>JAMAFX010000015.1:0-198203 GCA_023625875.1 Trichocomaceae sp. PYS4502
TGGTGGCATATTGACGTGTAGAATAATATAGAATCAAGATTGTGTACGCGTTCGGGAAAAAGTGGCGCTTCGCTTACACTGGCGCTTCGCTTACCGATTACGTTATCTTTAAGCCTCGTAATTAGCAAACCATACGTTGGTTATTTCCTCCCGACAAGTATTTACTATTTAGAGTCTTCATGAAGGCTTCAACAGTACAGGATGTGGTCTCAGATTTTCCGGTGTCAACTGAAAGATAAGAGGCGGAACGTTGCAACAGTCCTGGAATCATGTGGCATCCACTGCCATCCAGACCAACATAACATCGTCGCGGACCAATGACAGCGGCTTCAGGGACCGGGGATCATGGTCCGTTCCGCTCCCGTACATTAGCCAAGGAATTAGAGGTGCCTTCACTGCCTTGATATTTGGATAGGCACTCATGGGACGATGAAGTATGAACCAACATCAACCTCGACATCTGCCTCCATCATTGGCTAGAAATTCATCGTAGCTGGTTCAACCTCCCATCATGCCTGTGTTTAAATTTGTAGTGTATGTCCATTTCCTCGCTTGTCCTCCCTACTTAGGTATCCTCGAGTCCCAATATAGAGACATAACTTGAGCCATGAGGCACCTTGATCGATTCTTCCACAGCCTATTCCTCTTTGGCGCCTTGGCCGCTTCGGTCTGCTACTATCCCAATGCCCACAGTGAGAATAGCCTCCAATATCAGCCATGCTCGGACGCTGCAACGACCATGTGCTGTGCTACCAACCGCACAAATCCTCCAGGAGGCAATTCCTCGCTCGGGGCGAGCAGAGACATTTGTCTAGAGAACGGGCTTTGCGAGAACAGCTGGGTATATACCGATAAGCATGGCTGGACGAGCGCAACCACTGTGTATTTCCGAGATCAATGTACGAGTACCAACTGGACTGAAGCAGGATGTTTGAATATCTGCACTGAGGAAACGGTATGTCCAGATTAGAATGTCACAGCCTTTGCCTAGGTCCACTAACTAGGAAGGCCTTGTTTCCATGCTGCCCACTCAGACACTGACATTTTAATTTTGCCTTGCAGGATCCAGTCGATGGCAACTCGAGTTCCGATACCCAAGTTACGCGTTGCGACGGAACGGCAAACTCGACAACCTGGTGCTGCGGAAATAGTACCAGCTGCTGTGATACTTCAGATGCTGTAACGATAGCTCCAGTGCTAGGTCAACCCATCAGCACTTTGACTTCATCCCATGCAACAGCGAAACCAACTACTACTACAACAGCGCCTGGCCCATCGTTTCCCCCTACATATCCCGAGAAGTTGGGACTATCAACCGGCGCGAAGGTTGGGATCGCCGTGGGTTCCGCTCTTCTGGCTATTGCAGGACTAATATTTCTTGGTCTTCGAAGACGAGCCAGGGCCACCGAGCACCAAGGGCCAAAAGATAATTATCAAACTGTGCTTCCACTTCCATTACCTGTGAAAGCGCCGCAGGAAGCCGATTCTGCTCCTTATCACGAAATGGACACTCAGGCGCCGGTATTCGAGTTGCCTAGCGAGCCAGCCACAGCCCCGAGGCCATAGATGTACTATCATAGTTGTGGTGTAAATAGTTCCTTTCAGAGTCGCACATAAATATTATTACTGGTGTCTTTACTCACCCTGATTGCCAGACGGCAGGGAGGGGTCGCTTAATGCACAATCTTATACGGACACGTCGACAACGCAACTAACTAAGCAGTAAGAAGTAAAGCGGTCAGCAAAAAAAGAGCCTCAATTCAAAATTGGCGGGTCCGCCAGCACCACCTCACATGGACTAGTAGCAAAGTCTCGAACGCACTTTTCTTATTGTAATTATTCTTTATGGTCTGCTTTGTTTGTTTCGTCTTTCTTTTTGCCCCCCTTCAATGTTTCTCTTGGGTTTCATAATGAGAGAGCCTTTTTCATGACCACCTACCTGTACCTAGGAGACACACCCACGTACATGTTTACTACGGAGTGGGAAGTATGGACTTGCAAGTGCACCGCACTGTTGGCTTCACTGAGGATGTCGCTATTGGACTGAGGCAGTTCCGGGACACACTCCCTGAGCATAGTGCAGAAATAACCAACGTGATCGCCGACCTCTATGCCATTAGCGCAACTCTCACCAGCCTGGAGGGTCTTGCCCGTCAATTCCCACGCAATTATGGACATGTTATCAAAGCAGACCTCGAAAGGACACTGGCAAGCCTGCGCTATACCCTGAATGAGGTTATAAACTCCTTTGGCAGGATTGATGTGAGACCAACAGCGGACAACTATCGCCGCATATGGCACGATCTTGACTCGTACTTTCATGAGGAAGATGGATACTCTTTGAAGAGACGACTAAGTAAATACAAGCTCTTCCTGCAAGAGCTGCAAGATGTCATGCAAAAGTATTACTTCATTCAAATGGCCTTTTACACTCGCTTAATTTTTTGCTCGCTCATCATCAATTTCTCGTGCTAACTTATCCTGTTCGGCCGGTCCCCGTAGTAAACGTGTAGATTTCCGCTTCATGTCCGACTTGCGGAAGAGCATCTTGACGCTCCTTGAAGAGCAGGATAGACGCTTTGCTGCGCATCTGGCTGGTCTCTCACTCAGTCCCACGGAGTCGATTATGAGCAGTAGCACCGTTTCCGGGAGTTCTCAGGAAAGTCATGGTGTTGGAAGGCGTCGATCATACGAGCGAGCAAGGCCGGGTCGTCGGCATCGGCTATCTCCTTTGCACTCGCCGATATCATCACACGAAGATCCTCCTCCGTGGGTTCCTGAGGTGCCAGTCTCGCCGATCTCGACGTCTACCACGACCCAATCCAATATATCGTCGGCGGTTCTAAACGACCACTGGGCCAAGGATGTCTTTGTGTACAATGGTGCAGGCAGTGGATTCCGTGTTCGCGGAGAAAGGTAACAAAGAACTTGTCCATAGTAACAGATTGTCCAAACTAACGGCAAAATAGCTCTAGATGTCTTGGAGAAGAAGTAGAGCAGGATATCAAGGATTGGTTGGACAAGGAAGGGTTTGACGAGGTGGCATATCTGTATGCTTTTGTTCGACTGACACCAACGAATGATTGGGTGGCTGACCGACAATGAATAGACCATTCGACGACGATGAAGGGTCCGCTCTTTCGGTCTTCTTTTATGTTAGAGAAGACGATAACCGTGTGCGGATATTGTGTAAGGCTCGGAAAGCAAGACGGCCGGCCAAATACTACTGTCTTCCTCTCAACTTGCTAGAGGTGAGACGACTGGGTCCTTGCTTACAACTCTGTCGCCGACGACATTCAGGAACAGAGCTTGTAACGTGGTTGAATTTGCAATTCCGGACCATGGAGAGTCAGTAATGAACGAAACTCACGTCGGTCTTTTAACATTTGCTAACGGAATATTAGAAATGGTCTCCTTCTTTTGCACCTTTCTTGCTCTTCGGTCCCAAGATAGTCATAGGCCAGTGCAAGACATTCGTGACTTTGACCTCGCAGCTGAAGAAGAGATGTTCGGCGGGTAAGTTACATCTTTGCTGCCAAAGTAGCCTGTCCACAAATTTACGTTCGCAGTCCTATGATAGATGGTCGTTGCATTCATGCATTGCGTATATACCGCGACCGAGTTTCCGGTGCCATACGGCTACAGGCTTCTGTACACGAAGGCCATTTGAGAAGGTGATTAAAGAAATCTGCTTATCATAGTTTCTTTACTAACATTTCTTATCAGAACACCAGTATGGACAGCTTTCATCACCGGCCATCTTCATTCCTCGCACTGGATCCGTCGGAATAGTCGCAAAGTGTTTCTGCGCGAGCTACATTGTGTGATTTTCTCTTCTGAATACAGACCCTCTATGACCCCTCGTGGAGAGCACGTTCTGCAATTTACTTCTGAAAACGGTGGGTTTTTTCTTCCAAGCGGCATTGAATTGAATTGCAGCTAACACGAGTTGCCATTGTCGAAGATGCCAAGGGTTTCATCGACGTTATTAACCAACTTTCTTTAACTTATTAACCGGAGAAAAGAAGAAGACTTGAAGAAGACTTGGGAGCGGCAAAAGTTATTGTGGAATAATGAATGATGAATGATGAATCTAATGATGATTAACGAGTCCATGAATAACGACAAATATGACCTTCGGCACATGTCCACTTTCAAAACGACAATTTATCGTCATGGTATCCTTTATTGCTTTTGATTTCTATCTTGTTCATTGGCGGATCTGGCACAAGAAGCATTAATATGTTTAATATATTATACAGTGGTTAAAAAGCTGACACGGTTTCTACGTTAAACAAGTATATGTTCATTAACATCTGATCATCATCATCATCATCAGCTGCAAAGTTCATAGGACAAGAAGTCCAAAACTAAACCGAAACTCCAAGCCCATCCAGAAACTTCTCTGCCTGGCGTTTCCCTCTTAATTCACGTATCTTCGCCCTCCTCTCTTGCTTCAAACGCTCGCGTGCAGCCTTCCGCTGACTACGCTCTTCTCTTTCCCGCTCCGTCTCTCGACGGACATTAAGCAGATCTTCCATTTCCTGCTCCCGCGTTTTCGCATCCTGGGAGAATTTATAGAACGCAGTACCGCGAGTGCGCACTTCCGCCTCCGCGTCATAATGCTTACTTTCCGGTGGTGTGGCAGATCGGTCTCGTTTGGAGGCCAAATTCTTCATTTGCGATGCTATCTCCGCATCTGGGTTGAATGCTTGCGTCTGGATGGCTTCCCCATATATCAAATTCGAGGGTCGTGCGGGACGGGAGTAGTCCTCTTCGGCCATCGCTGCAGCATTATGTTCCGTTGCCCCGGACCGTTTTCTGAGCCGTGCTGCTTGTGCAGCTTCCGCTCTTGTTCCACGTCGTGCGCGGCCAAATTCATCTTCATAATCAACCAATGATCCGGTGCCGTCGTCGTCGTCGTTATCATGGTCTTCTTCGTCTTCTCCTTCGTCTTCCTCTGCCCATTTCCGATCAAAATCGACAAGCGCATTTTTCTCTTTCCTCCTCATTCGAGACACGTGATCATCTTTAGACTCATCCTCATCACTACTATCGCCATCGGCCAGGTGATGTCCCTTTCTTAAATTCTCATATAAATCCGCCTTTTCTGCCATGCGCCGCTTGGATTTCTCTAGTGTTGCCGCATCGACCTGGCCGAGCGTATCGCTCTTTTGGTGTACTTGTAGAGCATCGTGACTCTCTCCAGCCGCTTCGTCTGCGGCGGCACGTTTGAGGGCGCCTTTATTGTGGACGGAGAAGATGTCCGATTTTGAGCTTTTGGATGGACGGGCCCGTCCTCGCGCGAATGTGTAGCTGCCTCCGCTCTCGGTCTTGGGCTTTGACGATGCAGACGAGGAGGCGTCTTTCGCTATGAGTGACGATAGATGCGAGGTAAACGCGAGCGTTGAGGACGACGTGACATCCTTCCGACTCGGCCCTTGTTTTTTGCGCTGGATGCCGTACAGAGACGGTGTGTTCTGGTTGGAAGTCATTGTCGATTATATACTACAGCGATAGTGGCTGAATAAATGCAGATGGCGACTTTGATGAGTTCGATCTGTAACGGAGATCTGAGACGGAGACTGGCGGAGTTTGAGCCAATCAGAGACTGTCCCGCATGAGTGGGGCATTCCCGATGGAGATCGGCGCTCTGACCAATCACAGCGGTGCATTCGATACGCCATTACGCAGAGAGAAAAAGTGTCTGCCCCGCGCTGCGAGTCATCGACGTTCTACAAGACTATAACTTCTCAATTGAAATATCAACGCTCTATCGGTGCTGATATTGATTCTTAGCGGAGTCACGGAACAGTTTATTGTAAATACTCATTACTGCCCGAGACTGTACGCCAGAATGGCTCCAAAACCCATCTATCTGGGTGTCGTTGGTAAGTCCGATATAGGAGCAGGGATACAAACAACGCTATATAAACTACATGACTCTGTTGACTACATGCTAACCACGCGCATTGGAATTCAGGTGTTGGTGGTGTCGGCACTGCATTCCTCCAGCAGCTCGCCAAACTACCCAATTCTCCATCGCTCGTGCTCCTAGCACGCTCTTCTCAAACCCTCCTTTCTCCAACACCTTCGTACTCGCCCGCAATCCCGGCCGCAGAATGGCAAACCGCATCGACAGCTCCGTCAATTACCAAATCCGGTGCCCTCAGCTCATCTGAGATCATCTCTTATCTCTCCTCTGCGCCTGGCCGTTCCGTATTGGTTGATAATACCTCCGACCCCAAACTCGCCAGCGCATACCCGGATTTTCTCAAGGCCGGAATCTCCATTGTCACACCGAACAAGAAGGGATTCTCGTCAGATCTCTCTCTATGGAAAGACATATTTACCTCCGCGGCAAGTGGCAATGCACTCGTCTACCACGAAAGCACGGTCATGGCCGGCCTCCCAGTCCTCTCCACATTGCGCGATCTCGTCGCTACAGGTGACGAAGTGACACGGATCGAGGGTGTCTTTTCTGGCACGTTATCATTCTTATTCAACACTTTCGCTCCTGCCTCCTCATCCGACCCTCCTGCAAAATGGAGTGATGTGGTCATCAAGGCCAAGGAGCTCGGATACACCGAACCGGACCCTCGCGATGATCTAAACGGAATGGACGTGGCACGGAAACTAACCATCCTGGCACGCATTTCTGGTCTCGAAATCCAAAGCCCATCCTCGTTCCCCATCGAGTCGCTGATTCCGTCTGAATTGGCCTCTTTGCCTGCCACTTCTGCTGGCGTGGCGGAGTTTATGGCCCGTCTTCCGGAATTTGATGGTTCAATGGATGCGCTCAAGGAGCAGGCTGAGAAGGCGGGTAAAGTAGTGCGATATGTTGGTAGTATCGACATTGGTACGAAGGAAGTTAGAGTGGGACTGCAGCAGTTCGATAAGGATAGTGCTATTGCGGGACTCAAGGGAAGTGATAATGTCGTTAGCTTTTACACGAAACGGTACGGCAGCAACCCGCTCATTATCCAGGGCGCTGGTGCCGGTGGTGATGTGACAGCCATGGGGGTCACGGCGGATCTCATCAAGGTCATCGAAAGACTATGAGAGTCGACGAGAAAGCTATATAAACCATTGTTTAATATAGAATCATACAAAAGAATGGTGTATCAAAGGTCTATCACTTAAGTACATCAAAATTGTATGAAAAGAGATGATAAAAACACAGATAATCAGATCGTCAGATCTCAACTCCGCAGGTACGCCTTCACAGCATCTCCCCAAATTGCACCTCGTTTGTAATCATTCATAGCAGGAATGCTTCCTGATTTCAGGCCATCAATAGCAAGAGCCAAATCTTCACCTAGCCCTTCCTCCTTGATCTGCTTAATCGGATACGTATAGGTATGGAAGCCAAAGACGAGAGCACGAGAAGTTGGCAGCCGATGAAGGGTTTGGCGCTCACATCGCATCAGGGTCTATCGATCTACAGTTAGCCTCATTCCCCTCCGCTCGAATGGAAAGACATACTGAATCGATATCCAACTGGCTCTCTTTGATCTTCGCTTCCGTTTGAGTCTCGTTTTTAGAGCTATGTAGTCCGCCAAAAGCAGCAAATAGTTCCGTGTTTGTAGATATGCTCCAATTGACTCGTTTCACGTACTTGCCCACTTGAATATTTGCAAAGTATCGGTCCATGCTCTTTTCGAGTTTATCCTGGTATCCCGGAACGGGTCCGTGGATGTCAGCGAGGAGCTTTCCAAGTTTCAGGCGAGGATTAAATCCAGCCGGGTAGCAGGACTCATAAGCTATAAGTCTGTACTTTGTCTTCACAGTCGCTGGAGTCTTTTCCGAGTCCTCAGTTGATGATGAAGGAGAGCAATCGACGTCTGATTCTTCCGGTAATAGAAGGAGGAAGTCTTCATCTACGGTCTTGTAAAGAATCTCGAGGGCGCGCATTGGCGACGTAAGTTGGGTGACCTCGGAAGGATACAACTCATTCAGCACCAGGTTCTCGAGCATGTATGCCTTGCCGGTCTCAAACATGGTTTCGTGCAGACGAAACATCGTTGGATAGCGCACAGGCAGATAGGTCGACATGATGTAGCGATAGAATTCACTGACCGCAGCAATGATGCGCGGGTCAGACTCGTCATGCATTGCAATGACGGTCTCGCGATGCTCCTTAAGAATCTTACGACGGTACTGAAGCCGTTCTTTGTAGGTTTTATCCATGGGGATAAGTTCAGAAGGTTCCATGTTTTCGAGCGCTAGATAGAAAGTAAGCGTAAGTCAAAGAAGAAAAGAAGTGCCAACTAACCCATTGTAAGGTGATACTTTGGTTTGAATGGTCTCAACTGCAACGGTTCTTGCGTAGCCCAGTCAAAATCACTCAGGCCTTCCGGCAGGGGAAAGCCGGGCGATTCGAGGAAGCGAGACTTCCTGTTCGCCGAAACATTTCTCTGTACGACATTCGTTAATCATGATACTGTATAATAGGAAGAGCCGTGATTGGAATCCTACGAATCTGATGTAGACCTGGAAAAGCAAAACGAGGCCTATAAGCCCAGAGACCAGTATCTGTGTCTGGCTGGGGGATGCAAGTGTTGTCTTGATAAGCTCAATCTGGCCCTTCGCGTGCGCGGGGAAGTTGTAGACGAGGGAGCGAATCTCAGCGAGCAGCCTCCTGGCTATCTCTGTTTGAGACTCCGGCTGATCCATGGTCAATCAAGCATACAAAGTCGGTTTGCAGTTTGCGGTGGTGGACTAAGGAAAAGGTGCAGAGTTGGCCGATTTGGAAGTTTGGCGGCTTCTCCGCCTCCGCATTCCGAATGCGGCAGGCAGATGCGACGGATCTCTTCGCTCTTTAAGTCTTGTTTATATCTGCCTCTACAGCATCTTTTCGTCCTTGAAGCACCAACAAATAAATGACCTGGTTCAAGATGGTAATGGCTGGCACTACTCCCAATACATTGTCGCCAAACTCCATGCCTCATGCTCCCTTTCCGAACAGAACAAAATCAAACTGTTACAAAACTAATTCTTCTTCTCATCGTCGACTTGCACAAGCCTCTTCCCCACTTCCTTTTGCAGATACGTATTTGTCGCCTCGTCGCTCGCAGCCTCGCCCCGAAAACTAAACGCGCGTCGCCGGCCATTGGGCCGCTCAGTCAATGTTGGAGCGCGCGGTTTGTGCTGGCCCTGCGCTCGACCTCCGATAAAAGGGATTTGGTACGCGACAACTCGGATGATATAATATACAAGATCGAACACGACGAGAGCCGCCCAAGGACCGATAGTGAGGGTGCCGAGAAGGATCTAGAAAGGTTGTCAAAAATTAGATACCTATGTTCTTTTGATATGCAACGAGAACGTACAAACAAACGAACAAGCCACGTCTCCCATGTATTCAGGTAATCCGGGAGGAGCGAGTACCATGCCATGAGTCGTGAGTTGGAGATCGAAATCGGACGCAATATATATATCGTATGTAATTTCATTCAATTCACCGTGTCAGTCGACCATTGCAAGCTTGGACACGCGCGGCTGCCCCTGGACTTTGACGATGTGCGATCTGCGGTTGTCCGGGGATGGGGTTCGCTATTACTCCTCAGTAGGGCCATAAACAGCTGTAATTCCAGTGAGCAGAAGGGAGCATGGAATGCAGTAGACGCAAAGAAAATATATACGGTATAGGTAGTGATGGAGGATGACGTGGGGAGTCGAGACAGAAACTAAGCCTATTGAATATCGCGGGCTAATTCCGCAACATCCGAGTCTTTTTCAGGAGTTTGACGATCCTCACAACGTTGACATGGTCCTTATTTATCAATGATGTCTATGGCGGCAGCTCTGTGTATGGGGTACAAGCATGAATAAGGTGTTGTTGGCGGAGGTTCTTCCACGTCCAACAAAATAAATACGTACCTATGTATCTTTGGTCAATTCACCCTTTGCATTCCAATTTGGAAGCTATCTCTTCTTTTGGCTGAGACAGAAAGAAGACACTGATATAAAAAAATGAAAGAAAATATGTAGTTATTGTCTACCTAGGTAAGAGAGCTGATGTCAGCGATGCTTATATAAGCTTCCTGTCTGCCCCTCATTCACGACAGGAAGAAACGAAGATTGTACACCCCAGATTCCCCTTGTGACTGTGCTGCGTGGCAGACACAAGAATAGGCTCCACGATGAAGCTCGTCTTATCGACTTCGTAAGTTCTTGACTGCTTTGAAACTCCAGGTACAAACAAACTGACCGAATTCTGTTCAAGGAATATCATGACCACGGGACCTTCGGTGCTTCGCTTCCAAACCACAAAATCAAACGTCGAACTAATCAACTCGCTCAAGTCCAATTTTCAAGCAGCGCAACAGAGCTTACCACAGGAGGAACAGGCAAGCGCAGGAGATACGACATCATGGACAAGGCGAGAAGACGATACACTCTACATCCCCGCGACTGACTTTGCGCATTCCGGATTGTTGGAAGAAAGGAACCAGTACGATATTACGGTCAAGTTATTTTACCTTCCTGGTATCCCTTCATCGAGGAGACAGGCACATACACAGGAAGCAATCGATCTCGTACTCAAGGAACTGCACGTTGAATCTATTGATCTCTTGATTGTCTCATTTCCCGGAGTTTCCTTCGATGCCGAGGACGAGGACGAGGACGACGACGGGTCAAAAGCCGGCAGTGAAACCAAGTCCGGAAGCGATAGCACCGAACAAGCCGATGACTTTGAAAGCATGGTGAAAACATGGCACGCGCTAGAATCCCTGGTTGAAAATGGCAAGATCGCGCAACTCGGTATCGCCGAGTTTAGTACCGAACGGCTAGCTAGGTTTCTCCAGCATACGACAGTCAGGCCGTCCGTTGACCAGATTAACGTCAAGGATTGCTGCGTCGTTCCAAAATCCCTCATTTTGTATGCCAGGGAGCAGGAAATTAGACTTCTCACGCACAATGACTGCACGAATATCCTGCCCCCGGGCACCACGCGAGATCTTTTGGGGTCAGGTAATGATAGTGCCGGGATTTTTGCCTCGACTCCCGGCGCTGTGGACTACCTACAGGGAGATATCGAGCCCCAATGGGTAGTGAAATATACCGCTGTGGTGAAAGACCGGGGTGTTATTGAGAATAAGGGGTATTTTGCACTCGCAGAAGTCGGAAGCTGCGTTCGAACTGATGACCGATCATGATAATCTTGAGTCTCCACCATATTACTTACTTCTTCTTTTCTCCCACGATCTGGTTCTAGCGGGGCGTTTCAGGACATTTCTTTTCATATCCGGTTAGAACACTCTTTTTGTTCTTGACCTTCGTCTTCTTTTCCAGCATATATACAAGTGGATCATTAGCATCTAAGTAGCACAGGAAATGGATCATATATCTAAACTATTGGTGTCTATAAATCCGCTCTAGCCCAGCATACTTCGCTTTCGACCGCGCATTCTCACGTCCTCTAATCTTCTAAGGGCGGCTTTCGCGCCTTTAAAACTGTTCGAATACCCATCTAGAACATGGGAGAAGAAGGTCTCCGTCATCGGGTGCGTGCTCCCAATTGCCCGCTCCAGCACATATAAATCAACCCCGCGATCTTCGTCCTGAACGCTGCCAATAGCAAGGCCAAAATCAATAAGCACAATATCTCCTTCCATCGACGGCGACCCCGTGTCGTCGAGGGTATCGGAGCGCGCAGATGGTCGCAGAATCAGATTGCTCGTTGTAAGATCTCCATGGACAACGCCAGCCTTGTGCATTATTCCCACCGCACGACCAATTCGCCTCATTAGGTCTTTTAACCTTTCTTCTTCTTCTTCTTCTTCTTCTTCTTCTTCTTCTTCTTCTTCTTCTCCTGTCTTATTAAGTTTGTTGTTATGCTCCCTGGCCGATTTCTTCATCCAAGTCTCCCATCTCTCCAGTATAACCTTGACGGACGAGCCTTCAATCCACTCCATCAATAACCACGCGCCTACTGAGCGCTGCTGGTTCTCGGGCACAGGCGGTTCCCAGTCGAGCGCCAAAACAGCGGGCACGCTGACTCCCTCGCGGACAAGTTTCATTAAACATCTTGCCTCGTGCAGCACGCGCTGACGGGTCAGTCGTCGGTCTAGTAGTTCATGACGATATGCTTTTGTAGGGCGGATTTTGAGTGCTGCTGGTGTGTCTGGAGTGAGGAATGTCGTTTTGTAAAGTCGGGCTTCGGCGCCTTGAGCGAGGAGCACTGGAGGCGGGGTTGTGTGCGAGAACGGAGGTGGCAGGGGAGGCGGAGTATAACTTGTGGCCATTCTGCGTTACTGTATCTGATATTTGACTTTTATTGCTTCAATGACCTCTTGATCTTTGTTAGCAGGAGAGCAGGGAGACGATGTAGAAGGAAGACAAACAAGGGTAGGAAAAAAGCTGATGCGGGGAAGACCGCTTATCCACTCTATGTACCGTATGTATTTCATCCATGGTTTGCTACGTAGTATATCAAATTCTGGGATTGTGTTACTATTCACTCTTCATTTAAATGCTGGTTAATATATACCTAACTTATCAACTCTATAAATATATCTTTAGGCATTTCAAAGCTTTTCTTCAACCGCTGCCAGTTCCGCCATCACATTCCGCACAAGCTGCTTTGTAGCTTCACTGGGAGGCTCGTACGGTGTCCGGGGCAGAAACTTGTCTTCTGCATTCTCAATCCCTGCCTTCGGTGCCGAGTACAAAGCAACTGCATATTTCGTCGTAGCGATGCCGCTCTTACTGGGAGACTCTGCCAAAGCGGCCTTCTGATGCAATGCCAGGGCCTCTGCGTGCTTCCCTTCCTTGTAGAGATTGTAGATGTGCGAGACGGTCTTGGGGAAGATGTTGGCGAACGCAGCAATACAACCTGCCGATCCCACGGAGAGACCGCCAAGAAGGAAATCGGACTGGCCTCCGAATATAGAGAACTTGTCAGGCCCAAAGATGCCAGAAAGTCTGGTGATTTTCCCAACTTGTGCGCAGGTCAGCTTTACGCCCACGACGTTACTGAGCCCAGTGGAAGATTCGCTGGCCGATGCATTGACAATATCGGTTATGAGCTCTGAATCGAGATCAACACCGTTCGTCACCCCAGGGAAGTTGTATAACACAACGGGAAGAGGGGCCTTGAGCGCGACATCTGCATAGAAACGCTTTATCACCGCCGGGGTGGTCTGTTTTCCAAAATATGCTGGAGGCAGAACCAGCAGATAATTGGCACCGGCACTGTATGCGTCTTGGCTAAATTCAAGCACCTTTATGGAACAACGTAATTCAGTTAGGAACCTTTCTTTTCGTTTACTCGCATTCATTTCCGAATTTTTCCCATTTCTAGAGTCGGATTTACCTGCTTTGTTGAATGACCGCTCACGCCGGCCATGATGGGATAATCTGGACCGACAGCCTCACGGGCAGCTTTGATGAGCTGGGATCGCTCTTCGCGTGTCAACAGAAAAGTCTCCGCATTGGTGCCTAGAATAACTAAGCCAGCCAGGCCACTTCGTGATAGATAGGCATAGTATTTCTTTGCTGTCTCGAGATCAATTGTGTCGTTCTCCTGGTTGAAAGCTGTGACGGCGGGCGCCCAAACTCCGGCAGGAGGCACGCGTGGAGGCATGATAAATATGTGTTGTGGATGGATGTAATGAAGAATTCAAATACACTGCAATATATAAATATGTATATAAATAATATTCGAGTTCTTGTGCGAAAGAATCTCCTTGAAATAGCTGCTGAAGCATTGCAGGATAATTATCCGACGCCAACAACCGGCTCGATCTAAATATGCCGGTAATCGAAATTAGTACTATATCAGACTAGCAGTGCGTGCAATACCTACTCGACCTTAATTGCCATGATGGCTGCCTCCTGAGCAGAGGCTCTCGTGTACAGGGATATTCGATATTCTGGTTGACGTTGTGCATTAAGACTTTGTTAGTAGACATTTTCAGTTTGACGTTCATTCCAGGATGTATGTCTACAGAGTGAAGACGATGAGATGAAGGACAAGTTGAAGGAAGAAGAAGAAAAGAAGGAGAAGCGCAGAGAAGAAGAAGGATGTTGCGGCTTCCCAAATAGGAAAGGGTTCTAGTGTTAGGTGACAATACTTGCAAGTTGGCGTGGTCCCTTCCAACATTTCCAGCTTATCGTCGCGTCCTTTTTTTTTCGGCATGGTGGTCAATATTCGGAGAGATAGCTCCAATGGCAATATCAGAACAGAACCAGAAGGGTGGGAGGAGGTATGGTTAGATGCTAATGCTGGTGATTGAAAAGTACCTACGCTTCAAATCGTTATGTGCTCAGTCTGGAATATTACGCTCATAAAACTGAGCGGCTAGGTGCATTCGTTCTACCTACGATATTAGCTCGATGATTCCTCAAGATAGTTGCTGATATCTACGAAGGTAAAGTCTAAGGCGTAGTCCCGAAAGTGTCCATGCCGGGAAAAAGTGACTGGTCCCATGCAATATCCGCGCTAAGTTGGTCCATGTCAAAAAAGTCCCAAAAGGAGTTTTCCGAGGACAAGAAATCTGGGTTCTCGCCAGTCGGGCTAGCTTTCGTGCCTTGTGCTTCGTAAAGGAAGCAAATAACTTCTCGACTCCGTGCCGCTCCAGGACTCCATAGCGTCATTTCTTGCAGCATATCTACCGCTTGCTGAATAGTGTTGTCCCATTCGGGTCTCGAAACATGGCCAGCTTCAGAGATGACACTCAACAAGATTACTAGGCAAGCCTGGAAGAGATACCAGGCGCCATTCCAGCCTGATATTTGATTCGGAAACCAGTCAAGTCTGATCGCGTCTATAACTTCTTTGGCGACAGAGCGGCATGTGGCAACTAGAGATATCTCATTTTCATCCAAATCACGCGGAGAAGACATCTGCAGTGCTCTGATTAGAAGGTAGGGTCGATGTAAAGTAAGACGTAACAATAAAAACCGCCACCGAAGCACACCGCGAGCGACTCGGAGTTGAGAGGGGCATTCATCAAACCCGAGCAAGACCGCGGGAAGAGATTGATACCAACCAAAGAGCTCCGAATCAAACTTTTCGATCTCTGCAGGAGAGATCAGTGGAAGCTGTACAAGTCGATCTTGAATCCGGGTAGCGATCCTAGAGAACAATGCGCTGGCATGAAGGGAGACAATTGCAAGGTCCTGGTCCTGCAATTCAGTCTCCTGAAGTAAAACCTACATTCAGCTTTCCTTTGGTAATAGAAGAAGATTGTTGGGGATGATACGCACCGGGAAGCCTTTCGGCAGGGACGCTTTGGTCATAGACTCCAGATTTCCGCGCCAGAAACTTGGTCGACCGAGAGTGGCGGATCCCCAGGTGTCTAAGCAGAATAGAGACAGCCAAGTCCTTGCTCGAGTGTTAATCATATTGACGTCCTCGGAACTATAATTCGTGACTTCACGTGGTTGGAGCGGTGCACGATGGATGCCTATTGCAACAGCCATTCTTATCGTAGCGCCGAGGATTGCACTCGCCATATTTGGCCGGTTCAGGTAGTGTAAATAGTAGCCTCCTAGGATAGCGAGAGCCTGTATTGTATCGATATGGCCCGATCCCAAGCACCGGAAATTCAAGTGTTCCGCTGCACGCATATAATATGTACTATGCCCATCTTGATCTGACATAGATGAAGCAATATAGCCCATGGCAAGTACCATGTTAACCAATGCGATCCAGTGGCCTTTGCTCTGATCTGTAGTTTCCCCCTCTTCCGCATAACGTCTGCGAAAATCAGACTCGTCGATCATGGGAGTGATGCTGTGTACATGCAAGAAATAAGCATCAATGAAACGAAGCTCGTCAGAGCCCATCTTGGCGTTCGTGGTTCTAACAGAAAGGGGAGGTTTTGTTGGTTGAGGCATCGCTTCTGATTGTTGGGACCTCTTGGAAATCGAACTTCGAATTTCTGGAGAAATATGTGTCATGACACGCAATATAGCAGGAACCGAAGTCAATCCAAGATACGAGGATTTAGAATCGTCGATAAAAAGAGATAGACCATTCACATCATCCGCTACCCTTCGCTTCGGTATTTCTTCGTCGGATACCTCATCCCACGTAAAGTCCCGTCCCGGAGGTGGCTCCAAGCAATACAAGTCACCTGTGAGTGGTTTCGGCTCGTCATCTGGGGTAGCCTCTCCACCTGTTGGCACCTTGTGAATGAGATCTACAAGCTGGTCTCGTGAGAGAGTTTCCAGTTCATGAATCGGGGTAGATGAAAATAACAAAGTGACGATATTCTGGAAAGAACTACAAGTATCCGATAGATCCCTAAATGCGCTAATATTCTGGTCAATAGCCAAATCATCCTCCCGGTTTCACAAGGGCTCACCTCATTGATGGTGTACACCGCGCCCTGCGAGGAGGGTAATGACACAAGTGAGGCACTTGATACCATACACACTGACGGCATGGAGATGTATAGCCATCACAACGTATCCGACGGCGACGGCATTCAGCACAGGATCGTGTGTGCGTGCGGCGACGGCCTAGTTCATTGTTCTGCGGAGAACTCGGGCTGTATTGCCTTGAATTGGTTGTCGGCTCCATGGTGAGACAATGTGGCAGATCAACAGCTCTAAGTATATACCAGACGCAGACGTGGTTGAGACCAGAAGAGAGCAGAAAAATCACATGATGTGTGTGGGGCCTAAGGCAGATAAACTTTAGCCTAACCTCAAGCACTAAGCCGGTTGCGGTTTAGACTTCCCCGCGGGGATTTTTATAATTATCTTGTCGAACTATTCAAGCAAAACGGAACAAAGGATGAAATGATTATTATATGGACTTTGCTATATTACTTCTTATGCATTAAAAAGTGCTGATTAAGTAATAGTGATACATAAGAAGCAGAGGTGGGCTTTGGTTTTTAACAGATAAACTATTTGCAGAATTTGGCTTTAGTCTTCGCCTGGATACGAGAGCAGAGCAATTTTTAGCTGTAGTCTCAAGGGGAATAATCAATATAGCACTCCAAACTCGAATCTCCAACCTATACCTAGGTATATATCTACTGCTCTATAGACTTCCGTGTACTAGCTTTCCGTGGATTCTTCGCTTCAAAGAGTTCATCAAGTTCCTCCAGCGTGCGGCCTATAAATGAATGATTAGCAATGTACTTTACAACTGGAGCCAAAAGATTTTCTTGCTGGATTTACCTTTAGTCTCCACGAAAAAGAGATAGATGAAGCCGGCTTCAAACAGATCCCAAAATACAAAGAACACATAACTTGGGCAAAATTGTTAGCTAAGCACTTTTATGTGACTCAAAAGAGGGCTGTACTCACAACCAGTACCCGATGTTATTTAGAGCAACTGGAGCGGCGTATGTATTGACAAAACTGGAACAACCTAAAAGGTATAAGTTCACGCATGCAACATGATATTAGAATATTGCCATTCTCACCAGCGGTAATTTGAAACATCATCATGCCATTGGCTCTCATGGGATCTATCAGGAAAACTTTGATTAGCCCTCGAATATTTTCCTTTGCTATGGATACCTATGTAGCATCACGGAATATACTTACTTGATAAAACTTCAGCGGGATATATGGGCTGCATTGGCGTAAATGAGAAAGCAAAAACGCATCCAAAGACGTAAATAAAAACAATCGAAGCGTAACTTGATGAGATGCTGCCTGTATGAACATAATCGGCAGCCGTGCCAGCTCTGTTGACCGCTATTATTATCTCAGTAGAATCTATTTTGCTTCGAATGAGCTTACACTATGGCCAGACTTATTGCCATGCCGAGACAGGATCCCATCAACATCTTGCGTCGGCCCCATACATCGTGGAAGAAGGCTGGAATTCGTGTTAGTTGACCTGTGATGAAAATTTCTCTTCTTTTTTAATGTTTGGATGGAAAGCAACAGACCTCCAAGTGATGCGGCGATCCACCCGGTGACCGCGTAGAGTCCATTCATTAACAGTACCGTACTCGTACTAGTGATACCGACATTCTTGACTAACAGTGGCAAATAATAAGAGGCGATATTGTTCCCCGAAAATTGTCCAAACCATGCCATGGTGACTGCAAGCATCAATCGGTAGCGGGATGATCGTTTCATGACAAGGGATCGGAGATCAAAATAATCTCGTGCTGAACGAATTCCCCCTTCCTTCAGCGACTCTCGGATCTCGTTCAGTTCGATAGCGACGATTGGGTGGTCAGAATCTCCGTTTGCATGATACTTCACAATAAACGCTCGGGCTTCGTCTTCGCGGCCTTTTGCAACGAGCCAACGAGGACTTTCCGGTATAAAATAGCCTCCAATGACGACAATACCAGGACACAGCATTTGAAGCCAGAGGGGAAGTCTCCACTTGAGGTTACCACTGAGGTGAAGGTTGCATCCGTAAATGGCTAAATTGACTGCGCATTAATATAAGGAAGTAATGGGGTTATGGGCTTATAAACGGACCAAAAGTTGCGATGATTGACCTAATCCACCATGCCAACAGTCAGCATATGCACCTTCCGTTGTAAAAAAAATCTTCCAGAATACACGTACCCCATATAGTAGAAAGTGTTGAAAACACCTGCAACCATACCCCTATGCAGCGGCGGGGAGATTTCGACGAGGATCAAAGGTGCGGCAATATAGGCGATCGTTGAAAAGAAACTCAATAGAAATCGTGCGCCAATGAATGAACCCAACGAAGGCGCAAGCGCGGTAAATATAGCAGAACCACACACACCGGCACAGCCAACCACAATGCAAATTTTCCGTCCCCGCCAGTCACAAATCCAGATGAAGAGGGATGCCACCATCTGGGCGATTTGAAAGATGGAGAACACGAGACCTGTGGAAGGGCTCGATTGGTCTTGGTTGTAGTAATCCAAGTACTCTGGAAGGGAATTTATGGACCCCTGTCTTTCTGTGTTAAATCACGCCCAGAAACTGCGCAAGGGATTTGGAAGTGCAATTCGCTTACCATCAACGAGCCATCGTAACCTATCACAATTCATTAGCTATCGCGCTGAATGGGCCTCATTGCCCGTCCTCTGGAGAACTAACCATTCATAGTGGAGCATAAGTACACAATTGCACAGAGAGCATAGAGTTGTAGATGGCCCTTTCCGAAAGGATCAGGGACATTTCCGCTCTGTTGCAACACCGCTGCGATAGCAGTTGGAGCCACTCCATTTGGAGAGGTCTCCGCGTCCGCGTGGTCAACGATGAACTGTTCCGGCTTCTCATCTTTGGCAGCCATCATGAGATGTGGATGCTTCACACCGAGTGAAGGAGTTGAAATGGGGGAGCAATAGAAGCAAGCAATAGAAGCGAGCAATGGGCAAGCAGGGGCAGTGGTGCTTTCAGACCAGGTCTTGTGGTGTATGTACGAGTCTGAACAGCGAGTGATTGTGTCCTTTTATATACATATACTTGCTCCTGGCTGCGCTTTCTCTCCTGTGGCCTGATCTGGGGACGAGAAAAGCCACAAAGTTTATGTCTTCATTTTTCCGGTGTCCTCTTTTTCGGCTCTCTTGTCAGTACCAAGTTGGTATCGTAATGTATTGCCACATTCCACGAGTCCTTGGGATTCTGCGCATTACAGAGCCAACTTTATTCCACGCTCGCTACAGGACAGACGGAATCCTAGGTTGCTTGTCTGGTATTGAAGTATTGGCCTTAGGGTTTTGTCCGCTTAGTTTCGCGCTATTCGGCTGGGGTGCAGGAGTGCGCTAAGCCGTTTGCGGTTAAGTTGGCTTCCCCGCATTCTGAGTTGCGCTAGAGCGGTGTTTGCAATGCCCGCCTTAGTCTCCTCCGCCGGAGTTATGAAACAGCGCACTAGCGCCAACGCTCTCATAGAACGAATCAGAGTAGAACAGAGCGTGGTGCATTTTCACCGGATTTATCAAACAGCGTCCTAGCGCCATTGCGTGTCCCGGCTCATGCGCAGACGTATTTCCGGCAGCAAAGCAGGGAGGAGCATCTGCGATCCGGCAATCGCGCCGGAGTTGCACTTGATCACTACCTAGGTATAAGAACACACCCTCCTGAGAGCCCGGCTGTTGCATTCCTGCTATTTTCTGGGACAAGCTTCATTCGTTTACTGTAGCAATTCAACTCGCTCAACATGCCTTCCATCACTCAGACTACAACTCTCGATTCCGGATGGAAATTCAAGCGCAGCGACGAGGGAGATGACACCTGGGCACCGGTGGCTTCAGTCCCTTCGGTTGTCCAGCTTGACTTGATAGCTAATGGACGGTGAGATATTGAATGGCTTTGCCTATTTTGCTTCGGTGCAGTCCAACTTGCTAACGGCAGTATTTCTACTGCAGTCTTGAAGACCCGTTTATTGACAGGAAAGAGATCGACGCGGAATGGGTTGGAAAGCATGCATGGACTTATGCCACTAGCTTCCCCACGCCATCTACCGTTGATGGAGCTAAGATCTATCTTCTTTTTGAAGGGCTGGATACATTTGCCGTGGTAAAGTTGAACGATAAGGTTATTTTGGAAAGCGAGAATATGTTCCTCAGCCACCGGGTGGACATCAGCAGTGTTGTTAAGCCTTCCGGAGACAACACACTGAGCATCGACTTTGACAGTGCCTTGCTCCGGGGTCGAGAAATCGAGAAGAAACACCCCGAGTACCGTTTCATAGCGCACAATGGTGAGACTGGTAGAGTTGGTGTCAGAAAAGCTCAATACCACTGGGTGAGTGATGCTCATCGACTTGCACACGATACAGTGTGCTCTGAATCCAGACCCTTTTCCTATTTTGGACTAACGAAAAGTTGTTATAGGGCTGGGACTGGGGCCCTATATTAATGACTTGTGGACCTTGGAGACCTGTTCATCTTCAAGTTTGCGAGGCTCATGTTAATGAAACAAGAATTAACTACGAGCTAGAAAAAGACTTTTCCGCCGTTCGGGGACATGTTAAAGTCGACATTGAAGGCGATGTTGACGAGGTCCGCCTTGTCATTGCTCTTGATGGCACTGAGGTTTCCCGTCGATCAGTAGCCACGCAATCTTCAACTACAAGCACACTCGAATTCCACCTAGGCAAGTATCTATACCACTCTAATATTTTCCCAGTGCGTTTCATGCCAGAATATTAACATTTTCTCTAGATCATCCGAAACTCTGGAATCCTCACGGATATGGCAAACAAGATCTTTACGATGTCTCGGTTGAGCTACTCAAAGGTGGCACCACAATTGATCAGTCAACTCGAAAGACTGGATTCCGCCGTATTGAGTTGATCAAAAACGACGACCAATACGGTCAGTCTTTCTATTTCAGAGTAAACAATGTCGATATATTCTGTGGCGGTAGCTGCTGGATCCCTGCCGATAATTTCCTACCGAGAGTCACGCCAGAGAAATACCGACGATGGCTACAGACAATGATTGAAGGAAACCAGATTATGACTAGGTGAGTTTCCTTGTGGCTTACCAGATCGTAGGAAACTAACGTATATCTTGCTAGAGTCTGGGGAGGTGGAATTTACGAGGATAACGCCTTCTACGAGGCGTGTGATGAGCTCGGCATCCTGGTGTGGCAAGACTTTATGTTTGGGTGAGGCATTGATTCTTTTCATTTTTCCTCTTGAAGAAGTGTTAATAATCCAAATTTGCAGATGTGGCAGCTATCCGACCTGGCCTGAGCTTCTCGATTCTATCCGTGAAGAAGCCAAGCAAAACATTCGTCGTTTACGTGACCATCCCTCTATTGCAATATACGCCGGTAACAATGAGGACTATCAAATTCAAGAAGAGTATAACCTGGACTACGACTACGACAACAAAGACGCCGAATCTTGGCTCCACGGAACCTTCCCAGCACGATACATTTATGAGCATCTACTCCCAGGTATTTGCGCTGAAGAAGACCCTTCGGTCCCATACTGGCCAAGTTCTCCTTTTTCCAACGGAAAACATACCTCGGATCAGACCTGTGGCGATATTCACCAATGGAATGGTGCGCTGCCTCTCTCGTTTATTGCTGATGATGCAAATTTTACTAACATAACGTAGTATGGCACGGCTCGCAGAAGAAATATCAAGAATATCCTGCTATAGGAGGTCGCTTTAACAGCGAATTTGGCATAGCTTGCCTCCCTCATCTCCGCACTATCCAGCATTTTGTCACCAAGGAGTCAGAAATGTATCCACAATCGAGGACTCTTGATTTCCACAATAAGGCAGACGGCCACGAGAGACGTATTGCCACTTATGTCGTAGAAAACTTTCGCGTCGATGCTACGCTAGAGGTTTGTTGCCTACTTCATGCGTATCTTGTTGTTCTACAAGCTAATATCTTCTTTTAGGGGCATATTTTCCTTACCCAACTGGCGCAATCCGAAGCTATGGCATTTGCTTATCGTGGATGGCGCCGTCAATGGGGCCAAGAGAGACGGTGTGGTGGCGCACTTGTGTGGCAGCTAGACGACTGCTGGCCGTGTTCCTCGTGGGCTATTGTCGACTACTTCTATCGCAAGAAACCAGGCTTCTATACAACCAAAAGAGCACTTCAGCCGCTGGCTATTGGCGTCCAACGTGACCACGATGATTGGAGTGTATGCCATGCACGGTCTCCACAGACTTCCCCGTACAACCTATGGGTAGTAAACAGCCGAGATGTTGACGTTCAAGCTGAAGTGGAGTTGCGTTTCATTTCCATTGAAACTGGCGAGGATATCGCACCTGCTGTGACTCACAAAGCCTGCGTTATTAAAGCGAATGGTACTACTGAGATAACCAGTGGCATTATTTCCAACGAAGACCAAGAACCACACGTCCTCGCGGCGCGCCTCCTCCAGAACGGACAGGTTGTATCCCGGGACGTGGACTGGCCGCAACCACTAAAATATCTCTCTTTCGAAGATCGTGGGGTTGAAGTACATGTAAAGGATGATCAATACATTGTCTCGGCATCGAAACCCACCAAATGTTTTGTCGTTGAAGAACAGGACGATATCGTACTGAGTGACAACGCCTTCGATCTGGTTCCGGGTGACACTCAAGTAATTCAGGCTACTGGTACGGGGAAGTTATTGCAAACTCCCAGCTACAGATACCTGGGGTTCAAGTAAGCTCCTTTTGGCAGCACACAGAAATAGTATAGACGAGTGTATCACTCTCGCTCGCAGCTGGACAGGAGCTGATTGTCCGATGCACATATATTTAAAAAAGGTGCTTGTACGAAATACATCAATCATAAATGCCTAGACTTAGATTGTCGAATATCATTATTTTCATCAAAATATCATGTAGATAAATCTTGGTATAAAATTGGGCCGGCCCGGAGTGAGATGTTGTTGCTGTTCCTGTAACGGGGTAACGGGGTAAACAGGACCCTGTAACGGACCGTTTCCGGCAAAGTACGTCAGGCGAACGTCCACCACACCAGGCAGTGAATACTAGATAGTACTAGTATATAATAATATAAACTCACTTAGCTAGAATTCCTTAGCTAGTATTTAGTGAGTGGACCAGCGTGAGATTTTGGTTCTGGTTATTAACTTCCACATTAATCAGGACAGTCCAGAATGAGTGCGAACAACCAGGCCGAAGGTTACAAACAAGAGAATCCCGCCGCTTCACGGGCCTCGTCTCCATCGTCAGACGGATCAGGACCAAAGGAAAATAATGTCGACAAACCTACGAGTTCAGAAGAAAGGCCGGAGCCTACCCCTGGGGAACTGGAAAAGGGAAAACAGAACGAAAATACTGAGCCAAGCAACGAAGACCCTAATCTGGTGTGTAAAAAAAAGTTATCTAGATTTTCACGAGTTTTGAAACATCCTCCTGACTGATTCAAACAGGTTACATGGGATGGACCTAACGACCCTGCAAACCCCAAGACATGGTCCTTTAAAAGGAGATGGCTTGCGACTGGCCTCGTCTCCCTGATTACATTTATGACCCCCATCGCTTCATCGATGATCGCTCCAGCAGAGCCAGACATTAACAAGGATCTCCATGTTAAATCGACGATTGAAACAGAGCTTATATTTTCTATCTTCTTACTTGCCTTCGTTATTGGTCCGCTGTTCTTGGCACCATTCAGCGAGATTTATGGGCGTGTGATTGTCCTACAACTAGCAAACATAGTGAGTATTACTACCCTTTGGGACCCCTTTAGATCTATGGGACTTAGATTTTGACTTCAATTCCAGTGGTTTCTCATCTTCAACTTCGTCTGCGGCTTCGCTCAGAATGTGGGAGAAATGATGGCCTTTCGTTTCCTCGCTGGCCTTGGCGCCTGTGCACCACAGACCGTGGGTGGCGGTGTTCTCTCAGACTTGTGGACTTCAGAAGAGCGTGGTATGGCAGTTGCGTTATATACTTTGGCTCCCGTCATGGGCCCTTCACTCGGTCCACTGATTGGAGCATGGGTTGCAGAGAGAACAACGTGGAGATGGAGCTTCTGGGCCGTTACTATCTTCGGGGTGACCGTGCAAGTCCTCATTTACTTTACGTTGGCTGAAACCTATGCACCTCGTATCCTGCAGCTGAAGGCGGAGAAGCTGCGCAAGGAGACCGGCAACGAAAACCTACATACGCAATGGGAAACTCCAGACCGCAATATAAAGCAAGTCCTCACCCATGCTCTTCGCCGAGTGTTTATACTGCTTGCAACACAGCCGATTGTACAGTTCCTCGCCCTCTATATGGCGCTGACCTATGGGATGGTTTACTTAATGCTCTCCACGTTCCCTTCGGTCTGGACTGACATTTACAAAGAGTCGACTGGTATCGGCGGTCTGAACTACATATCACTCATGATTGGTCTTACTATCGGCGCACAGGTAGCGGGCCGATCAGTTGATTATATCTATCGCAAGCTCAAGGAGCGCTCTCCCAATGGAGGCCGCCCAGAGTTTCGGGTACCCCTCTTATTCGTTTCCACGTTCATAATTTCTGGCGGTCTATTCATGTATGGCTGGTCAGCAGAAGCACATACGCACTGGATTGTTCCGAATATTGGTGCAGTATTATTTGGTATTGGGGCAAGCATGACGTTTACATGCCTGCAAACCTACACAATCGATTCATATCAACTGTATGCGGCATCAGCTGTGGGTGCTACGGCGGTGGCGAGAAGTATTACGGGGTTTGGCTTCCCTCTGTTTGCAGATTACATGTTCAATGCTTTGGGGGAAGGATGGGGCAATAGTGTGCTTGCATTTGCTACCCTTGGAATTGGATACACGGGCTCCTCTGTGCTGTGGTTCTATGGTGAGCGATTGAGGAAAGCTAGCCAGTATGCTGCAGACAAGTAGGGTGTTGTGCTTTGAGGGGTTGTATTCGCAGCGAATGTTTTATTAGGGATTCATAAGCCATGGGTTATGCTTACATGAATAATTATTGCTAGACTGTATACTAATGAGATAGAAGGTCTCAAACATGTAACTTAAATGAAAAATAGAACTTAAATACTACTAGGAATACCACTTCCCCTAGCAAACCCTGTACTTGCGACAGTAGTCTATATTCCCTCTCAAACTCGAAGTAGAAAAGCAACGCTGTTGGAGGATTATCCAGATACCTAGGCAACCTTGGGTTATGGAGATTGCCCTAGTTATTAGTTAAAAAGAGACGTAGCTCTTGATTTTGGTATGATTCATGTCAAGATAAAACCTTGGAAATTGAGCATAGATTATGCGTATGTATATGTACATGAAAACAAAAATAGGGTTTGGTCAACCGTTACTAGTTAGTTAATAAGTTATGTATTGAGACCCACCTGTCCAGCGTCGCTTCCGTTCGGCCCGTTCCGTTACAGTAGAAACTCTAAGCTAAAGTAGACCTAACCAATCTTGAAATCCTAAATCTTGCACAAGCGGCCTTAGACACGTGGATAGTCGCATGCGCAGTGCTTCGTATCAATTATTAGCAACTACTACATATATCTAAGGGGTAACTGCTAGAGGGACCCTAAAATCCGAGTAATAACCGAGCGTGAACGTACGGTATTCCAAGAATGGCAAAATATTCGTAAGTTCAGGTACCCACCCAGATCACAGACAAAGGAGCTCGCGGCATACTATGGAATGACGGTTTCTGTCTCTTCTTGGTACGCCCTGAACCTTTTGAAATTATTTTCGTTCAAGTCGCGCGCCCATTCCACCGTTTCTTCATCATCTTCATCATCTTCATCCTGGAGCTCAAGAGGATGGCCGCATTCAACATGCAACTGCGCACTCATCTCCCCTCTCAAATATGATGGCCAATTCTTTGCATAGAAGCCTGTAATTTTCAATTCATCCAATTGTTTGATTCTTGCAAGAGCACGCACGAACAACACATTATCGCCTAGTCCTCGTTCTGGAGACTTAAGTGGCCACGGTAACTCGCACTCTGCATCCCATGCCAGGTCCATAAATCTTAGCCCAGTCGCTTTTTCAGACAGGGTTGTGAGCAGTGCTATCCATGGCAAAAGTTCAGAGCGCCACGGTACCCAACCCAAATTTGTAGTGATCTTACGAATTTGACATTCGCAAGAGCAGTTTGTGCTATGAATTTGAACATCTGCTCCGGTGCACTGATAGCAAATATATTTCGTGAGTAGAGTATTGGGATCGCTTCGTGGTAGATCTGTTTGCACGTTTGCAATACTGCAGGCTCCATTGTTCTATACTGGGGAGCTCGAATCATATGCAACGAAATCAGCTTTTGATATGTCTTTCCGACTGCCCAAGATGGGTTTTGCTCCCTATCAAATCGGCTAACAAGGAGTATATCATATATTTGAAGCCGTATTTCAGCCGGTAAGGTCAAAAGTGTTAGCTTTTGTTTCGTTGCTTCATGGTTTGTGTTGACAGATTGGCTGTTAACAAAGCCCGCTTTGAGATTCTCGTTGTTTGTCGCCGAGAATCTGATATCAGAGTCATCAAGGTTAAAGAATGCTTTCAAGACATCTTCTCTTCGAAAAACGCTGTCCATGTTGATGCTGGACTAATATACCTAGGTAGTGTACGTTGCTCTCGAATCATCTCATGTTCGTTGCGGGGAAGGTGGGGGACAAAGACTTTATGTAGGCCAGGACCGCAAGAAAATTTAGCCGAGGATGTACAGAGCTCCGATTTGGTGCATCTCAGTTGCGCATGTCATCTGAGAAGGATGGTTGGTCTTCATGACCCTTGTGAGAATATTCCAGCGGATAGAGGCCCAAGGTATTACGAATACAGAGATCATAGCGCTATTACTGTAGTCATCAAAATACGTACCACCTCGTTACAGAAACTTCAGACAGGGGTCACGGAATAACTTACAGACATAGTTTAACGCTTCTTGGCCGCAGGGACCGTCCAAACACAGAGGCTAATTTGCATCCATGGGGCTAAGGATTTGGATCCGGCAGAGATAAACTGGATATACCACAGTAATTGCGTGCTGTTGAGAAGGCTTACTTCTCCATATGTCTACCTAGGCAGGTAAAGGGAAGGTCGAATCGAGGAGAGATTGGTGGCTCTAATAATAGAGTTTGCTTTAGTGCTATAAAAACTGTCCACTACTTCGGCTTAATTGGTTTACGCATAAACTGATCTGTATATACAACACAGAATAAAGCTATATACGAGTGGTTCATGAAAACAGGTAACTACTGATAGCAGCAACCCACCCCTCAGGTGTGACACCGTCGTCTGAGCCAGCATCACTTCCATATTCCCAGCCAGAAACACCACCAAAATTCGCGTACTTCGACTTCAGACTGGAAATAGTAGTAGAAAGTTCTGAAAGCGGCACCCATTCATCAATCGAGCCACCAGAGGTGAGAACACCCATAACAATGCGGCTAGGATCCCATCCGGCCTCGATGACGCTTTCGTAAGCATTCGGACTGTCTGCACTGCCCCATCCATCGTAAAACTGTGTATTGTACCAATTAAACAGCTTGCCATTGGGACGTGTGGAGCTAGTCGCAGCTGCGTCTAGCTGGGGCCAGCTAACGTTATCCAAGTTCCCTTCGTTTTCAAGAGCGAGTGCAACTGGGGCGCCGGTTAAGATAAAATCGGTTCCAAGATCGGCGTCGAGCTGTCGAGCGAGCCTGAGAAGGGCATCCAAAGAGACGTTCTCCTCGACATCGAAGTCCAGACCATCCAAGTTATGGCTCTTTAGAATTGAGAGAACTTGAGGATAGTAGGCATCAAACTGTACGGGAGTGGTCGTTAATGTGCGGCACGCGATGTAATAACTTTGCAATAATGGATTGTAAAAGTAAAGCAGGAGTACCTACATCAGTAGCTATTCTGGCCCAGCTACCTGCTGCAGCACCACCCAACAGCAACGAGACCTTTACACCAGCAGACTGCAGAGATGCTACCATTGGCCACAAAGGATCCCAGTAAGTCGAATTGATATCGTTGTCGTTCAGATGAATTTCGGTGGGAGAGTCCAGATGAAGAGATGCCAAAATCACATGGGTAACGCCACTTTTTTCAGTAACCAAGTCCGTGAGATTGAACCAGTTGCCCTTGGAATCCGTAAAAGTTTGAATATAAACAATATTCCTTGGTATTGCAGTGTTTGACTCCCGTTTTTGCAATGTAGGAAAGCCTACTACCGAGGATTGGAACGTAAAACTCCATACCAGAGCAGCACCAACCAATTTAATAATATTTTTATAAATCATCATGGTCTAAATAAGTGCACACGCGAAGTACCTATGAAGACTTTCAACAAAAGCAAAGGTCAACAACAGCGTATTTGAACACGATTTAAAAAGCATTCCCACAAACTCACGGTGATATGGGCCATTTATAATAATTTATCCTACCTGCCTAAGTAGGTACTCAATTCGTGTTTGCTGACAAAGAATATGCAGTTTCTTCACATTAGATTATGTTACATTGTCATAGCATGCTTAATATGGATATATTTCGGCCTACTACACATGATAATACCCCTCTTACTTAGCTCTGCATCTCTTTCCATTTGGATAGTAATGCTGTTGTCTTTATTGTTATCAGTTGTGAGTGGAGTTAGATGCCACCGTAAAGAAATCCATGCTAACTATATTCTGTCAACTCTTTAGGCAGTAACGCCGGCGTTAGGATCATATGTAAAGTAGCCTCGGCGAAGCGAAGCCAAGGCAGCGCCATAGAGCATAGAAATTGGAGAAAGAGGACATGCTTATGAAAGATGGACTGTTTTGGGCTGTCCGTTGCCCACCTGGGCACTTTACGGCGTTCCTTCGCGCAGCCATTAGCTTGGTCTCGCCAACTTAAAGGTCTGTCTTGTGTTCCATCTTGCATCTCCATTTTATAAGCCGCTTAATACTAGTCTCGGCAACCATAGCCAACTTTGGAGGACTAGTATCAATGCTATTCTTCATACCAATATCTATCTCTGGTTATGCAAGCTACTGTATGACACGTGGTCCTTGGAAGTGCCGTATGCATCGGTTCAAGTGAATCAGCACATGTGACTACATAGTACGGAGTAGATGTATGAATGCATGGATCTCTACTGCTGGCCCGAGCTCTATGTAAAGGTCTGCAGATCCGGAGCCTGCCGGATCGTCTGTATTCCATTGACATGGGCCTATGAGTACGATAGGGTCCAGAGCTGATTATGGAGTGATAAGGGAATACTTACTTACTTAGGCTCCAGGGGCTGAAATTATACCTAGTAAGCGTTCCGGCCAGTTAGCGATCCCACGTACCATGTTAATCGTTCGCTTTGAGAAGTCATAGCAAGGTAAGATTCAAATGCCATTAGTATTACAGTATTGAAGCATGCTTCAAATTGCAAGCCGCAAGATATGTAAGCACCAAGGGCAGAAGCCTTGGAAACCAACATATCGTCACAAACTAAGTCTGTTCGAGCAATCGGTTTATTGCACCTTAGTCCAATCAACACTCGAAATTTCTTCCACTATGCAGCTACTAGCTAGTACCTGGTAACTGGTTATGTGCCCCAGCAATAACTAGATGAAAGTATTAGTTATACTCCGTAGTAAGTTGACAAATTCCCGAAAGTATCCAATTCTAATTTAGGACCAAGCATTCTATAATGTTATTAAGTATTGTAGCGGGTTCTCCTATGTCGGCAAATGCAGCGTGTGATCTCGTGGGAAATGGCCACCACCTACTATGTACTATGTTTGCATATGAAGCAGAATTGGCATAGAAGTATACATAAACCAGACCTACTCTAGGTTAATACTTGTTCTTATAAAAGCAGTGGATGCTGCCATAATAGCTACCTAGTTCTAGCCTTTAAATACCTAGGTATATTAAAATATTCCCCTAAAATTTGACTATATTTACGCGGCAAGAGTTAAATAAATTACGTTTGCGTGGGTTATATCAGGCCAGAAAAATGTTGCTATATTACATACGAAGTTAAATATAAGGCCAATTAGAATTGTTCACGGTGTCCGTTAGAATAGATAGCAATTTATCACTGTACCTGGAGGGCGAATGTGCAGGCTCCCCGGCCGCTCTAGCTGTATACTGCTGCACATGCATGATGCTTACAGTGTTAGAATAGATGCCTATATGCGTATGTATCAAGATAGATATGTACAACCAAGAAACTTGCTCCCTATAGGCCAATCTTTTCAGAATGAAGATGAAGATTCGTTAGTGGATATATACAGTCTCCCATTGCTCTGCCCCATTCTCAACCCTTTCCAGGGCCTCGCCATACATCAACCCATCCACATACGCCGGTCCAATAACAATCATGTCTCGCTTCTCCCCACCAGCCAGAGGTCGCATAATAGCCGGAGTGTTTGAGTTCTGTATAACAATCACCAAGTCCCCCGATTTTGCAGCCTGAGAGCAAACCCCGCGTCGACCACCCGTCGTAACGAAATAGCTCTGCCCCTTGCATACATTCAGCATAGTCGTAGAATAATCGAAAAACTCGGCAGGCTGCTCCAATCCCGCACCCTGATGCGCATACGATACCAAGAGGGTCTTCCACAGCATGTAGCACCGCATGGGACCGGCATGGTACCCTAACGGGGAGACAAAACGTGGTAACCCTTCCATTGAGTCGGCGATCAATGTAGTCGCGTGTGCGGTCATTTCCTGTTCGGACATGGAGTCTTCTTCCAGTTTGGTGGACAAAAGCCGTATACAGGCGCTTTCCCATGCTAACAGACGCGACCAGTCGAGATGGTTTGCTTTCGTTAGGATCTTGTCGTCCCAAGGTAGGACCGCGCTAATTTCGTCGACGGCCAGTGTAGCAGGTAACTCTAGGACTTGTGGATCTGATGACCATCGTGCTTCGGGGGCTTCTTCGTGTGCTGGCATTCCTTTCAGTCTGTTGCCATTGTTTTCTGTTCCTGTTCCAGATTTATACCCAGCACAGAATTTGTCCCAGTGAATGCGTGGTCCACCAGCCCACATGAGATTAGGACACCAAGAAGGCAGTCCTGAGAAATGATGGGTATAATCGAGCGTCAGGAGGATGTGCTGGAAACGCCTTAGCGATAGATTCCATCGCGTAAATTGTATATACACATCGGCAATAGAAAGGCCAGCATCCAGCGAAAGCGACTGGAAGATCTCAGGCGGACATAGACCCAAGAGACCGAGGACCCTGTCCTTTGGGTCCGTCGCCTCCTTGAATCTGGCGAAGGTATTAATTGCATTCACCATCAGTCCATAGTCGGGGTTCTCGCTCTGCCAATTATCGCGATGCCCCTTGAGTCCAATGATTTCCGACACATAGGGCTGTCCCTGGTAACTACAGGTCTCACTCAACCGAACAAAAGCCTCCCAGGAAACCTTTGCCTGTCCACAGAGAACCCACACATTCTTCGCAAGGACTATCTCCTGCTGGATCCAGATCCTTCGAAAATACGGCCGATCATAGATCGACATCAACGTGCTTTTCATCATACCAAACGGAATGGGCGCATCATACTGATCCGCAAACATCCCCCTCCTCCCCCCTTTCGGCTTAGGTTGAAGAATCTGCAATTCCGGCGAAGGGCCCGAAGCCGCCGCACGAACAGAAGGTATCACTTCCTCGTTCAGAATGAGCGATTCCAAGAAACTCCCATCACCCAGCCAAGCTAAAACCTCTTCCGCGCCAGAATATATTTCTCTCATGAGCGGAATCTGGTGATATTTCTCCAGCTCATCCTGCTGGTTGATGCAAATGGCATCGATCCAAATCCATCTACCACCAGCTACACCCCGAAAAGCTGCCGCGCGAAGAAAGCAGAGCAGATTGTCGCTCGGAACGGGGATCAGTTTCTCTCCTACCGATAACCCGAACCGTATTCGGGGGTTTTCACCCCATGTATACGAGAGAGCGTCATACTCTGGGGCGTCGTCGATCGTGAATATTTGTAGCTCCGCTGGCAGGATTAGACCCCTTGGTTCGAGCAGGCGGAGGAGCCGGATATGTCGAGGGGATGGGAGGGGTTGATATCGGTAGTGTTTCTCTGGAGGGATTGACTTTGCGCGTAATGTTGGATGAAGGAAGTCTAGTAGGTTAATCAGTCGTTTTCGGAGATGCTCAAGGGTATTTATGAGAGTTAAGAAGTGGCCGTGAGAGAGCACGCGCTGGAAGAAATCTAGGAATCGATCCATTTATTTGATTGTCCAGTGTCAGTGTCCACCGAGGCCGGGGGGTACATAAGCGGCGCTAACTAGGGAATGTCTGTGTTTTTTCTATCGTTGATTTAAATAGAAACTTGAATTTAGCAAAGCTCATTCTGGAGTGTTATACCTAATTTACCGGGTTTGTTTTACCCTCGATCTAGTGAAATTGATAGAACAAGATGGATGAAGTTGTCATGGTTCTAACAGGGAATTGTCCTCTATATGAAGAATCAGAACCCCTCGCTTAATACGTGTTTCTCCCTGATTGGTACGACAGCTGAATCTTCGTCTGCATGTCAGATGAAGAGGTGGAGGCTGATATTGCCTGTTCGGGAAACTCCAGTCAGTATAGCCCACTACCTCACCGATGCCCAGGTACAGTGATGGTTCTAAGTAGTTAGAGTTAGGTGGTCTATAGCTGGTACAGCTGTCTTTTCTTTTTCCCTCGACGCCTATGTGTGAGCAGGAAAATCATTCTCATAACACTGCAGAATTCACTTTCATTGTACGTTGCTGCTCCGATACCTGCGGTGCACTGCAATATTGCACCGCCTAAGTGCAAGAAGAGATAACTAGTATGATAATAAATAGATGTAACAAGAATAGAAAGCTCCACCACCCGAGTAGCTAGGAAAAATATTGAATATCGACTTCTTTTCATTGCCCTGACCATGATAGAGATGAAATGAGATAGTATCTATAGAAAACAGAAACAATATAATTACTCGTTATAATGGTACACCTAGATCATGTTATTCAACGTAAAAAAAGGGGGAGGAAAGGGACAAACTTACAAAATAGTCAGGCAGCCCCCAACACGTATATCCTAGTCTCTTTGCCATCTTCGCAAACCCTTCTGTCTCAACCATGTGATAGAATGGGAAAGCAGGGAACATCGCTCCATCACGATGCACATCGGCCTTCACTAGCAACGCCGTCCCACCGACGCCATCCAGCTCTACCACTCGATTGGGATCATATTCTATCTGGTCAGTGCTCGCCATCCAGGCCAACAAACTTCGGTAGGTCGCTAGCTCAGCATAGCCTTCCAGAAGAATCTCGTCTGGCCCCATGTTGGACGCAAGCTCTAGCCCGACATCGCTCTCTATCCACGAATTATAATCATATGGCCGTACATCCGGCTCATTCGTTTCCGGGTTCAGAAAACGCTGGTAACAGTTCGGGACCAGAACCGGCTTATCATGACGGGTAAGATCCTCAATCAGCGTTGCGGGAGTCTCGACAATATCCGCATCGAGCCACAGAACCCAAGACGTCGAAGGCCCCAAGGTGGTGAAAAGCAGGCTATTTCGCGCTCGCGCCATTGCCTCCCGTCGCTCCTTTTGGTTTTCTATTTTATGTCTCTCCTTCTCGTCCTGCGACTGCAGCGGCGGGTCGAAATCTTGCCGTAGAATCGTCACGCTCGCAAACCGATCGTCGACGGGGCCCGATTGTGTCTTTGCGACTGCCTCTTGTAGCGCGACGGTGGCTGCGTTGCCGTCGTTTGTCTTGGGGAGTATGAAGCCTAACGAGATCAACTCGTGCGGATACTGGAGTTTCACCAAGTTGTCCCAATACGCCTGGTAGAAATTCATCATGGGCGTCAGGATGAGCACGCGTTCTCCTCGCTCGGCCGATGCATCTGATGTAGTGAGCTCGTTCATGCGGTAATGCACCACCGGGGGTGGCGCTTGCAGGCCATCGGCTCGCTGCGCCTGCTTTTTGGGGAATGGCTTTGTCGGGGGTGAGAGGGGATGTGCAGCTGCATCTTCTTGTCGTTGTTGGGCGGTTGCTGGTATCAATGACGAAGATGGCGCCCAAAGGAAAAATATAAAGCCAATCGCTAGGACGGCGGCGAGGGTCAATGTTATAGGACTTGTTCGTCGTAGAGACCGCGAAAGGGCCATGGTACGAGCCTCCTTTTTCCCCTTTCAGACAGCTTCTTCTTCCAATGCCGGAGATAAATTTCAATCCAATCCAGGTTCTCGTCTCGACTCTGATTTCAATAGACAGGGTTGTTGTAAGAAGAGGAAGAGGGCTCTTGGGCAGGCTGACGGGATTGCGTGGACACTTTTCGATCCTACCTATGCCGTATACATGCGTGTTGCAGAGTAGGCCATGATAAAACTATTGCAGGAGGGAGACTTCAATTGGCCATTTGCAAGGGCAAACGTTGCGTATGTTCTGTACCTTCTGTATCTTCTGTAACGTGTCTTCAAGTCTTGAAATTGGAGATCGCCGTGAGGGACGTCCGGGACAGCGCGCTCGCTGATTGGCTGGCGGAGATTCTCCGGATAGTGACAATTTGATACCTACCTAGTTACGGAGTACGCATTGAATGTGAATATATTCTACGCAATTATATAGCTACAGTCAATAGGCTTAGTGCAAATGGGTATATCTATGGCAACCACCTCATAACGCCTTCAAAGGCCACCAGAGCCATGGCATTGGCTGGAAATGCGCGTAGAAATGAAGGCAAGAACCCTCGCCAATAGCCTCGCCATCCGCTCTCGCGGCCGACAGCAATAGCAGCATCTTTCCATCGACGGAAGCGCCTCTCGCCGTCGCCGTGAGAACCCCCCAGCGGATCCGTCATCAGTCGATTCTTAATCACATCGGACGGATAAGATGTGATCCAGAAGACCTGTGCGGATATTCCGCCGGCCCAGAAATTGATCGCGGGCGCTGACAGGTTGGTCTTTTCCTTCATTATGCGCGTTATGATGTCGTAGGAGCCCCACCAGAAGAAGAAGAAAGATCGGAAGATGAGCGTAGCGCAAAGGCCGCGGAAGAGTCCTGGGATACCATGGCTTCGGAGCTAGTAGTAGAAAAGAACAGTTAGCTGAGTAAGAAGGTCGCAATGCGCAGTGCAAATGAGGACAACTCAACACTAACAATTTTCTGTGTACAATCAATAGGCCCGCTGTACATCCGCTGCTTCTTGTCTGCAGCGTACTGGACTTGGAGTCTTGCTTTGACATGCTCGACTGGGGCGGCGATGAAACTGACTGTGCATCCAGCCATTATACCTGCAATGCCATGGCCGAAGCTCGGCAAGGTATGGAGGTCTTTTTGAGATGAAATGAACGGTATTGACTTGCGGATTTCGGGGTTGGAAAATACGTTCTCGAGAAGCAGACGACGGTAGAGCGTGAGAGACCCGAGCATCCTGCAATTTGGCCGTTAGTTTCCATTGTTCCGGTCCTCCTCGTTTCAAGCTTCGAGACGTACACAGAGTCCATTACCATCCACCCGACCAGCGGGGGGGTGGCTCCCTTATACATCCCGCTAAATCCTTCCTTGCGAACAGTCTGCAAGACACAATCTAGCGGGCCTTTAAAACGGCCCTCGTTGTTTGTCTGCAGTCTGATTTTGATCGTGTCAAATCTGTAGCGATGTCTCGCGTTAGCATACCCATACCATCCTAGTTGTAGGGGAAAAAAAAACGTACGGATGACCAACTACCCAAGAACCATGTGTTAACCAACAGTGCAGCAATTCAGAGCGTAGATAAAAGACGAACCAGTCAATTTCGCAATGCCAGAAAACACCCCCGCCACGAACCCTTTATAGTCGCGCTTTGGTTTTTTGGCATGGTCGTGTCTTGCATGGTCGACTTCCCTCAGCACCGATGCAGTGTTCTGCGGAAGGCTGGTTGGCGAGGACATTGTCTAGGGCGGGGGACTAGATAGGCAAGAATCTCCATCGAGGCAGGGAGATCACCTTCCACAAGAGAGAATAAGGTCTACAGCATTCGAGGTTGAGGTTGAGTGCAGCTTTTTAGTTAAGCCGACAGCGGCGGGGAGTCGGGGACTTGAGGCACTGCTCCGGAGTCTTGGCAAGCTGGGCCTCAGGTACATAATTATATCTAGGTACACTCTTAAACAAATAATAAGATGGGCGAATCTAGTGAGGCTATTTAGTATTTAATATTCAGCGGTGTATGATATATGACATTGTTGTTACAGACCGAAGCAGAGATGCTGAAATGAATACGCCGTGTGCATCAAGCAACCAGTGCGTGCCATTCGTATGCTAATTAACAAGAACGCAAAAGAGAAGAAAATATTCTCGTCGTGAAACTTGGGGTATACAAATAATAACGATACGTATCGAACAAGCGTTCGTAAGGGGTCAAATAAGGAGCATCCCTAATTCATCGAAGGGGAAATGTAAGACATCGCAAAATTGCTCCAACGCCTAACATGCAAAAATTTTGGATAGCAAATCCGCAGTCACCGGGGCTATAATTAGTGGAGCTATGCGATACTGGCCATATACCAGAGTCAAAAAACCAGGCAAGAGAGGTTCATTGGCCTTTGTTATCCTTTGTACGAGGAGAGACATGTCGTTCTCGCTCGCCAATTGCGTCGGGCTTTCGAGTTGGTGTACGCTCTTCGGGCGCATTTGGTCTGGCAGCCAGATAACTGTCTGCCTCCTCGAGAGCAAGCGGAGTAACTGGGCCCGGGCTGCCGAGAGGGTCCAATCGAGGAGCCGAAATCTCGGTGTCGCGTGACTGCGAAAGACTGGCGGCAACCAGCTCGCGGTACTGTCTCAGGGCGTCCCTAGATCCTCCTCCCGATGCGACGCGATAGCCAAACGATCTTGGATGGTGGTTGGATGTGGCATTCGACAATGAAGCGTTCGGTGTGCTGTTGGGTGATTGGTATACGGCAGGGTGAAAGCGCGGCAAGTTCCCTAGGTATAAGGCATTGTCCTTGGGCGTCGACTTTGGCGAGACGGGGCCTGACTGGACCGGCATGGTTAAGGATGGACCATGAGAATGCGGCATTCTCTTGGAGCGGGCAGATGCAGAAGTCGCAGTCGAGGCGGAGGGTGCAGCCTGTCGAGAGCTTTTCCTTCGGGAAGACTTTTTATCGTTTCGAGTATGAGTATGGGTATGGGTATGAGAATGAGTATGAGTATGGTGGTTCCTTAATGATGGTTGCGAGTCGTTTGGCGGACGTTCTGTCAGGTACAGGCCGTATTCGAAGCGGCCAGTGAGTGGTGTGATGGGGAGGTCGTCGAAGGAGCGGTTCAAGTTGGCACGAGGAATAGGAATAGGAATGGGTTGAGAGCCTGCGGTGGACTCGTAGGTCTCTTCGATTGCGGGCGGGGGAGACGCCGGGGGAGTCTCCAGCGAATTGGGCGGGAGAAATGATGTGTTGATGGGGGAGGTTGAGATTAATTTCCGCAGCGAGGAGGACGAGGACACCGGGGTCGGGGGGCCGTGTCTCCTTATAAGACTTGCGAGATGCTCTCGGGCACTATCGTGCTCGCTGGCTTGGGAATGTCGCGGCGGTGGAGACAGATGATGGTGGTCTGCGAATTATCAGCATGCAGTCGTTGCACTAGCGAGCAAACCAAAAGGAGATGCAGCAAGATGTTGTTGTGGACAAATCAGACACAGCGACACTCCACTGAGGGGGATATCTCATTCGACAGGAGACGCTAGTTAAGGCGGGGAAGGGACGACTTGGAGTGTGCCGTGCAACCAGGCTACGGAAAGAAACAGAAGACTTACAAGAGGGTCGCGGGGGGGATGCAGAGCTGCAGGACGAAGGATAGTAGGAGGAGGAGGAAGAAGAAGAAGAAAGAGAAGAAAGACGTCGAGAGGAGGAGTTGTTGACTCCTCTTTCCTTGGCTGCCATTGTACCGTTCAATACGTTCAATACGTTGGTTAAGGGGGCGGAAGGCGGCGGTATTGTGTTATTTTGGTAATTGCATTACCGGGTCGCGGAGTCCCACTATTTCCCGGAGAATCAGCCAATGAGAGGCCGAGAAGCGTGAGTCAGATGTCGTCATCCAGGATGCAGCGAGTTTTCTTCTTTTTGCGCGTCGTCTTGTAGTCTTGTACAGCTGTGCTATTTCTATTTGCTGTGCTGATATACCAGGCAGGCACATAACCGTGCTAACGGCGATCTTCAGGTGGCAAAAGACACCAGCACGACGCTGACATGCGCTTGTCCCAATCAGAGTGCCTCGTGTCGAACGACTCGGAAGGGAGAGGGTTGACTGAATCAAAGTGAAAGATCGAGCGTTGGAAAAGAAGCTGGCAGATAAATCCAAATGTAAGCATCGAGTAGTTATATACGCATCAATAAATACTGCTCGCATCTGTCTGGTCACGCAGCAGACAAAGTCCTGGAAAACAAGAAATCTCGCCCAGACGCCAATCAATGATTGTACAAACACACACACCAACGTACGGAGTACGGATACTCAGCAAAGTAGGAATGACGAGGCTAATAAGACATACTAACCACGGCCGCGTAGGAAAAATAATAGCAACAATGAAGGTGGTGTGTAGTTTCCTGTTTGGGATCGGTGCAGCAACGAATAGCCTGTAGCCTTTCTCGGTTGCACCATACCAATGCAAGTCAATAGCGCAGGCCGGCAGATAGGCTTATTATATACGTAGTATACGTAGTAATGCCTATCTTACAGGCAGGGATGGGGTCTTAGCTGCACATCATCACAGTCCGAAGTCGAGGACTCGTTAGTTAGTGCTTCCCCGGTTTTGGGAATTATGTTCAAATTGCTTCAACGCTAAGCGAGCATTTTGAAACACTCGCATAAAGAAAGCCGCCAAAAGGAATGGACTGGAAGTCTGCGTCTGCGTCTGCGTCCTTGCATATTCCTGATAAACCAATACAGTAAATAGTAAAAAGTAAATACACGTTGAAACGAGGCGCATTCTTTGCCTATGGAGACGGCCAGTGGGGACGGCAACGGGCCGGTCCAGTCAATCCTTTTCCCTTTCACATACTCCGTACTTCACACGCACACTCGCAGCCACGAGCATTCTCGAAAAAAGAATCTAGTAGTACATGCTTGAATGGGCATATATCTCCGGCGCCATGCCCATTCCATAAAAACACATACTATGTATGCACTGTGTAGTACATACTACATATGCGTGCACAAATCAGTGAATCCCAGCTCTAAGACATGCCACCCGACCCCCTTGCATCCTGTCAGGTACATACAGGATCAAGCTTGGGGTTTGCTCCAGCTTAGAGTCACATGGTGGATCTTCTTCAGCTTCAAGTCTTCAACCCTCTAATTCTACGTAGTATTCCAAGCTTCGATTTCTTCTTCTCTTCTCTCGGTCCATATGTTCAGTTGGTCAACTTAGACTCGGCTTCCTTGTAACTGTCCGTGCTTTGGCAGCCCTACCAAAACAGTATATATCACCACTGTGCTAACTTCTAAGCAGCGCCAGCCTATTTAAGCTGCTTAGCGTAACGCTTGGTTCGCATCGGCTACCGCCGGTCCTCGTACAGCTGACCCCTATCTTGCTTGTTGCTTGTTTCTTGGCCATGGAATCGTCTTGTGATGGTGCCAACATATCGACATCCATGGATCAACAACAGGGTTTAGGAACAACCACCGTCTCAACAGGTAGAGGAGTCTCATCCATGAAATCTTTCGACTGTACTCCGGCTCTATGTCAGGATCGTTTGTGTTGGTAACACAAGACGTATGCAATTAGTATAACCATAGCTAAGTCATAGCTTGATCAGGCGACTCAGGACTCAGGACTGAGCTGAGCCGGGTCCACTTTCCTTCTCGCCTATTCTCACTGCGCAGCTTGGGTGCTTTCTTTTTTCTATTCGGTTAACTGGTCTATCACTTCTTGCTCGATCAACGACCTGCGCCACTGTTAGTCTGTTGGTGTGTTGCACAAGCACCGTGCTTTCGACGCTGCCTATCACATCCCACGATCTAGCCCGAATTTCTGGGAGGGCGAGTCAGTCACGCCGAACTATGCTTATCACAATTCAATTGCCTGTACTTACTACTTAGTTAACTAGTACTTACAGCATGCATGTTGCAATTACGGAGTATGGAATACCCGACTACGGAGTACTCCGTACTGGGTAGAAATTAAGTTGAGCAACATTACTTGCAGCCGTGGCCTGTCAAGCTGAAACGACCTTCTGGAATCAGTGGGATCATGAATGCAAGGCATAAGTTAGCTACTTCGATGATTCCAGGAAGCAAGGGGTAGATCAGCGTTACTCCGCAACGGCCGCCAGCAAGGTCGATCACTGGATCACTGGATACTAGGGTATATCCCTCGTCCTTCGCCAATAGCGAACACCGAAGCCGAGATAAGCGCTTATTTTCTCAGTAAGCATGCATATGCCTGCTACTTCCTACTTCCTAGTGCAGGAGAAGAAAGGTGTGAGTATTGTGGATTGACTGTCTAGACTCTAGGCTGTTTGTCTCCGGAGATAGAACAAAGGGGTCGGGGGTGGTCAGGCCAGATTGAAATGGTGAATTCCTAGATTATGGACTCGGATTGGGCTCTAGATTCCTCTATCTAGGTACATCTGTCCCATATCGTTTACAGACTCCAGCTCGAAGCAGTGGACGTATATACTCTACAATATGCCTATGATGAACCACACGCGTAACCACGTGCCAGTCAACCATGTGCTCGCATTAAAAGCATTCTAGCAGTCATTATTCAACATAACACGAGTATCTACGTATGCATTCCGGCACATATTCGAAGGAAGGGCTGTTTCAATTCCGTATCCGTAGCTAGGTACTCCGTGTTCCGTGCTCCATACCATGGAAATAGCCCTTGCTTACACGTAAATATTTCGGCCGGCCCATGTTCCGGAAACCCATGCGTGAATAAACCATGCGAGGAGTAGAGCATGCAAGTCAACCGCATGCTTCTGCTGTATATACGGTATCTGCAGCGGACTTGTACCTTGCATCCACGAGGAGGAACCCTCGGAGCAGGACATCGGAAATAACAGGTTGGTTCTACTGTTCTGGTGGTAAGGAAGATTCTCTGTTTAACACGCAAATCCATAAATATATATCTATACATATTCCGTTATCTTTGGACAACCACGGTTCAAGACCAAGAGATCCTAGAATTAGAGCACGTTAGCAAATCAATCGATCGAAGAGCAATCGCCTGCACAGACAGAACGTACCAAAGCATAATTCCCGCGCCAGCTGCCACTGCCAGAAACTGTGACACGGTCTTTCGAACCTCCACGCCTTTGTCTTTACCCGTCTCAAGCAGCTCCGGGATCACAGCCACAGTGCCGACGTAAAGAAACGTCCCCGCGGTGAATGGAAGTAACATGTCCCCCCAACTCAGCCCAGTTCCCAGCAGTCCGCTAGCAGCTTGCGTCGATGTAGTCGACTCGGCGGCATTACCACCAAATTCCTGCACGGCAATGCCGATAAAAGTCCCAAGGAAAGCGCCAATGGCAGTGACGAATTGTGCCCCCATGGCCTTTCGCTTGGAGAAACCAGACTGTATTAAAAGAGCGAAATCTCCGACCTCATGCGGAATTTCGTGAAAGAAAATGGCTACCGTGGTTGTAGCGCCAATGGTCGGCGAGGCATAAAACGATGAGGAGAGCGCCAGTCCGTCTGTTATGTTGTGAGTGAAATCGGCGATGAGATTCAGGTATCCTCCTAGCTTTGCACTTGGGTTAATCTCGCCCGTCGTATCGTCATGCTCTTGCTTCTGCTCATGAGTCCTGGCTGGGGCATCCGTCTTGGGTTTTCGCTTCTTGATCTCGCCACCCTTGCCGCGTTTCTCGGATCCTGTTGATACGGCGGACTCTTGAGCGTTGTGGGAATGGCCATGGTCATGGCCTCCCTCTCCTCCAGTTGCGATGCGCAGTGATTTGTCCATGGCCACGAAAGTGAAAAATCCCACCATGATGCCAAGACCAAGTAGAAGGTTCTTATTATTATCCACGAGCACGAATCGGGCGTGATCAGGCGAGTCTTCTCCCAGGAAGATCTCGGGCAGCAGGTGAAATAGAGTATCACCCAGTAACCCCCCCACTGCGAAGGCCACCATGATGGACAGTGATGACGGGTCGATGTTTGGGGGGCATAATGCAAGTAAGAAATCTTCCAAGGTTAAGCCAGTCAGTATAAACCTCCTACCAGATAGTTATCAGTAACTGGGAACTCACTTGGTGGGCCGGAGATGTACAGTGTTGCCAACAACGCGTTGGCCGCAGGACTTCCCGGGAAGAGTACAGCGAACACTCGCGACGTCCAGCTCGCAGTTTCTGGCCGAGATGCCAATTTATGCTCATTCAAAGCTTGAACTAGGGCGCAATTCTGGATGTGATCATTAGAGATAGCTTTGCAATTGTTAAGACATGCCCTCCCACCTGTAGCTCGTCTTCGATTTGAGCCGCACCAAGGCTAGCAACCGGAGCTGTCAAACTCGCAGAAGCAAGAGAAGATAGAAGGAAAACGGCGACAACAGGCACCGCTGATGCAACGAACTTGCGAGCAGCCATTGTATCGATTCTCTCTTTTCTCTGCCGAATTGACTAGTTATGTTGCTGTTCTGTGTCATCCGACAAACCCACACTTGTACAGACGGAGTGCAAACACGCCAAGAAGAGCAAACACCGCCGCGGGAAATTGGAATCTCGATAAGATAAAACAGATTTTCTCAAAAAATTGTATTCTATTGTATTCCTATACATCAGAACATCTTCTCATCAACAACTGCATAATGGGCCGCGAATTACAGAAGAGAAAGAATCGCACCAAGGTGCCAAAGATCACCAAGAAGCGCCGGATGGTGCGCAATGGCCATAAGAAAATCGACCTTGGAAATACTTTGATCGCAGACAACTGGTATGTTTCTTCTATTTCCTTCCCTTAAGAAACATTATGGAAAGATATAATGCTAATAGAGATTACCGATCTGCAGGAACAAGGATGAAACATTAATCCAAAATTATCGCCGACTAGGCCTGACAACTCGACTCAATGCTCCTACCGGAGGCGTCGAAAGACCCAAGGGCGTCGACGCCGCTACAGCAGACCAACTTCTATCCGACTCCCTACACATTATCAGCAAGAACCATCCGGAGAATATCCCAGAGGCCGAAGCCGAGGAAGTCCGCATAGAACGCGATCCGAAGACGGGCAAGATTCTGCGCGTCATCACGAATAACGATAATGATGATGATGGCGACGATGACGAGATCGAAGTAGCTGGTCGCAAAGTCAAACGCTCTAACCCCCTTTCCGACCCAATCAACGACATTGAGAATGGGGTTATATCTCTGCACAAAAAGCAAAAATATACAACACAACCATCATCCTCTTCGTCGGATTTTGTGCGCCAGTTGGAGTTGCGTGCGCTGCAGGAAGAGGAGGCCGTGAAGAAGCGCCGGCCGAGACAGCAGAGCAAACGAGAGGAGGAATGGATAGAAAAGCTGGTTGCTCGTTATGGAGATAATATTGTGGCTATGGTTCGTGATAAGAAACTCAATCCCATGCAGCAGACTGAAGGTGACATTCGGAGGAGAGTTCGGGTCTGGAAGGAAAGGCATTCGGCATAGCTATTTTCCTTCACTTTGGATATACATATTGTTCCTCGTGCGGCATTTCTACTAGGCGAACTCGGCGTTTGTACTACCTACCTAGGTATATCAGAAGTATCCATATCTTGTTCTTCTTGACGGTATGTCATCTTTGTTCGTGTCTAATTCATAGTCGCGTAAAAAATAAAGTAGTGTCTATACAACATTTATCAAGCCGGAGCAGCAAATATGGCCACGCTATGATGCCTCTTCCATACTAACGCGGTGCACAACGCGGACCCATCGTCGCCGTCGCCATGCACCGGCTCTCTGGACTTGCATGGTCTCATCCCAGCCATAGCCTTGATCTTCCTTTGCCTTGGTTTTACTCTTACCGGTATTTAATTCCTCAGGTAAATCACCATAAGGCATCGTGCTGAACTCGTCATCATTCGCAAAACCTTCGATTTCTGCTTGTGGCAGATCCCATACCCAGCCCCCTATTTGCTCATCGCCATTGCTTCCTAAGGTATTGTTGCCCGGAACTTCGAATCCAACGCCAGTGATCATGCGCTCCACAACCCATTCGCGGCACTCGAGGTCTAGTTCCCATTTCTTCCCTTTCCAGTCCCACCCTGACGGCGCTTGTACATCCTCAAAGAAACGACACCCCCGTGGGCGATCCCCAGCAATGCGAGAGGGTGACAGGGGATCATATGGGGTGGGCGAGAACAGCATTGTCTCCCACTCAGAAGACGCAGCAAGAGGCGATATAGAGCGGTGTTGTAGTTCAAAAATCTCAACCTCGCGCTCCTCTGGTGCAGAATCAAGAGAAATATTTGCTAGAGGACCGAGGACTTGGTCTAGCGGCGAGCTTGTCTTCAAAGATGTGCCGCCTTTCGCATTCGGCTTCTGGCCATTATGCTGGTCTGGTGTTTGAGCATCGTGGCCTAAGAAGTTCTGCACTGCCGGGTGAGAAGCGAGAATAGCCAGGTTGCCGCCAATGAAAAAAATCACGCTCCAGGGAAGAATATGCGCAACCAAGAACAGAGACGCGGTGACGAGCGTCAGGACTAAAAATACAGTGGACGATACAACTTCGTCTGAGAAGTTCGTGAGCGGCGATATGGATGCAACAAGTGCATCGTGCAGGTTTGCAAAATCGGCCATTGAGTTTTGCAAATCGCGCATGTTGCGGAAGAAGTCCTTGGACGTTTCACTGGCAGGCTTGATGGTCCTTGCTGGCGCCAAGGCCGGTCCGCCGTAAGAATAATATGGCGTGGTTCCCAGCGTAGAAGTGGAAGGCGGAGGTGGGTGGCGTGCTAGGAAGGCAGGAACCATGATGTACAGCAGTACGAGAGCTGGTGGCAGTACGGTTAACAGGTATGGGTTGAGGCAGATGAACGAGTAGATTGCCAGAAAAGACCAAGTGTGCGTAGGCTTCCTCCAGCTAAAGAGGCGTATCATGCGGGCCTGAAACACAAACACGATGCCGATTCTGATATAAATGAGCAAAACCAGTTGCGTATGGTACGGGAATTATATGGGGGTATCGTACCTGGCATTGAAGCGCCGGAAATTGTTGGTCATGAGGGGGAGGCTGAACGGCGGGCGCTTCGACGAGCGCGTACCGGCAGCATTGTCCGCGCCATATTCTGCTTCTTCATCCTTCTCTTCTGTGGGGATGACCTGCTGGAGGAGCCTGCGTTGGAAATGTTGGGATCAGTCGCGATGCTTGTGCTTTCTCGGAAAGGACCTCCTTCCCCACCTTGCAAAGAGCCGGTCTTGTATGGAGCGTCCGGGCTGTTTTTCGCCGTCTGCACCATTGCTGGCGTGTGAGGCGACTGGAAGACTGGGCTTTATCTTCTCCAGGCTGCTTCTCGCCTTGGACGGTGTCGAGTCCTGGTCGCCGGCTCGGAGCACGGGGACAGCGTCGTCGCGGTTGGAAAAGGCGTCCGGCGTATATTCATCCATCCTGAGTGTGGCTCACATGGGGACGGCGAGGGAATGAAGACATCAAATGCAGTACCTAGGTACTGTAACGGACAGAAAGAATGTGCAGCAGTGCTAAGGAATATCGAGATGGTCGTCGTTGCAGCCAGGATGTCGAGAGAATCAGAAGAAATGGGTGACCTCACATGCGGCCGAGGTCCCAGCTGTCCAAATCGGGAATAGCGCCTACAACAGTCGATTCTCAAATTCTCAGCTACCATCAAAGATTCTTTTCGCTGCTTCTATAGACTGCAGTAATTGTACAATTATGCTCCGTGGCAACTGATATAAGAGTAGATCCCTATATAACTGCGCGTGAACGGAGTATAAACGATCGGTTCTCGCGTTTACCCAACACCATTTCTTTAACTTTACAATCAACAGTCAACACCAATAGCCAGTTAGTTAGTTAGCTACTAGAGATACTATAATAGACTCGCTGGATTATATAGTAACACACTGAGAAAAGTGTCCAGGGGCAGCGACGCTCACTCCGGAGTAAGTACGTAGTAGTAGTAGTAGTAGCAGCTAGCCCAAAGAGTCGAAGATCAAAGAGTCAAAGACTAAGCAGGAAGAGGAAGCCGCGCCTTCCCCTGCAGCACCTGCCATCGTTTCCGTCGCTTCTTCAACCTTCAACCTCAACCTTCAACTTCTCTTGTCTTTTTGTCTTCTTGTCTTATACCTACTTCTTCCACTGCAAGACGTTTGCACGACAGAGGTTTCCCCCCTTTTCTTGCTGTTTGAGCGTTCCCCCTTTGGGTTAGTTAACTAGGTGGATTCATTCTTCCTTCTTGTTAAGTTACTTGTTCGTGTACCTTTTTTTGTTTCCCTCCACGACCGCCACCCGCAGAACGGCGAAAACGGCCGACCGACTGAGCGAGTGAGCTCCGGAGCCTACACGCTCTTCAATTGCTGCTGCGTTTGACTGTGGTTTCTTGCGCCAGCCGTTCCACTCGTATTTCCTCTCTTCTCAGCCCTCCTCCGGGCAAACGCCCTGAGAGCCCGGGACAAGCTCGCATCTCACTCGCGATGGACAGATAGCCCATTAAAAGGGGTCTCGGATAGTTGACCAACGCCCACGCCTGACGTGCGAGTTGATCACAGCTGAAGTGAATGTAACGCTGCAGTTTCGAAATTTGGAACATTGAGGGGGCTAGAGATACAGACCGCATCGATACTCCGAGCGAGGGACCGGCCGTGGCCGACATAAGCCATACACTGCCCGAGGTGATGGCGTTTTCAGCCGGTGGAAATGCACGCACGAGGACGACTTCCTCAAGAGCCTCGGACTCTTCCCGCAATGATGAGCCAGGCCCCGGAGGTGAGAGCCAGTACTTCTGTCCCGCCAAAGAACTCATTACTGATCGCGTAGCCTTGGATACAGAGAATCAAAGGCTAACTAAGGCTACTGCAAATACTCCCACAATGTTGACCCAGAGCCAAAGGGCCCCATCGATCCCAAGAAGCGTGACCGATCCGCGTCTTCAAGCGATAGGAAGGAGAAGACAGTCAATTCGGGAGCAGAATGCGATCAGCTCAAGAGGGTAACGCCACGCCACCTCCTGTTCTTTGCTACAATCCGTAATAATAATATGATGTTATTGTGGGTAACTGATTTTGACGCTTTCTTGAATTTAGGCCTCGTACAGGAACTGCATCAACACACTCCGGAAACTCTTCTATTGATATAACAAACGAATCGACAAGGAATGCATCCATTAGCAGCGCCAACTCTCGCACAAGCTTAGGAAATTCCAACCCTAATGGTCTGTCCAAGAACCACAACAACAAGGCCTCCACTGAAAGTATTGATTTTTTGGCGCCCATCAATTTCGACGACTTTCACAATAGTATCCTCGACGAACCGAGCTTAAATAGTTTCCCTCTGCCCGGCCACGGAGGTGCTGGGTACGATAGTAAGAAGATATTACCACGATCAAACCAGTGGGCAACACCGGAGACTAGCACGACGAGAACGGCGAGATCAAACTCCTTCCGGCGGCAGAGTGATGTTTCACGCTTTCCTTCTCAATCCTCTTCAATAAACACATCAATGCCACCGCCTCCGGCACCCTCCTCGAGAGCTCGCCGTCAAAGCCATGTTCCGCCATCATCGTCTGTATCTGTCTCGACTCGGGCCCCAAGGAAATCTGTCGGACCTGGAACTCTCACATTGGATACCTCAGGGGCTTCTATGGCAAGGAGAAGGCCCAGTGTGTCAACACGCAAGCCCAGCGTAGATAGCACTAACACCGAGCCGCGCTATCGTCTCCGGAAAGCAAGCCATAATGACCTTGAAATCGCCAACGATGTCAAATCTGTTACTGCTTCTAGATCTGCCAAAGCAAAGTCCCTACAACCTCCGCCGCGAGACTATTTGGCGCAAGATAGCTTTTTGATGCCTACCGCGGGCGACAGATCCTCCTCGACAAATGGCCATCTAACTCCCATGAAAATAGCTGCAGGCGACGCCAATACTCCTTCCTCGGCGAGTAAACGAATGTCAACTATGCCACATGCCACCGGTCTAGGCGCACGTACAATTAGTCCCACGGATGCTCGAAGGATGAAGCGCAAGTCGATGATGCCTCAAGCTCCGCCTATGCCTAATGCGCCTTCCGCTTCTCAGACCTTGCCAACGGAGACACTAACTTTACGACCCCGATCCTCGCAGTCGCCCTCCATGATCCCGAGAAAGAGCGTGACACCTTCGTCATCCCGGACGACCCCAGAGCCAAGTCGCAAGTCGTATAGCTCGGGCATGTCACTCTCTTCGAATACAAGCTACAACTCTGCTCGAAATTCCAGTGGCTCCCTCCAACCTCGGTTGTCCCAAACATTTTCCTCCTCACGGCTTCCTACACCAAAACCACGCATGGAGTCGTTAAATAACGGCAACGAGGAAGAGGTACCTCCCGTGCCGGCTATTCCCAAAGCGTATGAGTCGCCAAAGACAGAATCTGAACTCATGTTTCCTACGAATATTCGCAAATCTAGTCTACCGCTAGACATTGACTCCATACGTGGCTCAGTGTCTAGTCGACTATCTGCAACTGCCCAAGAAAGCTTTGCACCTCCCGCGCCCTGGATGATGGGGTCTAAGACCCCGGATATGAAAGGGAAGCAGGCCGTTCTGGGACGGAAAAGCTTGCAGCCTCTGAAACTTCCTCCGTTAAATCTATTGCCACTCAGTACCCCAATGGCTGCAAAGATTGACGCTTTGAAAGAAGCCTCCACCACCCTTAACCAGCCACATCCGTCTACACCGCCGCCTCGTACAAATGTCCCCAAGACACCGAGCACCCCGATGACGGCTTCTAAGGCTTCTTTCTTCACGAATGACGAAGATGAGGCGGATAGAGTGCGACTTCCACGTAGCAACACCTCCCACTTCCTAGTCAACGCATCGACTTCTTCTGGCTTTAGAGCTCCAAGCAGCTCAAGTACTGTTATGCCGTTGGAAATGCCTTCGATGAACCGGAACATATCGCCATATATATCCTCATCGCTGCCTAAAAGCAGCAGCGACTTCAATTTCATGCACCAAAAACTCAGTGGAGAGTATTCAAATGCTCAATTAAGCACGAAACTAATGGGCCCACGGCCTCAGACCCAGTCGTCTGCTTTTTCATCCACTACAGAAGCAGGTAGTCGCCTCTCAAATACTCCAGATGCTGACGGTAGCAGCGTTGCATCGAAGACCAAAGTGCCTTCAACCCTCAGACATAGCGTGTCCAAGCCTACCTTGTCTTCTGATACGAAAGCTAATGTGGCTAAATATGATAACATGCCACCGCCTCGGCTTCCTGCATCCGCTACATGGAATGGGTTGTCTTCGGCTGCTCCCCGTGCAAGTAGCCCAACGTCGAAATCTTCCTATTTGTCGAACCGCCGCAAGTCTTCATTGTCTAGTTTGAACGGAAAGCAGCTGGGGGGCATCAATGAGACAAACGCTTTTGCTTTGCCTAGCCCAGTGGCAACTGAATCTGCGGATACGGATGCAACTGGTAGCTATCGTCCGACATCTTCAATTCTATCGCCCGTGCATAAAATGATTCACTCCGCTAAATCCAATGTTGGAGTAAAACCCCGACCTGCAGACTCCAATGTTGACCCTACCCAGGCTGCAGCTGATGAAGAGATGCGCAAGCTTGGCAGCAAGAGGAAAGACTTTGAAATTGCAGCGAAAGAGTTGGATGAGCTACGTCGCAGAGCTAGCGCAAAGGAACGTGTGGGCCCTGCACAAGCATTGAAGATGGCTACGCTCAATATATTTGAACGAGGTGAAATCATTGATTTCAAAGACATCTACTTCTGTGGCACGCAAAAAGCGAAGAAGCATGTTGGTGATCTGAAATCTTCATCTGCCAACTTTGGCTATGATGATGACCGGGGCGATTACCAAATTGTTATTGGTGATCATCTCGCATACCGGTATGAGGTGGTGGATGTTCTAGGAAAAGGTAGCTTTGGCCAAGTTGTCCGATGTGTCGACCACAAGACAGGCCAACTCGTAGCCGTGAAGATCATTCGGAACAAGAAGAGGTTCCATCAGCAGGCCTTGGTCGAGGTCAACATTTTGCAGAAACTGAAGGAATGGGTGAGTTAAATGGTCGTAGAAAAATGTGTCGGGACTGAATTTTACTAACTGCATGATTTCCAGGACCCGGATCAGAAATATAGCGTTGTACAGTTTACCCAGAGTTTTTACTTCCGAGGACATCTTTGCATCTCTACCGAACTTCTCGGTATGAATTTGTACGAGTTTATTAAAGCGCATAACTTCAAAGGATTCTCCTTGAGGCTCGTACGTCAGTTTACCAAGCAAATGCTCAGCACTTTAGTTCTGCTACATTCGAAGAAAGTCATCCACTGCGATCTAAAGCCGGAGAATGTCCTGATTGCGCATCCGTTGCGGTCGGAGATCAAAGTCATTGACTTTGGTTCCAGTTGTTTTGAGCATGAAAAAGTCTACACATACATCCAAAGCCGTTTCTACCGTTCCCCCGAAGTCATCCTGGGTATGTCCTATGGAATGGCCATTGATATGTGGAGTCTGGGGTGTATTCTCGCGGAGCTATATACCGGGTATCCCATATTTCCTGGAGAGAACGAACAAGAGCAACTGGCCTGTATTATGGAGGTGTTTGGTCCACCAGAGAAGCATCTGATCGATAAAAGCACCCGCAGAAAACTGTTTTTTGACTCCTTGGGCAAACCTCGATTGACTGTCTCTTCTAAGGGTCGGAGGCGGCGGCCAAGTTCGAAGGATCTTCGACAAGCATTAAAATGCGACGACGAAGCTTTCTTGGATTTCGTTAGTCGTTGTCTCAGATGGGACCCTGCACGACGAATGAATCCAATTGAGGCCATGAACCACGAATTCATTACAGGGATTAAACCTACCGCTCGCCCACGGGCTTACTTATCGAGCAGCAATCTCTCTTCCAAACGATTGACAACCAGTGGAGTTGTTTCTGCAGCACGGCCACTACCTGATCCTCCTGGCAAGACTGGATTGACAGCCAGCAAGACTACAAGTAGCTCTCCTGTCAAGCAATCTTCAAGACGGATATCAAGTGTCAACAGTCTCCAGGCTGCAACGAACAAGCGCATTTCGAACAGTGGAGCTATAAACAATAATACTACAAACTCTTCGTTGCCACGCAGAAACGCCGGCGGAAATCTAGCCGCAGCAGCAGCAGCAACAAGCTTGGCAAGCAAATGATTTCATGAGTCCCATTCATATACTTTGGGATCCGGGGGTTCGACTTAACCCCCTTCCCCTTTCTCTACTAATATACTATATCTAATAATCGTCTATTTAATTTCGTTAGCAGCATATGCATGGAGAAGGTCGACGCTCGTCGTTTTCGGAACACTTGGTTTATTTGACTTGATGGACGTTATTGCGCAAACCAAAGCCATTTCCGACTTCTCTTGGGAGTCACGCCATGGAGAAAGAGGCGGAACGATTTCTGTACCATGATATACCCCCATGACCTACCTATACATTTTGTGTGTTGCTTCCTTTTTTTCTCTTTTTTTGTGGAAATTAAGAAATAAATAATCCCTTGATCATGTTACGTTTTCTTTTGTTATTTTTTTCTCTCTTATGTGCGCCATTGATGATTACGACATGTGTGAGCTCTCTCGATGCTTGCAAAGTGTATACAGCATGTATCGATATTCATGTAGCATGATCTGGACAGTTGGAGTGTGTGCTTTTATTTGGTCGATCCATCGATCGATTGACTTTTATTAATTGTTTGGTTTTTCTTTTTTCTTTTTGTCGGCTTTGTTTATTGCATCTATACACTCATGCATACATATACATAGATAATCATAGGGGGAGATCGTACGTGCCTGCCCCAAGCTAGTTAGTTGGTAGGCATTGATAATTGGAAACTTGACATACAATTTTTTTCTCGAGTGATAAGTTTGCTACCATCCATTCTATACCTAGGTAGGCAATATCTTCAAGGAAGAACAGACTATGATATAACTATAAGATATACCTATATAGAACAATCACGCACCAAGTCATAAATAGCTAGAGAAGATACAGGCGAAAGAATTCAATAACCCAAGGATGACTCCAACCAATCAAACCCATTCGTACCTAGGTACTTTTCATTCCTCATCCTCAGCAGAATGTGTGCGTCCATTCAAAACACCCTGCGAATACCCTCCCCCCCGTCTTCGCCGTCTGAGCACTTCTGCCGCCCAGTCACTCAACTGGTAGAGCCAGCCACCCGTGACAATAACGCCGGAAACAACATTCACCAAGCGCACCAACAGGGCCAGAAACCCGCCTCGCTCCTCGCTGACAAATAGCAGAATCGGCTCAATGTTGTAATTGAAGTAGATGCCCGGGGTGAAAAAGGGGTCTTCGGGGAGAGGGGATGAGTGGCTCGTGGCTGAGTATTGGTTTGTGAATATGGTGTTGCGGGATTTGGAGTATGCCATTGCCAGGTTTTTGGTGTATTTCTCAACGGCGCCGTTGCCCTTGGAGTAGATTGTTGGGACTACGTTGAGGAAGTACTGGTACTTGAAGTAATGGGTTTCGGTCTCGGCTATAGTCTTGTCGAGCGGGTTGAGCAGTGATGGGTAGTGAGGGCCGAAGGACAGCTCAGTAATCATATGAGTGAAGTTGAATGCAGAATGCTACATTAGGTTTCTTAATTAGTTTTACTGACCATTTGACAGGTGTTTGTGTAGACACTTACGTCTAGATGTTGACCAACATCGCTATAGCCATGACCTCGAGCCTTTTGAAATTGTGTTCATATTAGTATTGAAGAAGAAGAAGAAGGGGTCTTAATACATACCGTTATATGAAAATTCCCATGCACTTTGTTACCCTCCAAGCTGCCATAAATACGACACGAGTCAACTTGCTGTTTCGAGGACAATCTAGGGCTCTTCGGGAATTTCCTGCGCGGATTTCTGCGCGTATGTTGCAACACATGGTGGGCATGCGCATCCTCTTCCTGGTCCAACAGACGCTGCGTGGCTTCAGCATTCAATATCTGGTATTCAGGCACGCCGGACGATATCTGATTCAGTTTCTGGTTCCAAAGTTCCCAATTCGTGTTATCCTTCGACAGCAACAGGCCGGCCATTATATGATCGCCGGACGCATCTTGCACATTGACTCGCACGTCATTACAAGGCATTTTGACTACCAGATCTATATTCAATTGCAGTTCGCGGGATATCCCCTTTTCGACGCTGAAATGTTGCGTTTCTGTGCCTCGATACCATTTCATCAATTCCGCTATCGAGAGGAATGTGCATATCGTCAGGATGAATACCGTCCATTGTCCTCCGCGGCGCGAGGCAGTTGTATAGCTGGGTTTAGTTTTGGCTAATGAAGAAGCTGTTAGTCAATTGTCTCTTTTGACTTATGAGTGAGTGAGTTTCTCCCTGCAACGTAATAGTAGTTGATGGGGAAACCTAACTCTCCCCAATTCTAGCTGTCGGAAAGGAAAAAACGAAATAAAGGAGTACACACGAAAGGCATCAAACGTCTTCAAACCAGATCCACTACTCCTCTTCTCCCCAAAGGCATCCTCATCGAGGCTATGGTTCGAATAGCCGTTCATCGGGAAAGCTGTATAGTAGCCCCGTTTATTGTTCCGGACAATGTCGACAACAGGCAGTTTTAACGAAGGGTCATGCGGACCAGGAGCGTGGCGTATATTCAATTAAGAACACATAATTTGTATATAGCGTAGCCAAAGACGCGGCTTCTCCGAGGGAGCGCAAGTGAGACTGACAGGTATGAAAGTGAGATATCTAGAAAGCGGAGAGGCCAGCTATCCCGATCTATAGCTGTGTCACGCTGCGGAAGCTGCCCGCTTTGTCATCCTAACCCTAACCAACCCTAACTTGATGTGTTGCATTCTTCGAATGGCATTTACGGTGTCATAGTGATTTCTATATCATTCAATCAATTGGTCTAGTCATAAAAATAGATATTTAGTCATCGGCTTCGGAATTTACCTTCGTCAACAGCTTATCAGGAGATACGGTCTATTCGTCAAGTTATTGCCAAGCATTGGAACGCGCCTTGACTATAAGAATGAATGAATGATGTATATCTCGTATACTTCATAATGTGCAAATAGTTTACACTTCGAATATCTCACCCATAGCCACGCCCACTCCCTCTGCGCCCGCTCGACTATCGACCAAATCCAGGCGCCAGCCTTTCCAGTCGCGCAGCTTACGTTTAACTTCGCGGGCCCATTCGACTCGTTTGCGTGCCTCTTCTTCTGCCTGCGCTCGAGCAAATGCTGCTTCATCGAACTCGTCATTATCTTCCTCTGCAAGCAGTTCCAGACTGCCTCTAGCGGCTGGTGGGTGGTTCTGCGTCGACGAGCGTCGCTCCCACCCACTATGTCCCCCTGTAAAAGCAGCCAGTCCACTAGATATAACCGTGCTAAAAGAAGAATGCTGCTGCTGTCGGTTCTGCGCCATGAGACTCCGCCGCCGCGAGTGACCAGGTGCACCGCCAACCAAGTCTACTTCATCGAACGCCGCTGCCGGACTAGGAGCTTTCTCAGCTCCATCGTTCTCGTCTTCTGTTCCTACTCGCAGTTCTTTCTTTCTCTCTTTCCACACACCGCGACGTAGGTCGAAGACTTCACCTTCAAGTTCACGGACCCTTCGTTCGAGCCGCGAGCGCTCCTCATCTTCCAGCTCATCCAGGCCGTCATTATTTTCAACTTCGGAATCTTGCTTTTTGGCTCGATCCTTCTCTTCCCGTAACCGGAGATTCTCATTTTCCACCGATGCCAATTTCTTCTTCAACAGCGCCGCTTCCTTTTCAACCTTTTCATGATCTTTCAGCCGCAATTGATGCCGGCTTTCCGACTCCTTATGAAGATTCGCGAGCGCTTGCAATTTCTTGTCTAGCGCATCGCATTTCTTTTCAGCATTTGATTTCGCATCCTTTAGCTCTTCGATCTCTCGCTGTAGGCTTTTGATTAATGTCTCTGTGCTTGTCTTGTCGACGCCTTCTTTCAGTGCCTTTTCAGAGGCACGAGAGAGTGACTGTCTGACGTCATTGAGCTCTCCTTGTGTTCTTTGAAGTGCATTCTCGTTTTGAGAGAGTTTATCTTCCAGGGCGGTTATCTGGCTTTTATAACCATCGTTTGAAGTAGATTCAGATGCTAACTGAGCACGCAAATTCGAAATTTCGATCTCCATAGCTTCGATTGTCGAAGATTTGGACTCCAATTGTTGCACAAGTTCGGACGGAGGAGAATCCGAATGACCAGCAACAGACGCACTTGCTCTGTGGGATTTACTTTGCAGGAGAGAGTTCTGTCGTTGGAGAGACGCAATTTCCGCTTTCTAACAAAAAATTAGATATAGATCATCAGCATACAGCCACAAGACATGCATAATAGAGAAATCAAAACTCACCAATGTCTCCAGCTCGGCTACTTGCTTTTCGGCCTTTGCTAAGCGATCTTTCAGTTCAATAACTTCGACACTAGACTCCCGAAGCTCATCCAGCTGATCTTCTGCTTTCTGTCTGCGCGCATTCGCGTTATTAAATTCCTTTTCCAACCGCTTGTTCTCCTTCTCGAGTTCCTCTAGTCTAGCAGCTTGTTTCCGGAACACCTCATGAATTTGCTCGCCATCGGGAGCCAGTGGAGGTAATGGCGGCGACTTAATTCCGGGTCCTGGAGAGACTGCTGCTGAGGAGATCGAATTCCGGAAAGAAGAAGACCGGATTTTTGACTGAAATGAAAGAGACGGCTGTCGAGCGTGCGCTTCTCTGCTTGGAAGTTCCTTTACTTCGGTAGAACTGGTTTCCGGTGCGGGGGAGCTGGGAACACCAGGCATAGGTTCGGCGGGAGACTCTTCTTCTTCTTCTTCTTCTTCTTTTGTTTGATGTACGTCCGTTGCGACTTCTGCTTCGGGCGTCTCGGCCGCGGGCTCGACGCTGGAGGGTCTCTCTGTAGTCTCATCCTTGCTGGGTTCTTCGGTAGTGGTTTTCTTGCCACCTTTCTTGCCCTTTTGCTTCTGCATCTGGGCCACCTGGGATTCGCAAATTGACTGGTCAGTATCACTTCAATAGCAGCTTGTTTGTTTGACTAGTACTTACTCGCTTTCGAGCGGCGGCGAGTTTCTCGGCCTTGGCCCTTTCCTCGTCGTCCGCCATTCTCCCTGGGTACCAGTAGCCTGTACGCAAAGTCGGTCCGGCTCAGTGAGAGGTTAGCAATGCAATATTCTCTAACGAACTAGATATAGGTATTTCCGATGTGAGTTGGTTCCACTTTCCAATGTGAGTTGTAGCTTCTGTGGGGACGCAGCGGAATATATGGACAGCTTGCCGTTCGTGCACGGGCCACAATACTCGTCTCTCTCTCTACTTTCCAACTTACAGGGGATTATGTGAGCTTTTATGTGAAGAGGAAGAAGAAAATTATTTACGTATTTCCAGGTTTATATTCACTATGTCCTATGTGAGTCTGTCACTCTACATGATTATGTCCGCTGAAGGCAATCACAAAGATGCAAGAACAGCGTCGGCACCAGATTTCTTGAGGCATGGAGTTAGTGGCATATACTGGTATATATATATATATATATATAGTTAACTATGAAGGTCACGTACCTTAAGAGAGCCTCTCTCGGTTTCAATGTCAGCATAGGTGACTTTTCCATGGTCGATCACCAAGGCATATCGTCCGGTCCGACCAGACGCAGCATCAGCCCAGCCAATACTCTTGGAGAACTTGGCGTCAAGGTCCGACAAGAAGAGCTACAGTCAATTAGCACAAGCATGCGCAGCTTCAGGTTATAGAACTGTCATACAATGGAGTCATCGGTGATCTTATTGGCCTTTCCCCAGGCGCTCATGACAAAGGGATCGTTGAAGGCTATAACAGCTACGATATCGACTCCCTTTTCCTTGAGCTGCGCGCGATTCTTGATGTATCCAGGTAAGTGGCTCACGGAGCAAGTCGGGGTGAATGCGCCTTTTCGACAGAGCACGAATCAGATGTGCGAAACCGTGATTAAAATATCAATGAACCCGCTTTACTCACCCGGCACAGAGAAGAGTACAACCTTCTTGTCTGCCCACTCTTTGGAGGCATTGTATGGGACAGGAATACCACACGCGGTAATGTCGCCAGACTCCTCCGTGTATGGGATATAACTTCCACGGTTGGATTAGGACGGCATTTCAAACATATCTAATTTTAGAGACGAGATGAAAACTCACGAGAAGACAACCTCGTCGGGGAAGCTATCGCCGGCTTTGAGGGCAGTCATCTTGACGTTTATCTTTCTTTGCTTCTTTGAGGCGGCGTGATAATTGGAGGGTAATGTATCGAAGACGACTCTTTGTTAGCTGTCGCACTCTTTGCAATTGCTTTAAAAATTAACGGAGGCGGGGTGGGTGCCTCAGGCGGATGCGGGGATCAGATTGGTAGGCCAGAGCACGTCTTTGCACGCAATCCAAGCAGCGTCACTTCATGCACATTTGGATGCATGATCAGCGGTTGCACTGGAAATGGCCCCAGAGTTGTATATCCGTAGTATTTGATTATTGAGTGCATATCGCAGAGACTCAGACTCAGACTCCGGATTATCTAAGAATTTAAGATACTAACAATAGTAAAGAGCACGTGCACGCCAAGACGCTAGGCCCGAGCCGACGCAGCTGACGGACGCTAAGCCGTAAATGGACACAGCCAATAACCAGCGAGCCTCGCGCTCCAACCTCACTCGATTCAATTCAGTTCAATTCAAGCCAGGCATTATCCATCGACAAGCATCATTCTATCAGTGGCATACGTCTCTAACAGTACAGTGGAAATTGCCGTCGGCTTTTGCAGCGGGGACCTGGCGCTCTGTCATTCTTTCTACGGAGTAGACTGATCTCGCCATTCGATATCTTCCGCCCTTGGCATACATAGAGACTCGTCATATTTCCGGCCTGTCCTACCTAAACAGATACGTACATGGAAGACCACAGTGTGCGTGCCTCTTCACAGGACGCGCCCTCTATAAACTCTGCGATAGCACAAGAGGGTACTTCAAAACCACCCCGACGGCGTCGCCGTGTTCCCATTGCATGCGCCAACTGTCGGCTGCGCAAAACGAAATGCGAGCACATTGTGCCAAAAATTGACCCCTCCAAATCTGCTCCAGAGCAGTCGGCCGCCACATATAAGTCAGTTGAATCATTCTCTTCCCTTTTCCTCGGGGAGGTGGAAAGCTTTTGCTGACTGTACTGCACAAGTTATATTCGGTCGCTTGAGAACAAGGTCAAACAGTACGAGGCGCAGTTAAAAGAACACCAGAGCAATTATAGTTATGGATCAAACTATAGAGCAGCGACTAACGCCGCGCCCGGCCCGCTGCCTACCCCTGTTGTACAAGATGGACAATCGCCCAGTTCGTTGCCGCGTGCTTCAGACCGTGGTCGAACTGTTATTACAGCAGCTACTCCCTCGCTTTTCCTAGGCGGAGATGGCGCTGCTTCATTTACGCAGTTGATCCTCAATGCGATGAATCCCGATTCTCCAGACAAAGTCCAGTCATCCAGTCAACTTTTCTCGTCACCGCGTGATCCGTCTCGGGAAATGCCCGATGCCAAACTCTACGACCTGCCCCCTGACGCGCGGGACCTCATTCAACGGTATTTCGATTATCATTATGCTATAACGCCAATCTTCCACCTTCCCACCATTTTCCCACAGCTGGAGCATGTCTTGGCCATGGATCGCTCTCGCCGACATGAGAAACCCTACACCCTCGCTATTATCAATATGATTTGCGCCATTGCATCAGCACATAGGCGTAATGGTCTTGAGACATCAACCGTTCAAACCCGCAAATTCTATGACCGCGCCATGGCGCTTGTTGGGCCGACTTTATTTTTCGATTGGTCGATTGAAAAGGTGCAAATTCTCGTACTAGGCGCCCGCTATCTTCAGAGTTCTAATTTTCCAGACGAAAGCTGGACAATTCTTGGGTTGGCCATCCGGATCGCCCAGGGCTTGGAACTTCACCGCCCGCCACCGGAACATCTAGATTGCATCACAAAAGAGGTCCGAAAGCGGTTGTGGTATGCATGTTATGCGACGGATCAACTCTCGAGTACGATATATGGGCGTCCAGTCGCCACAGCGTCGAGTACATTTTCCACCCCGCTACCAGAGGACCTGGATGATGACCGTATCCAACCGTCTCAACTATTGTATCCCCCTACGCGTACTTTATCTGTGATGTCTTTTTCAATACAATGCGTGCAATTATACAGGATCATGGAATCTGCTGCAGCGCTTGTGGACCCCCCACTGGAAAAGATCGTGGAGTTAGACGAAAGGTTCGAAGCTTGGTACGCACAGGTTCCCCCTGTGCTCATTGGTGTCGAACATGAATCCGTCCAGGACGACAAGAGGTTAATATTTGCCATGAGAGCGAACATGACCCGAATCCTGATCCATCGGCACTCGGTTGTCACCTCGCTCAGTCTTCTTTCTCGAGGCGAGCGACTCGTTCCGTCGTCAGACGGCCTTCGTGCCAATATGATGCAGAACAGCAGACATATCTGCGTTCGTAGTGCAGAGGAGACCATTCAGTTGGTGAGCCGTCGACATGACCAAACCAAGCTATCTACTGGTCCTAGTTGGTTTAATCTTTATTATTGTAAGACACCTATCTATCCATTTGATTCATGCCCTATATATTGAAGCGCTCAAAGCTCTGCTAACGTTCTTTCGTTTTATTTTTCCCTTAATAACAAATCAACAGTGTTTAACGCCATTCTTATCATTGCTTCACACGTGGTCGATCCCGAATTTCGAGATGACAAAGAAGCACTATTGCATCTGGAAGAGGGAATGCGAATGATAGGTCAAATGAGTGCTAACCATACCACTGCCCGGCGTGCACATACTTTCTTGCGGCAATTGTTGGACCTTGTAGAAAAGTCCCTGCCTCAAGAAACCTGGAGATCAGTCCGTAGATCATCATCATCAGCAATACCAGTCTCGACATTACCGCCGCCACAGCCGCAGTCACAGCCTATGGTGACTGCCGCAGCTGGGATCGTATCTGACAATGGACTGGACTACAATGGAGAGGCTCCGAGGGAATTCGTGCAATTATGGGACAGTACAGGAGACTTGACAATGGCCCTGGGATCGCAGCTTGATTTTTTCTCGTCAGGAGGCACAGGGATGTGGTCTTGGGTGCCTCAGGATGCACGAGCATACGCCCTTATTTCCCCGAGCATTGCTCCATGATGAAGCTGCGTATGCTAGCTAATGCCGATGAAGAAGTTATGATTATGCCTTCTACAGCGCCGTAGTAAAACATAAAATAATGAAGATCATGCAGGAGGTCACATGATTGGGGATTGTATGCGTACTGTATCGTATTGAAACATAGGGGCAATCTTGGCTTGTGAGTGGATGGATGGCGGTATTACCGATTCCAGGCCCCATCCGGATGACGGAACTGAGGAGCCGTAGTCATACGACCGACGATAGTTACTCCAATTCCACCAAACATACAACCACCCTGTAAAGGCATAGAGCCAATCACAAATTACTCAGCACACACAAGTCTTCCAGGCAGTCACGTTTCCCTAGAGCTACTAGTACTGACCGTGTTCAACCTCCCTGAAGTTTGAACTTTGAAGGGGCCAATAAAATCACTTTACTGATCTGATACGACTACATCCAACCGAGTCCTTTCAAGCATCGTGGTCCCAAGCCACTCTAGTATCTACGCTTTATTCTCTCTGAGGCTTCATTGATCAAGACAGCAGTCAACGTTGTCCGGTTGCTCAACGTGAAAACCGTTCATCTGCTTATATACAACCTGCCTGGTACCTGATCGATCTACTTGGAGACACCCCAGACGATCGTCCTCGATCAATGGCAAGCATCATTTCCAATCGCCCCCTATGGAAGACTCCTTAGAACCCGGTACGTCGATTGGGGTCTCCAGCACTATTCAAGACCAGGACTGGTCACAGTGGATGCAGTGGGACTGGGATGATACAAGCTCCAATACCATATCGAAAAGTGACATCGACTTCGCGGACCAGACTTCAAGACTAAATCCACTGGCCATCGACGAGGCCGACTTTGCCAGGGACTCATCCCCCCCCGGAGCTAATTTTATATCGCAACCAGAAGGCCCATTTCAACCCACCTGGACTCGACACAAAAGCGGGGGTGCTAAAAAGCCAGTTGCAAACAACCTAGCAGCTCGAAAACGGAAGACCTCTAGTGAGGACGATGATGGTTCTGTTGGAGCCGATGATGACTCACCTACAGAGGCCAAGCCTGCATCAAAGAAACGATCGCACAACGTCATTGAGAAGCGATATCGAGCTAATCTGAATGACAAAATCACAGAGCTCAGAGACAGCATCCCCAGCCTACGCATGTTAACCAGAGAGTACAATGGCGGAGTCTCAGCACACGATGGGGATATTGCAACAGGAAACAAGCTAAACAAGGCATCTATTCTTTCCAAAGCAACAGAGTATATCCGTCATCTGGAGCTAAGGAATACTCGTCTGGAAGAAGAGAACAAGTCCTTGAAAGAAAAATTGCGTGAACTTGACAAGGCTGTGATTATAGAACAGTCAACGTCCACTTCTGTCGGATCCGCCTCATCGCCGGACAGCTACTCGGGAACAATTGACAGCTCCGAGTCGCCAAGTGTCTTCTCACACACGGATGATTTTACGCACTCACGAAAGGACTCGGGCTCTATTCATCCACCTGAAGGGCTAATCAAAGTCCCGGATTATATCAAAAGAATGCGAGCCAATGCACCTACGCAAGGTGTCTTCGGCGAGTCTTACATCAAGGACGATCCAAAGCCTCAACAGCATAATGAACATGTGCGCAGAGGTATGACTCCTGCAAGCAAGCTCTTCCTGGGTACTCTTGCAGGTTTGATGGTTGTGCAGACTATCACGACGAACGAAGAATCCGAATCCACTGAAAAGGGGCTGCTGGCAGTTCCAATGAACTTACTCAGTGGCTTTGTAGCCTCTCAATATAAGACAATGCGAATTTCATTCATGCTCTGGGGTGAAAGTTCAGGCCTATGGCGTGCATGGCATGTTAGAGCCATGTTGAACGTATTTCTGACGGCCTGTCTTGTTGTAGGCAGTGCCTTTTTCGTGTTTCTCTACTTATTCTATGCTCGTCCAAAATCCCAGGATGATACACAAAAAGTCTCTTCAGCAACTGGGGCCAGAATGACGCCAGCAGAAATCAAAAGACAGGCCTGGTTGACAAGTATGCAAAGACTTGGGGTACCTCGGCACCGCTTTTTTCTAGAGTGGTTCGCTGTCACCTGCAGATGGGTTGAATACAGTGCCTGCTGTCTATTGGGTCGAAGAATGTATTCAAGGATTACTGGAATCACTGAGGAGGATGAAAAGGGACGAATCAAGACCTGGGATATTGCAATCGATGCTCAATTAGCAGGTGGTGATGCTGAAGTCAGTAAATCACGCCTCACCCTTACCATCTTCGCCTCGGGTACTCTACCGCGTAATCCGGGGAGAATCATGTTGAAAGCGCTCCACTGCCGCATTTTACTTTGGAGAGTTGGCGAGCCGGGCTCTTTCATTTCCAAAGTTGCCAATAACGTTGGCCGTGCTGTGGCAACTTATCAGTGGAATATAGCGCGAGACTTGAATCGACGGCTGCCGAAAAATCATCCAGATGCTCTTCCAAGCCATTTATCTGCACTCCTTGAACTTGAATGTAACGACGTGTTGCTTGACCCTATTGTTCAGCGAGCCGTCAATCTTACTTGGAGTCGGCCAACCCAGGAAGGGCTTGACGAGGACGAGGCACTACTCGACGTTGTAGCCGACGACCCTGCGGTTCAGACATTCGTAGACAGCATTGCCGCCTGGTGGTCAAGTCACGTCCTGCAGAATGCCTTGCTCCATTCATTTGATGTCGGATCTGGCGGGCCCAGCGTCGAGAAGAGTCTTCAAAGGCAAATCAACCTTGCCCTGAAAGTTGCCCCTCGCCTATCTGCTGCATATACTAGGGCAGCAGCCATCAGAGCCGTCTTATTTGAACAGGACCGACTTTATGACATCAAATCAGTTCTCGCTGCACTGCCATCGAAGAAGCACCAAAAGTCGCAGGTCTCAAACTTCCTTGATTCTTCGTTGCCTATGGCTGTGCGCGAGGAGATTGCAATTGCAGTTCGTTGCGCAATGATTGCAGCCATCATAAAGGCGCGGACTACAAATGACACATCTTTCCCATCACATCTCACCACCCGAAAGGCCATCAATTGGCTCAACCAGCTTCCTCTAGACCCTATCGAACTAACCCTCATCAGCTTTGCTGCGGTATATCATTTGCTTCATACCGTCGTAGGCTATGGCGATCTTCTATCCTCTTCCTCCGCCTCGTCTCCTTCCGTAACATCCTCGTCATCGGACTTCTCAGTGTCCACAACCAAATCTGCGCCACCCTCACTACTCAAAACCAACTCATCTGATCCATCATCACCGTCCGCCGCACAAACCTTAAGCACCTCTAGACGTACACGTTCAAACAGCACTTCGGAGCCTACCCCACAATACAGCCGTATCGCCGGCGACCTGATGTACTGGGCGCGAAATGCATACAACCCGGCCTTTTACGGGCTCAATAGTACAATGGTCGATATAGTCGAAGCGGAATGCATCTCAATCTGCCAAGATGTCGGAATTGATATACTAGGAAAAGCCCGTGCTCATGATCCGGGACTGGCTATCCAGTCAAGTATACGCAAACTGATCAAAGAGGAACAAAAGAACGCTACAGGGGCGTCAATAAACAAAAAGAATGAGGACGATAATCGACTGAAAAGTGTCGAGAGCACTGATGCAGGATACGCGAGTGATTCGAGGTAGTGGTGATAGAAATGTTTCTGCGGCTGTGCAACCGTGACCGGGCCACAAAAGCCGAAATCTTTAGGTATAAGGTGATGATTATGATGAAGGATATGATGATACTAATTGCATGCACACTGGTCTATCTTTAACGTATTGATTCGAGTTGTATATTGAAGCTCCCTGTTTTAGTTATTTGATGGGTTGTGGAGTTTGGGGACTAAAACTAGCGCTTTTCTTTCTGAAATAATATGTGATACGTTGAAGTAAATAGAAAAGGAAGACCACGCATTGGCACGCAAAGCAGGTAAGCATTTGATTTTCGTATCACTACGAGAAAGACCTATTCTTCAAAAATTCCACCCTTTTAAGAGATGCTGAGCCTCTCCACCATCATCATTAGCATATCTATCGATTCAACCGCGAGGATAACCACCAGCCCTTGAATGGCGACGTATGCTGTAATCTGTAATTTGATCGAAGCACATATATTCTGCCAGCTGATGAAAGTGATTTGCAGAGAAAATATACCCATAGTATCCTGAACTCTTGGAATGTCGGATAATAGAGAAGGAAGGGGTCATAGGATTCCAGAGCGCATGCTGATAAGCTGATGGCGAGCGTAGCATTTTCACACGCTTGAGAAGACAAGATTCTATCGATTAGGTCTGGAAACCCTTTTCTTTTCTGCGCCTGAACTCTTGACCAGAAGTGAAGACGTTGTATTAAAGTAGAAGTCACGAGTACTAGAATGAAGGAAGGGAGGGCTAGCCCTAGCCCTAATTGAGGCTTGCACTATCTTTCCAGACTCCAGGACCATGTCCACATTTTTACGATATCCAGAATATCAAGCTTGCAAAATCGAGTCTAATCCGTCAGCTTACGCGTGTCGACTATTCTCGGGCCTAATCCTGGCGCTTCTAGTCGAACAGAACCACAACTAGCTGACTTCTTTGTCACGTCCTGCTCGTCATTATCGGAGTGCGTATTAATCCTTCGTCATCGGCATACCTACCGTAACATTGGATCAATCGATGTTGGCGAACGAATATGTCCGATCCGACGCGAGGGGTTTCAATGATGTCGGTATGAGAGCATGCAGACAAACAAGATAGACTCGGAAAGTCTTGCAAAGCAGAGAGAGAAAAGAAGAAAGAGATTGCTACCTAGGTATGTCTTACCCAACTACCTAGGTAGGTAGCTGTGAATGTGCCCGATGGTCTCGGCTTTCAACGCTGTGTTACGGCCCCCATCCTCCCTTACAGTAAATAATCCTAGACCTGACCTCACATAAGAGGCGAGTCTTATCGGTGAGTCGTCATAGGAATCCGAGGACTTGTTATTTCTGACATTTTTTTCGTACCTAGATTGATCGCCTGCAATCTTGATAGAAGATTAAAAGGAACACAAGTTTGAACATCATGGGGAAAAACTTCCGTATCCTCGGCCTTCACGGATCTGGAACCAGTGGCGCAATATTCAACACACAAACAGGCGAGTATAACAGTGTCTCAATCTGTTCTTGTTCAGCTCCGTTTGCTGACTTGAAAATATATCTCGACTGGAAAATTAGTATCCTTCCGTCATGTTCTGCAAAAACAACTGTCCGAGGATGGCAGCGGAGATACCTTTGAATTCGAGTTTGTCGACGGGCGCATAGCCTCACCATCAGGTCCCGGCGTAAATCTCTTTTACAATCCGCCATACTACTGCTGGTGGCCATCGGGGGCTGGATTGGACGAGATGGTGAAAGCGCGAGCGTGGCTCAAGCAGCATGTTAAACAAAACGGGCCATACGATGGAGTGATCATGTTCTCACAGGGCTGCGCGCTGGGGGCCAGTTTATTATTGGATCACTTCAAAGAGACACCCGACGCACCCCCGCCGTTCAAATTCGCCATCTTTATATGCGGTGGTCCTTCTCTCAAACAGTTGGAAGGCGAATTCGGCTATACCATCGCTCCAGAGTTGTGGGAGATTGACGCCGCGGGGTCCAGGTCACTGGCGAAACGGGCTGATAGCTCTGCGATTCTTGCGCATGGCTCGAATCGGTGGCAGAACGACCTCGCGCAAGTGACGTATCTGCCTCGAGAGACCCTTGTGAAAATGATTAGTGGTCCGTATCGAATCAATATCCCTACTGTGCATATCGTGGGAGCGAACGATCCGAGAAACCTTGCCGGCCACCATCTGTATGAAATCTGTCATCCTGATGCACGCAAGATCCACGAGCATCCTGGCGGGCATGATATTCCCAGGAAACAGGATACATCTCTCGCTATCTGTAGGTTGCTCAGATGGGTATCGTCCCCGTTAACTGCAGCCAAAATCGAGCAGGCAGACGGATAAGGACTAGACGAACATGGATGAAACGCGTATATATAAGGAGTTTCGATAGATTTAGACGTAGCACATTTCATTTTTCATACATAAATTATTTCCTTTGAATTTTGAAACCGTGTTATGCTATTCTATGAGAGGCACAATTTTGCATGATTGAAAGATAGGAAGAACCCATGCATACCACTTCTAAAACGGGGTATCAGGTGTATCCAAGTATATGGCATAGTAGATACTAATACAAAGTTGTAATTCCCTTCAGTCCCTTCAGATAAGTCACGAAGAGAAGAGAACGACGAAAAGAAGGGCAAAATGTTCAGACAAAATTCGTTCGACATAGGCGACTCCAGGTCTATACACTTGATTAAACATTAGGCTCAACGTCACCTGGCTGAGTCTCCGCTTTCTTCGCTCGTGCCGCTGCTTGTTGCTCTTGACCGTAGGGAGAAAAAGGGCCATGCGCGTCGTCGTGGATTTGTGAGACTATCAGCAAATAACAGCTGCCGATGGTAGCAACCATGCCGGGCCACAGGAGAACCACGGATGCAATAGCCTTTGGATTATGTCGATAGTCTTGAGCCGATTCGAATCACTTGATAAGCAAAGACTCTTATGTATTAAACCGTCGGAGCAAACTTACAGAGATTGGGGTTCTTTGTCGATTGCTTCAAAAGGCGAGTAGCCTCGTTCGCGTCAACTCCTGAAACATAAGCATGTCTGGTGGCAACTATGACCTGTATGGTGATAATTTCGGTCAGTATCAAAGACATTTTACTTGTTTCATGGTAGCAGTCATACCGTCAAAGCAATAGCATCTGCAAAGCACATGACAGTGATGGCAACTGCACTAATCTTCCATGCCAGGCGGACGGAGCGGCTTTCATGGCGCTCTGGCCAGAAGAGGTCGAAAAAGAAAGCTGCACCGAAGATGGTAGCAACAGCAATCCCAACGAAGATATTATACGAAGCAATTCCGACGAAGTCATCATTGTACACTGCAGCGAGATTGTTCAAATTTTCGACGAATGATTGCTGGTCCACATAGTCTGAGGTCATTAGAACCATGGATACTTTCTCACGGAAGAGAGTCCAAAAACTAACCTGACAGGGCTGCTGTGCCTACTGACTCGGAGCACACACACAGGATCATGGCGAGCTGGTACACAATCATCTTGGCTCTCCGCAAGTGGTACACCTTATTGAACATGTTTGATGACCCGAATTTGGACCACTGCATCTCGTGCAGGTCCAGTCCCCAGATAACGGCCATGTTCTAAGACGAGCGTGCGGAGTTCTTCTTCGATGTAGTCTTTGTCTGTCTGGCCATTCAAAAGATATATTTTGCATGCGTATCATGAACAGATCGGTTTCGTCTGCAGTTTGGTACGGAGTTTCAGTTCCGATGAATGGTCCAACAAAGCATTTAACAACGGCAACAACAGCAATATTAACACTAATACTAACACTTGCGAGAACAAGCACAGACTGAAACCAAGCAAAACAGGGAGGATGCTTGCAGAGTCTGTCTAGCGAATGTAGTGTGCAGGTACAGAGAGCACTCGCCGCCGTGGTTGACGAAAGGCAACAGAGAATGTCGGTGACGTCAGAGCGCCAGTTTATCAATAATCCAATAATCCACCTGGGCAGTATTCCTACGGAGTACCTGGAACTTATAACTTGTAAGATCCTTTACTGATTAGTTATTATTGATATGACGCTCAACGAGAATGGCATTGATGACTGTCCCCTTGCCTGCGTCCTATCGGTCCTCTCGCTTCCCTGTTTCTTGTTTCCAGACGCCATTCGGTCATGGCTGGACTAGATGCAGATCTAGGGCACTGCTATCAACAAATCTCGTATAGAGAGAGAGCGAGTCGATCTGCACTCTGCTATAGATGATACACAGATCGATCTAATCTCATCCCAGACGTACGTAGCTACGTAGCTAAGCTTAGTCTTACTGAAGCAACCCTGTCCGGCACATCGTTTTTCCGGCGCCGGGAAAATTATTTGGATGGGATCTCATGTTTCAAGTTTCAAGTTTCCTTCCTGCTAAGCTACGTATCTTCTCGCATACACAGAATTGAGCTTTGACAATGATAGAGCCTTCTGCAACGGTGTCACCTCTGAGTCGCTCAGACGGCTCTGCCCGGTACAACTGCCCGGTAACCGGATTCCAGATCCTCGGCTCCGTCAATGGCCCTGTGGAACTTCCTGGCCGTCGCGATGCCCAGAAACCAGAAGAGGCCACTGTCGAGGTATTGGTCAAGCCCGCATCCGGCCAAAGCGCTGTTGGAGAGAGATATGTGGAGGGCATATTGAAGACACTTCTGGGGAAAGTTATTCTGGGCAGAGAAAAGAGTCTTGCCCGACGCGGTGTCGTGATTACCCTCCTTATCCTTGGGAGTTCTGGCGACGCTAAGGTTGGCAGGGGCGACTCTGTGAGTCTACGAGCATTTCCTCTATTGATAGTTTATGCTAATGACCATTATGTTGTTTGTTGTCACAGTACCTCCCTGCACTCCCTGCGCTCCTCCACGCTGCGCTCCTTGCCCTTCTTTCAGCCGCTATACCGTTGTCAATGACCTATGCCGCAACGATCCTGGCTGTCAACCCATTAAACGAGATTATCCGCGAGCCTTCTCTAGCCGACTGCGCCAATGCCAAATCATTGCATGTCCTAGCCTTTTCGTCCAAGGGCCATCTTCTCCTAAACGAGAGCCAAGGAGCGTTTGATTTCGATACCTGGGAACAGGTCTATGAGCATGCCATCTCGATTTGCCGGAAAGCGAAGGCCGCAAGCAAAGATGGTGACATCACGATGGAACAAGCTAGTGCCATAGAGGGCTTCATTAGAGAGACAGTCGAAGATCAGCTTATTCGAGACTATGCATGGTCGGATACTGCGGCTTGATGCTTTTGCTTTCGATTGCTTTATGATTACCAAGGACCGTATGGCTCCTGCCGTGATTACGACGACTCCGTCGTCCCTGGCGCGAGAAGAGTCATACTCCTGCGACTGTTGGGGGTCGGCGGGACGACAAGTCTAGCATTTTGTCGCAGACCACACTTGTGTGACTCTGGGTCTACCGCTAACATTCATGCCAGATATATGATTATACTGGTAAGAGCTAGTCAGACTGTGTGTCTGGAGTTGATTCGCCACTAGGTTTGGCAATCCAGCACTCGCGAGGGGGTGGTGTCGGAGAAGTCAGCACGACTCGACATTAACATCCTTGTATGACAACGGGTCAGGTAGCTAAGCGCCATACTACTATCAAGCGCGCACTTCACTTAGTCTATATCAAATAAAGTTACTCTGTGTCTCTACGGCTATTATATTATAGACCCAAATAACGAAGAAAGGAGAGCCAATGTGAAACCGGGCGTCAAGCAATGATCGTCTCGAGTGTGCTGTGAAACCGGCCCCTTCTGTTTGAAGCCGGAAGACGATGGAGAAAGAAAATAACCAGAAAGAACCAGAAAGAACCAGAAATGGCCCGTGCTGTGTACCGGATGCAAGATAAAACCGTGGCCTTTCGCTCGCTGTCGAGGATGTCTGTGTTTGTATGAAGGTATATTATTTGTTGTCGTTCTAGCTGCTTCCAAGTTCCACGTTCCACCCGTGACTCGAGGAGCTAACGCCGAATGCGGCAACTGGCAACCGCCCGCCTTTTCCTCCTCTACAACGACAGTACTGAGTAACGACAACAACCACCACCTCGCAGCATCTCTGAACAACTCTTCTTCCCTTTGATCGACGCTCTCAATGATGCTCGTCATTGCAGACTGAAAACGCGCCCCGCCATATCGGATATACAGTCCTGCGGCTGCACTCGTTGTTCTGGTCTTGGCCTGCTTATCAATTGAGCATTAACTTCCCCACGATACTGGGTCCATTATTCTGTTCACTCTGGCTGTCCGATTGGTGTCAGCAAATGACTCAGCAGTTGTTGGCCTGCTTATTCTTCACACTTAATCGAACTAAGACCGCTGGACGGTACGGAGTACTATTTATAAAGTTGCATACGGATAACGACAACGCCGGTTTACGCGCGCATTGCTAGCCAACAATTCCAGCTTAAGTCCGATGCCTCCATTGATTGCGGACGAATCGTCCTCCGGTAGCACTATACGGAGGGCTCTTATACCGGTGCCCATCGATGCAATGCCTCCAGCTTTCACGCATCCTATTTTAACTCCGCCAATCGCCGACCGCGAGGCTGCAGCGTCGCCCACAGCATCTCACGCCAGACCATCTGCAGCTGTTCTGCAGTCTCAATCTCAATCTCAATCTCAATCCCCCCGCTGTCGTTCCTCCTCCGTGTCTGCTGTGGGCGGGTTGCTTCTTCGAGATTATGCTCGCACCGCGGATCCGTCCACCACCGACCAAGAAATTCATGTGAGCGAAGCTCTGGGCGTTCATCCGCAGTCGGCCGGCGCTGTCCATCAGCAGGCAGAAGCCCAGCGTTCAGCAGACAGGCCGGCGCCTGTATCGCCTTTCCAGCAGTTGCGGTCATTTCAATCACATCGAAAGGGCACTCTGCCCATAGATACAATCCCGCGCCAGACCATTATGAAGGCACTCGCGTCGAGACCCCCGCTTAGCCATAATCCACCCTCTTTTCCTTTGGCCTCTTCTCTTAACGGTGTCCTCAGCGGAAGGAATCGGTCTAATAGCGGTTCGGTGCCGGAGTTGGAGCAGCAGCAGCAGTCACAACCAGAAAGCAAAAATGGCATTTCTTCCTCACAAACGCTCTCCGCGGCTCTGAGCAGCCTACAGTCGAGCAGCCCATACTCGGACAAGTCTCCTTCAGCCACCGCCCGACTCGCACTGCAGTCACCGTGCTTCTTCCATCAGCGGTTCGATGATGCAGTAAACATCCAGAAAGTTCTTGAAGAGATAGCAGACGATGAATGGCTTTCACATTCGCGCCTGATGCAGACGGCAACCGGAGTAAGAGAAGTATCGAAACAGCTTCAGCGACGACCAATCAAGCGAGCTGTCAAAACTATAATGATTGTCACCAAGGCGCGAGACAATCGCCTTGTATATTTAACCCGTGAGCTCACAGAATGGCTTCTCGGGTCTCCTCGTTATGGACATGATATAGGTATTACTGTCTATGTGGACTCCAAGCTCCGCAATTCCAAACGCTTCGATGCGGCGGGTCTTCTAGCCAAGGATCCTCGCTACGAGTCGATGTTGAAGTATTGGACGCCAGATCTTTGTTGGACGTCACCGGAGAAATTTGATTTGGTTATTACACTCGGCGGCGACGGAACTGTCTTGTTTACCTCATGGTTATTCCAGCGCATCGTACCGCCAATTTTATCCTTCTCCTTGGGGAGCTTAGGTTTCCTCACAAATTTTGAATTCGAAAAATATAAAGAACACCTTAATCATATAATGGGCGAGGGAGGAATGCGTGTCAACTTGCGCATGAGATTTACTTGCACTGTTTACCGGGCCGATCGAAGCAAAGGTGCCGTGCCTGGCGACGTCGAGGAAGGGGAGCAGTTCGAAGTACTCAACGAATTAGTTATTGATCGAGGGCCTTCGCCTTATGTCTCGAATCTTGAGCTATATGGAGACAATGAGCTTTTGACGGTCATCCAAGCGGATGGCTGTATCTTTTCTACACCCACTGGTAAGAAATGCCTAGAATAATATCGTTTTTCGCTCTTAGTCTAACACATATATGTATAGGTTCTACGGCTTATTCTCTGTCTGCTGGTGGCTCCTTGATTCACCCTTCTATACCAGGCATTTTGCTGACCCCTATTTGCCCTCACACACTCTCTTTTCGGCCCATGGTCCTCTCTGATACGATGCTTTTACGCATTGCCGTGCCAAATCTTTCTCGGTCTACTGCATATTGTTCATTTGACGGCAAGGGGCGTATTGAGCTGAGACAAGGTGACTACGTCACTGTTGTGGCTAGCCAATATCCTTTCCCAACAGTCGTCTCTGGCGGCGGTGAATGGTTTGAAAGTGTACGTCGTGCTCTCCGGTGGAACGTCCGGGGAGCGGTCCAGAAAGCATGGAATGGCGACGTCGACGAAATCACTGGGGCTGGGATGGAGGAAGAAAATGTCGATTTCGACATAGACTTTGATAATGCTACAACGGGGACCGACAGTGGCATTGGCCCTAGCGAGGACGGGGATGTTAATGGAACAGGGGCAGGAAGCCCAATGAGGAGACAGATGAGTTTGTTGAGCATGTAACGGCTTGGATTATAATGACCTGAGTACACTTATACTGGACGTGTCTGAATTGATGAGAGTACATTCTTTGTTGGTCATGTGTGGGAGATACCATTCGCTACGCTGGAGATGATGCAATTGCCAGTGCACATACAGTACATACATACCTACATACCTACATATATAACATTCACACGCATATGCTCTTCTTCGCCTTCCGATTGTCATACTCATTTTATGAAAATATTTTCGGCAATGTTCCGGATACGGTGTTTCTGGACTAAGAGATAGAATATCGGATATCAGCGGATACGGATCAAAGTCAATAGAGTCATAGACATAAATTCATCTCTTTCCTCAGTTTCCTGTCTAGGTGCCAAGATTTCCGTGGCGACTCGATGCCAGTAGTACTAGTTAGGACTCGGCGATATCTCGATGTTTCGAGTTGTGGCTCAGGGTCCAGATAAGAATTCAGGCGCCCCAGAGTTGAACGGGTGATCCCCGGAATACCCTAATACCATAACCACCAATCGCTGCCAACTACTAAAATAAGACGGGGAGGCAAAAGACACAATATGAGTTCCAGGTTTGCAGCCCATCGCATATGGCCCCGGAATAGGCTAGTCCCTCGCATCTAAGCCACCTCAGCCACTCTTGACCCTTCTTTGTCTATGGCTGCATTCTGCAGTAGCTGCCAGCATGATGAGAGCCAAGCTCACGTTCTGTGGTTCAGCCTCCGGACCTTTGCTTCGTTCCGGGCAGAGTTCGGCTAATTACCGCCCGTTCGGTCGCTTCCGAACGCTTTACGTGGTTGAACTTCTTCCACCTGCTGTATTTGGCACTTGCTGTTTACAGGCATGGCTAAATGACATAGAGCAGAAAGCAATCCATCAGTTAAGAATTCCATTTGCTGAGAATGGCGAGCCAGGTAAGAATATTCTCTTCTCATGTTTGGTACCAGTATATTACTATATATACGCCGACGAGCGTAAAGTCGGACAGTATCACTACCTACGAGTACTTAGGTACGGATCAACCAGCCCACTGACTCTTCTCCTTTGGAACTGTCTAGATCTGAGTCCTGCGTACTACGTCTATCAATTTGACTCGTTATTCTTTCCTTCGCCGGAGCCTATCACTCGCATACCTAGAAGCCACCAAGGCCATTCTGGCATTCATTAACATGGTAATCCCCGAACCTCGCACAAGATTGAAGATTCCATCATTCCAAACCTGCCTAGCTCCTTTTCTTTGTCATCCTTGCAAGATCGTGCGCGCTGCAATATATAATGATCAATCGCAAAAAGCGTCGCACAAACATTGGAAAGTTGAAACTCACGTGGCCCCCTCTAGCCCCACGCCGATTCTTCGTTCTTTGCCCCCGGCTCCTCCAAGGATCAGGTCTATGACCAGGTATTGGAACAAGCACAGGGCTTGGTCACTGGCCAACGGAATTGGGTATGTACTATGTAAACGGGCTGTTATCCGCCTTTGCTGAGAAATGTCACATGCTAATCATCTGAAACCATTGCTTTAGGTCAGGTGAGAACGACCCCAGCTCTTAATTATTGCGTCGAGTCCGTGACAAGTGCGGGGTACACACCATAAAAGCGAGATATATATATATCGACTGCAAATAAAAGGAGAGAAGCAAAGTCTAACGCGATGGTATTTCTTTCTTAGCAATCTTGCCAATGTAGCGTCTCTACTCTGGCACGCCTACGCGTCGCTCCCGAAACCCTCTTCCGCCGTCAACTGGGCAGGCTTCTACGTTCGCGATGATCTCTTCCCTCTCCTAGCCTCGCCCAAGAGGTCCAGTAGCATTTCCGGCCTGACAACCACAACGATTACAACGAGCTACGCCTCCTATGACGACAAGAAGCTTCTCCTAGGCCCTTTCCAGGGGAAGCCGGCCTGCCAGGAAATCAAATACGGACGTGGAGTGTGCGGCACGGCGGCTGAAAAAAAAGAAACCGTGGTGGTGCCTGACGTCCTGGAATTTCCGGGCCATATTGCCTGCGATGCTGATAGCCGGAGCGAGATCGTGGTTCCTATTATATTCGAGGGAGAGGTGCGTATTACTATGAACTTTGAAGCATGATTAAGCTACGATGTTTAACAGAGTTTACTAGACCGTCGCGATCATTGATATCGACTGCACCGAGCCCGCTGGATTCGACGAGACGGACCAGAGATACCTCGAACAGCTTGCCCAGCTGCTGTCGGAGAGCTGCGATTGGTGATGATTTACGAAACGACGATTTCTGGGATTTATTGATTTGTGTGTTCTGTTATACTGGGGTTTGATATGGGGGACATGATTCTGGGTATATATATGCTATTTTATTACGAACGTAAGAGCTGTCCGCGTCCATGATTGTATGTTTTCTTCTACTGTATCTACAAAAGTTCTGCAAATGCAAACATCTCAAAGTAATTTTGTGCAATTTTCACACTGCCTCAATTGGTGATGTACGAATTGGCCAATCAGCGCGAGGGATCCGCCTCGAAACCGCGGCTGAAGCCTCCCCCGTTGGCTATTGGCTGCTCGGGGCCCACCTGTAACGACCCTGCAACGGATAAATTACAATACCGACATTACACGGTCAATACGATTCCGCGCCCTCCACCATTCAATCTTTAAAAGGGCTCTCATCGCCACTTCCTCTTCCCTTCTTCTCTTCTTCCTCACTCCTCCCTCCACCACCATACGCAGTGGTTCCTTTCCCCCAACTCTCAGCGTTGTCAGCCTTCTAGTGCAGGACTCCCGAGTCCTGCATCCTGTTGCCTCTAGGGCAGTTTCCTCTCTCCCTTCACAATCCAGTCTACATGGTCAGCGGTTCCTCCGGATCCTGTCCCGCCATGGCCTACTACATCTTCTACCAGCCCCAGTTACGTGCTGTCTAGGAATCAACAGCAAGAACAGCCACAGCAACAACAGCGACAGCAACAAAACAATTCCATTTTTGATTTTTCTTCCTTTGAGCATGATTCTTTTCCCTCTTCGTCTTCGTCGTCTTCATCGCCTGCCGTTCCCTTATCCGATCTCAGTTCATCGTCGCTATGGGAAGCCTCTTGCCAGGTGGAATCACTGGATCAACTAGCTGGTATCTTGGACTTGGACTTCCTTTTAGCAGACGCTACTAGTACCTCCGGACTTGGGTCCACGCAGCCTCAATACCCGGGGCCTTGTGGGCAGCAGTCTTTTGACTTGTCGCTTGCCCTTGGTGATCATGGGCACGCCCCTTTTGAAATTCCTGCAGCACAAGGCCGTTCTACCACTAGCTCGGGGACTTTTCCGGCTGTTGGTACTGTGAGAGACGTCTCTTCTTCATCCTCGTATTCTGCTATGAATATGTCGGAGGGAGGCAATGTCTTGAATATGAGCATGAATGATTTCCTTTCTACAAACACCCCTGCTATTTCTGCTCCTCCAACCACCAACATGACCGTGTCACCTTTGTCCATGACGTCTATTCCTTCGCAAGAGTATCATCGTTATCATCATCATCAGCAACAGCCTTTCCTGGCCCCGAAACAACACACCCCTCCATCTTCATCGTCTTCTTCTCCTGCACCCAGCAATGCTACCGTCAATCCAACCAGGAATACGCAGAGCTCATCAAGGAAACGATCGCGTGCACCGGCAGCATCTGCAGAGTCTGCCAGCGTCGATCTGTCCAGTAACAATAGTGCGCAAGATTCAGAAGAGGAACGCATCGTCGAGAAGCGCCGTCGTAATACGATGGCAGCTCGACGGTTCCGGAAACGGAAACAGGACCACGTTGAAGATCTGCAATCGCAGTTGTCGAAGATGACCAAGGAAAGAGATGATCTGAGGTTGCAGGTTGCGAAATGGGAAGGCGAGGTGATGGCATTGCGGAAGTTGTTGGAGATGAAGAAGTAGTACTTTAGTTGTTTTAATTTCTTTATTAGAAAGTACCCATTATTTTTTCTCGCGAAGATATTCCTTGCTCTGAATTATCAACATGATAATTATCCACTCGAATGGCAGCACCACCATCAGAATAGTTGAGTCCCTTTTCAAGTTCGTACCTGTCTACTAGTAGTATCTACTACGTAGATACAAATCTCGAACTAAACCGTCCTCCAAGAAACGGCGTAAGAAACGCAAAAATACGCGATACCCGTAATACAGCTCCCGCATTCAATACAATCTTACACGATAGTAATTTCTGCCCAATCAGAGAACGAGAAAGTGAGTCATAATTTCTCATTCTTAGTCCTGCAAACCGGGGTCCAAGTTTGTACTAGGAGCACTCCCCGAGTCCCCCCTCCTGCTTGGTCTTGATACAGAACGGTAGTTACGTATTTGTGGGATTGTCACCTTGAGGCTTACTCAAGAGATTTGCCTTGCTAAGCATGTTATAGACAAGATCAAATTGGATAGTCTTATTGAACTAACGTAATCGGTAAGCGAACCGCCCATGTAAGCGAGCCGCCCACCTTCAGTACACATACAAAATGGCATATGTTCGTACCATCATTACTCAACATCCAGTGGGAATCTTGATTCGCGATGCATATATTGGTGTTAGGTCACATAATATAATAAGAATATTCAATTTGAAACAGTGAAAAGTAGTAATTATACGTATTATATATAATACGACTGGAAATTAGTGTAATTAAACAAAACATAAGTTATTCTTATATATAATTACTTAAATTCCTACATACTTCGTTAATAGGTCAACAATGATATATTGAAGACGTACACATCAGATGAAGTAGAGACAAATCCTTGGTGTAGAGTAAGAAAGGTATGAACATATGCCATTTTGTATGTGTACTGAAGGTGGGCGGCTCGCTTACATGGGCGGTTCGCTTACCGATTACGTTATGGGATATAATTATGTAACTAGGCAAATCTGCCTCAAACTAGGGTATAGGTTATGGACAAAACAGACAGCTCTCATCATGACCAATGGCATAACACATCAGTCAGTAATTCACTCTACTTCGGAAGTGAATCGCAACATTAGACACTCATCAACTGCCTCCCTGCATACATACAAGTCATTTCACATAGGATCGGCAGCGAATTAAACAGCTGCAGTGGCAGCTTCGGCAGTCTTTTCTCCCTCCGCACCGTCCTCCAAGTGGAGAGCAGCACCCAGGGTAGACTTGACATCGACGGCGCCACTCTCAATGGCAGCAATGCGCTTGAACGAGACGGACGTCTTCCAGGGAGGGGTTCCCATGTACGGGATGCCATTGGGGTCCTCGAACATAGCCTCGGTCTCTTCAAGAGTCTTACCGGCCGTTTCGGGGAAGCCCAAGAAAGTGTGAACGGTCATAGCAAAGTTGAAGCAGCCGAAAATAATGTATGTCTTGTAGCGAATGTTGGTGAACGCAGTAGGGGTAAACAGACCCAAGGCAGTGTTGAAAGCCCAGTTAGCAGAGGTGGCCAGAGCGACACCTTTGCCGCGGAAGCGGAGGGGGAACAACTCTGGTGGGTAGATCCAGGAGGCTGGACCCCAGGTAGGAGCATATGAAGCAACGAATAGATAGGTGCAGGCAATCAAGCCCTTGGCAGCGGCGCCTGTCACTTTCATGGATTCTTCGGAGACATGTTTGATACCGCCAGGAACGACTTGGCCTGTGCCTCCCATGATACCTGCGTTGGCGAACATGAAGATGGTCATGAAAGTGCTACCAGCTATCATCAAGGAACGGCGTCCCACGCGATCAATGAAGACCAAAGCAGGGAGAGTCATGACGACGTTGATGATGTACTGGATAGAAGAAGCCAAGAGAGTGGCGTTTCCATTGTAACCAGCCATGGTAAAGATATAGCCGATGTAGTACATCATGACGTTCATACCAGTGAGCTGAGACCAGATCTGGGTCCATAGACCGATCATGGTTCGGTTAATCATCCGGGGCTTGAAGAGATCGAAGTAAGTGACATCGGCGTGGCGACGCTCAAATTCGCACATCTCCTTGATATCCTGCAATTCAACGTGAACGAACGGATGGTTGGGGTCGCCTTTGCCATGGACCAGGGTCAAAACTGCGTGGCATTCCTCCCAACGATCCTTGCGAGCCAGCCATCGAGGAGACTCGGGCAAGAGAAGCATGCCGAAGAAGAGGAAGATAGCGGGAAGCATCTGCAAGCCCCAGGGAACACGCCACGCAGCGGTACTGTAGTCGCTGGCGGTGCCGCCTCCGATGAAGGAACATCCGTAAGAGATATAGTACATGATAAGAATACCCCAAGTGATGGCCCATTGTTGCAGGCCGACGAAACGTCCACGTTTTGAGGGAGGAGAGATCTCAGAAATGTAGACCGGCACCTGTGCTGATTCAAATCCGACTGCCAAGCCATTGATGACACGGCCAACACAAAGCATCGCAATGTCTTGCGCGGCACAGATAAGAGTAGAGCCGACAATCCTAAATTTAGAACAGTTAGAATCGGAATTGACCAAAGAGGGTCAACAATGACTAGTTACCAAATGATACAGCCGATCATGATGGACTTCTTTCGACCGATGCGGTCGGAAACGGGACCAGAGACAAGAGCTCCTAGCCATGAGCCTGCAGGCATGGCAGCAGTGATACCTCCCTGATGCAATGGCGTAGGACCGCTGCAGTTCGGGGAATCATCGAAGGGAGGGCCATGGGGTCCCTGGTTGAAATAACACAGGTAGGACATCTCCGTCAACTGGGCCGATACCGAGGCGATATCGAAGCCGAACAAGCCACCGCCCACGACGGCCGTCGCGGCAATCACGTAGAGGTTTCCGACAACCATGGTGTATTGGTTGGTAGGTAACTATTAGTGGTGGTGTCTCTTCTTCTATCCAGCAGAAGGCGGAATACTACCTCCCACCAACAAGGTAGATGGAGCAAGGAAGTAAGGCAATCCAGCAAGGGAAACAATGAAGAAAAGGAAAATAGGGAAGGGAAAAGTTTTGGCGAGAGAGCAGGTAAGGAAGACGGCTTTAAATATAGAGACTCCCGCATTAGGCCGATCGGTGCTTGACTTAATTCCTCCTGCCCCTTCTTGAAAGAATTCCCCGCCTGCATGGACCGTAAATACGACGTTGTATTTCATTTCCCATGGAGGTCCCATGGCACACATGACTTTGGAACCCGAGACCTAGAGTAGCGATCCCCGCATATGCACCAGCTAGCCAGGTTGCGCGCAGTGATAGCCAGGTTATTCGCATGTGGAGAGAGGCTAACCATGTGGTCCCTTGTCTGTAGCATTGGCCAACCAAGCAAGCCGAGGGGACGATTCTCCTATTCCGGCGTAGTTTACTTGCAAGCTATTAGTCACGTTACGACTCTCATATCCAGCACATGGCTCGCGCTGGGGTTAGGCAGGGGAGCGCTGCAACCGCATTCGTAGATACGTACTAGATAGTAGATACTACTCCGTACTCCGTAGAGATCTGCGGAGTCACGAATCATTTCCCGCCAGATGAGCCTTGCTTGCCCAGCCCGGCAGCATAAGCCCTTGTTTTGTGCTATGTGCTGTGGCATATGGCATGTGCAATATGGTATGAATGCGCACGCCGAACTAGCCTGCTAAACGAAGACGGGGTAATCTTGGTCTCCATCAGCGGTGGAACTGGGAACAAGCCAAGTAGCCTGCGTGGTGGTTCGAATGCTCATTGGCAGGAACCCCTTAGTTGGTCCTTCTTGAAAGTTCCATCTCTGGCCCATCACGACGACACTGGCACACCCTGGCGCTGCAGCTCAACGGAATGGCCGCAGAGGCATCGTCAGGCGATACAGGACTGGCTGATGCTTCCAGTGGCTCAGCTTGGTTACCTGGTCCAAGTTGAGTTGGTGATCGTCCAGAAGCGGCCGGAAGTGGCGTAGCGGCTAGCCCGGTTAGGCCTTGGCGCCAATCAGCGTCTATTTTAGCACTTTCCGCTTCTGGACCGATTCAATCATTCAACGCACTGGGAAAGTTGGCTCTGGCTGCTGCCTTCCTCTTTTGGCTTCAGCTTCAGCTCCTTCCAATCTGCCTGCCAAATTATGTCCTCCGTGCCAAACTGTGGAAGGAGCACCGCCTTACATAAACAAGCGCTGGCTGTCGGAGATACCCGCCGGCAGCATGTTTTTCCGCGCCATCCATATTGTGGAGTGCGGGATGATGGATCTGGGGCTTTCTTCAACACTAAGAAATAATTCTTGGGGTTCGGAGTACGGCACGTATGCTACAGCTCCCACGTCAGCGGCGTCGGCATACAAAGAAACAGGTCATAAATGCCGCAACTGTGATGCTATAATACATGATAATATAACTCGCAGTTAACCGGTGACGTCGCGGGATTCCTACTTCTTCGCGCTTGCGAGGAGATACTAGACGCCAGACAAGCTGACACTACTACTGGACAGACAAATTGGGACACCGGTGTACTACGTAGTTAACCATACTCAAAGCCGTGTTACTTGCTTTTCCCTGGCAGTCTGACAGATCTGCCCATTTGGGCTTAGCGATGTTGCATCGGACAACGTGACTTGAAACTTCTGACATGACTCATGTCGAAGGAGCTTGAACTGGCTCCCCGCATCTCCAGCTTTCCTGAATCCATGCAGCAAGTAAGTCCTCGCTTCACTAACACTGGGAGCAAGCTTGGAGGCATTTCAGATGCAGGTACTGCTCGCCATCCTGGACGGTCAACTCGAGATCGACTTCTATCTATGTGTCTCTCGCAGGAAATACTCCCTGCGAGCTGAAAGCACTCAATAGAACTAATTATTAGTGTACTCGGACAAGCCACCCTTTGTCTACAGATGGTCATGCGCTGAGTTGTTGACTACCGAGTAGTCACAATCATGTGAGCTGCCCTAGACTGTAGATATCAATGCGTTTGCCTGATACTTAGTAGGTTAGCTGTGTACTGCTGTAGTTATAGGCTAGAATAAGCAGTCTACCCCGGTCTCAGCTTGCCCCAGTCTCGCACCTTATTCAGATGTAGCCATACTAGCTAGGGCCTGTCAGAAATGCCCAGCTTGCTTGGCTGAAGCTTGACAAAGTGACGAGACAGTTTTGTTTCTGCAACTGTGCTGCGATGCAATCAATGCCTGCAATTTCTGAGGCTTAACCATAGCACTCACTCTCTCTGGAACAAATCTTGCACGCAAAAGCTTTGGATCCGTCGCTTACCGCCTAGGTAAGACAGCCGACTCGAAGCAATTGCTGCCTCATAGATTGGCTTAAGATTCAGCCAGAGATGGAAGTTGTTTCCCAAGAAAATGAGTGAGGAAGCATTACATAAATCCAGGCCTTATAAGCTATAAGCATAAGCTTCTTGAGCCATAGGCTTAAATTCATGTAATTGAAAACAACATTTCTGGATGCAAAACCAAGACCGTATTGTGTCGAGAAGCAAAAGGTCGATAATGGAGGCTCCGTCAGCAGTGAAGCAGTGTATACTGGCCTCAGAACCTCTGTCACAGTCACACAGCTCAATACACGTAGGCTTTCATCGCAGTGAAGACAAATGTGATTGCGGACGCTCGTCACGGAATTGATGAGTCACTCGGCTGGAGAATTGGTGCTCATGCTGGCACTGTCGACTAATTGGCAGGCAGCTGAGACAGATAGACAGTCAGGGTGAGGAAGTATCCTAGCACTTGATCAACAAATCACAAGTTTCTCTGCACATAACCCATTCTCTCAGGTCGATATTTGTAGAGTTGTGTGTTTGTCCAGCGGGAACTCCCTTAGTGGGGTGCTCCAAGTTCTGCCGCCAATTTTACCGCGGACTGCCCGGCAGACTGCCACCTTGCCCACAACCAGACCAACTCAAAGCTTTCAGCAGCCATACGCAAAGACACAATGCCTATTCAGTGAGTCGAAAATGCACGCCTTCAGACGTATTCATGCTCTAATACAGTCCTCCTCAAATCAGCTATCTAATTCTCCTGTCGCGCCAAGGCAAAGTGGTATGTGTATTGTCAGCCTCGTGGCCCACCTCGTTCTTATTTCTAAGCTGTCACGTTTTTTTTTTTGTCACGAAAATTTTCTGACCTTCCTTTCACCTCACTAAAGCGTCTGGCAAAATGGTTCACTACCCTTTCACCTAAAGAAAAGGCCAAGATTGTCAAGGATGTCTCCCAACTCGTCCTCTCTCGGCGCACTCGTATGTGCAACTTCCTCGAATATAAAGGTTAGCCAGCATTTCTCGTCGTCTCGCCAGCCAGCCATCCATTCTCATGAAGCTAACTCCCTCCAGACCAAAAGGTAGTCTACCGCCGCTATGCCTCTCTCTTCTTCATTGCCGGCTGCTCAGCCACCGACAATGAATTGATCAGTCTGGAGATCGTGCATCGTTACGTTGAGCAGATGGATAAATATTACGGCAATGTCTGCGAACTCGATATCATATTCAATTTCCAGAAAGCATACTTCATCCTAGACGAACTCCTTCTTGCGGGGGAAATGCAGGAGAGCAGCAAGAAAAATGTCCTGAGGTGCATTAGCCAGCAAGACAGTTTAGAAGATATTGAGGTGAGTGACTGATTTTTCCCTCACTTATAGCTCGGTGTTAGCTTGATTTCTCTTTGGATCTGCCCCAATTATTATACAAATCCTAGACATGGACCACTACTACTACGACGTTCAGCCTTTTCCTCCCCATACCCCTTCATCCCTGGCGGAAATGGACACTAACGCTGCCCATCCCCTACCTAGGTTGAGGAGGACACTGTGACGAAAATCATGTAGTATACTGCTCAAGCACATCACCAACTCCATCTGTTTTGATTCGGGTTTGGATTCTCTTGTTACGAGCGTTGTGGCGTTGTTTGGTTCTACGCGCATTCTCACTATTTTCTGCTTTACCTGCGGAGTACAGTACTAATTGAGACGCTTTGTTTTCTTTATTTGCATCTATCTAGCTTGACGACGATATTGAAGACAAGCTGCAGAAAATGGGGCTTTGACATTGCGAGTTTCGGCTGTAATGTTTTTCTTCCATGTGAAGTAAGCGCGAGTTCTCACTGGCCCGAGAATCCGAGATACGCAATGCCTCGTCACGTGACGGCCCGTTGGCTGATGCCGACTCGGACGTGCAACTTCCAAACCCAACCTGACCTTCCATCACTGACTCTCCTTTTCCAACCGACCCTACAAGACTCAAGTTATCGTGAAATCCTTTAGATCGCCATGGCGTCCTGCTAGACGGTTATCGTCTGGCACTTGTCGTCTCTCCTAGCCCTGATTCTTGACTGCTGAGGCTGCCTCCTTTGTTTGTCATTCACCGCGCGACTCTCTGGCATCTTTCTTCCAAGACGAACGAAAAGATCGTTATAGCAGAGAAAGCAAGCTCGTTCAGAAAACTCTGCAGAGATTCGAGTCGCCAGCTAATCAGTCCATCAACTCAACGTGGCCCGCGGTACTGTCCTCAAGATGAAGGTATGCGGTTATGAAACCAAGTGCAAATGATTTCAAGTATTGTGTGCTTACAATTCCTAACAATTACAGTACCTACCGTTGCCTCAAATAGAAGAGGTTTCGAATGCACTTAATTTCGATACGCCAGATCTCCACGTGGTGGGCGGCTGTGATCTTTACATTACGAAAGCAGCCTCTGACGATCGCAAACTGTACAACAAGATCGAGCAATCCCTGGAATCGCAGTACGAATCGCTCCTCAAATTGTCTGCATCCCTATCGCCACCAAAGGCGTCTTCTTCGAACCTCGCGCGGTCGCTGAACCTGTCGCGCTCAAGTCCGTTTGGCCCTCTTACGGAGCATTCAAGTCGGAGAACATTTGCCTATCTGATCGCGACGTTGAACGTGAGTCACCCGGACTATGATTACAGTCATGTTCTGCGACCCACCGATTTTCGACGCGAGCGGAATCTGAAGAAAGTCATGAACAACCTCGACATGACTCTCCACAACCTTCGACCGCATCTACGCGAAGATGGCACCCCCTCGCCGCCAACTGATTCTTTTTCTGGGTCGTACGGCACCAGCTCCGCTACAGCCTGGGGCCCGCGAATGTGGAAGAACATCGACGAGCAAATGACGCTGAACGACTGCGCGATCTTTTCGTACTCTCCCGAAGACGATATGAACGATGACGACGACGGAGCAATCTGGAGTCATAACTATTTCTTCTTTAACAAACAGCGCAAGCGTGTCTGCTATATCTACTTGCGCGGAATTCCGATCCTGAACCGCGAGGAGGACGAAGAGGCCATGTGGGAGGGCGATGGCATAGCTACACCTGTCGGTAAAAGAGTTCCCGATGACTCGTATTTCACTTCAAATGCCACTGCGAAGAAGCGCCAGCGATATTGGCTCGGTGATTTGGCTTCTGATGAGGAAGTCGAAAGCTCGATATCAAGTCATGCGCGCAAGGGCGCCGTGCGCGCAATGAGCGAGGAAATGGTGGATTCCATGGACGTATAAATCTTCCCCTCCACATCGTCTATGAGACTTCAAATTTCTCACCTAATGATTTCACGTCTTTCTTTCTTTTCTTTTTCGTTCCTTGGTCTTTGTCGATTGCCTGGGTTTGCGTCTCTTCTACTTTTTTTCAATGCATGGCATGGGCGTTGGGCCGCTGGTGAGAGCAGTGGCCTCGAGGGCCCGTGAAGTTACTGCTTGTTTTGTTTTATTGCGAGATTTTTTTCTCTTTCTCTTCTACTTTCCGGGGGACTTTGTTGGGAGGGGTTGAAGGCGTTGCGATCCTTTTCTGTGAACAGTCCCATCTCTGAAATCGGAGATGTCATCGAGTTCTTTTTTTTTTCTTCGATTCATTGATATGTAAGTAATTTTATTCAAACAAGTTGTTTAATGCTTGCCTTCGCTTTTGCACTTAATACGTAGTTGATACGTTAGGAAGGCTAGGTGCTAGGGCATGGATTTTATTCAAGTAAATTTAATTCGTTATTCTATCAATTCCCAAACATGAAACATACATACTCAAATGGCTGTCCTATCACTTACTAGGTAGCTGAGGAATAAATCGTATGTAAAAAGGTGCATGCGTGTAGCGATCAATGCTGTGACACAGAATGGCATGTTAGTATCCATGACATAGTTATATGTATACTTCAGAAGGTAAAAAAAAAAAAAAAACTCACCGTCACATCTTCCCACTTCTCCCAACCACGTCCCTTGACCTGCGACAGTTCTTCTGTCGTGAATTTCTTGCCCGTGGTGAAATAGCCCGCGTTGATTTTGGCATCAATCTCAACCCGGGAATCCTGCGGAATCATGTCCTCTGGAATGGGCACTCGCTCGAGAATCTTGATGCCCTGAGCTACAATGGCGTCATACTTCATGTTCGACATGGAGAGCATTCGGTCAATCTTTTTTATTCCGAGCCAGTGAAGGATGTCTGGCATGAGAGCTTGGAAGCGCATCTGCGGTTGAAAAGGAGGTTAGAATAGAAGCTACTTAGGTAGTATGTATCAAAAAGGGAAAAAAAAGGGGGGCTTACGTCGCGAACGCCGGCAATGTTCTCGGTTCGTTGGAAGTATTTGTCTGCTGTGTCTCCGCCACGTTTTCGAGCATTGTACACGAGATATTTCACAACCTCACCTAGCGCTCGTCCTTCCTTCCGGAAGTATATCACGACACCACTGCCGCCGTTCTGCGCCTCCTTGATGGCCTCCTGGATTCCGAAGGCGAGATACGGTCGACAGGTGCAGATGTCCGACTGGAAGACATCACTGCCATTGCACTCATCGTGAATCCGCAGGGCAAGGGGCACGTTCTCATCAGATACTCGCTCTGGAGGGCCGAAAATGTATACTGTCAAGCCACCAATTGGAGGGAGAAAGACCTTCAAATCCGGCCGAGTGATCAACTCCGGGTAGCTGCCTCCCGTGTGTTCGAACAGCATGCGACGCAGCAAGCCCTCATCAACGCCGAATCGTTCGGCAACACCTGGTAGATACCAAACTGGCTCACATGCAACCTTGGTCACTCGCACGTCTCCGTCCTTATCGACAACAATGGATCCGTCAACTTCGATCTTGCCCTCGCTGACGGCCTTCTCAATCTCGGCCAATCTCATGTTTGCTCGGGTCACGGCCATTGTTGGCCGCAGATCCCAGCCGACATCTAGGTACTCCTTGAAATTCTTCACGACATTATGGCCAAAGGGATCTAGCGAGACGATCTTCTTGGGGTCTCCCCAGGCCGGCTGACTGGGGAATTCAAAGGTGGGTTCCGTGTTGCGGAAATCAGGTTTGAAGTCTGGCGGCAAGTCGCCGGCTGCGATGGCTAGGGCATTGTAGATACTATAGCTGCCTCCATGGGCGCCCATCGCATTCCGGCGCTTGAGCTGTGACAGGTTACGCGAGGCAATGATTGGCCCGCGCGACTTCGCATCTGGCGCTCCCCATTGCAGCGGGACGGGGTCAACGCCGCTTTGGTCGGGATAGGTAGTCAACTGTCGAGCAGTGAGACGACTGTCCACATAGGTAACTACGGCATAAGATACTCACCAGGATGTGTTTACTGAATTGCGACTTTGGCGACTTGGGAGGCGAGCCTGCATCTCCGTTGGGAGGGACATCGGCTGCTGTCATAGCAATGGATTCGTGCATTGTAGATAACCACTTGATTCTAGAGCAAGACAGCTGAGGGAGAGGAGCACAGAAGGTAGGAGTAGTAGAAGAAGAAGAAGAGAAGAAGAAGAGGGGAGGAAGTCAAGGAAGGTATCGCCAGGCCATGTGATCTGGCTGGGCTTATCTTGTTTCTTGTTTACTTATCAGCCCTGCTCCACCGTGCAACTTCTCCTACAGTTACAGTATCCCATCCCATCCCATCCCGGTCCATCCTCCAAGCTGCTCACTTCTTCCTCTTCACATTCCCTCCTCAATCGTCTCAGTCTGGTGACTTCCATCCCCCCTTCGTCCTCTTCTGCTGTTGTATCCGGCAATCTGCGGGGTTTATCACGATAAGCCCGTACTACGGCCGGAGCTCCCCGCATATCAATCACCCTGAGTCTTGAGGTATCATTGTTTGAAGACCGCTGGACCTTGTCGAAGACAATAATAAAAGCCGTAAACTGCTTCTTTTACTCTGATTTACCATCCCATCCAACCTCATACCACCAACTCCTGGAGAAACTGTTTGAATTGGCCAGACAAACGGCAGAGCAGAATATAATGGCACCCTCCAACGCGCGGATCTCCACCAATCCATTCCTTGAATCCAAACTGAACCATCTGCGCGATCGGTCACTGGGCAGCAGCGCAGTTCGGGCCACCACCGCTGAAATTGCGCGAATCCTGGCCGTCGAAGCCACGCAAGGACAGCGACCGCAGGGCAAGATCGGCCTGATAGTGGTGCTCCGGTCTGGCCTGGGGATGGCTGATGCCTTCTTGTCTCATTTTGCCCCGGATACCGAAGTCGTGGTCTACCATATTGGCATGTTCCGTGAGAAGTATTCTTTACAGCCCGTGGAGTACTACAACAAATTACCAAACAACAATACCGAAATCAAACGGGTATATGTGGTTGATCCATTGATTGCGACGGGAGGTACGGCTACAGCCGTTATTGAGATTCTGCGGTAAGTCTTTATCTTGCTCCCCTCTTTCGTTTCTTTCGTTTCGTTTCTTTTTTCTGTCAAATTGCGGTGTGGTCAGGCAAACAAGCCGGCCAGCATATAGTACACCTCCGTTTCAAATCAGGCTAATAATTGGAACTTTTCTACTGTAGCGACTGGGGCGTCGAACACATCACCTTCGTGTCAATGTTGACAAGTAAGCAAGGCCTAGAGCACGCGGCCAAGGCGTGGCCTGAGGGGACAGACTTTGTTATTGGCGCTGTTGACCCCAGCTTGGATGAAGCGGGCTATATTGTGCCTGGCGTTGGCGATATTGGCGATCGCTTGTTTGGCACTGGACTGTCGCATTGATTGATTGCTGGGGGGCAGTTTATTGTATTGCTCATTTTGATTAGAGGACATATAGTATAAATCTTGGAATATTCTTCATAAAGACCCTAGGTACATGCCAGTAACTGTGAAAAGCAGATGTAATCTACTGGATAACTGGCAACCTGGCGAGGTGGCTTTAAATTTGGTAGTATTTGTGCTATGGTAAAGCATAAAACGCCTCTCTATGGCCAATTCTCGACATATTAAGATGATAGTAAGAGAGAGAGGAAAGGAAGGATAAAGAGTAAAATTTTCGTGATATCATAAAGAACCCTTCATCTCTTCGTCTTTGTTTTCATTTGTAAAAGATCGTGACTTAGATCAAGCAGCTGACATGGGAAAGTCCCCTCGAGCCCGAGGATTTTTTATTATTTTCTTGACCATAGCCTCTACGTCGTCCCAGTCGCGAGTGTTGATACCTTCGATTGTCGTGTGGAAGTATTTCTGGATGTTCATCAACATTTGCCATTCTTCCTTGTTTGAAACGAACGAGATGGCTACTCCCACACGCCCAAATCGACCTGTACGACCGATACGGTGGAGATATGTTTGGGCATCTGCGGTGCGTGGCTGGCCAGGGGCGAAGTGTTGAGGAATGTCCTGAACAAGATTAGCAATACAGTTCAAATCACTTTATCGTAAGGTCCACCTACATAGTTGATAACCATCGAAACAGTCGAAACGTCAATACCACGGGCGAGAACGTTGGTAGTAATGAGGACCTTTGCGCGGCCTTCACGGAAGTCATCGATGATTTTGTCACGGAGAGAGCCCTCGACGCCACCGGTCAGTGATGCCACGGTATGACCTTCCGCGGTCATGCGCTTTTCGATCTCAGCAGCAGTGTGGCGAGTCTATTGAAGTTAGTTAGCCAGAGTATTTAGAACAAGGCAGAACAGAAGAATTCTAAGACTAACCTGCACGAAAATGATCGAAGATGCAACTGTAAGAAGGCCGTAGAACTTGACAAGTACATTGTACTTGTCATCATCACTATCACAATCGAGATAAAATTGTCTAATTCCCTCCACGGTGAGCTCTTCTTGCTTGAGCGAGATTTCATTCGCATTAGGAGCAAACTTCGCCGCATACAGGCGGATTTGGTCGTCAAAAGTGGCAGAAAACAGCACTACTTGTATCGTCTTCGGTAGGAATCTACACCAAATGTCAGCCTTGTAGAGGAAGGAGTTCACATGCAGCATCACTCACCCTTTGACACGGATACATTGATCTCCCAAGCCTTGCTGGTCAAGCATGTTGTCGGCTTCATCAAGGACGAGAACCTTCAGTTTGTTCACAAGCAAGACGCGTTTCTTGATGAGGTCCATCACAGTGCCAGGCGTTCCGCACACCACCGGGTGTTCCAACCGCGCGGGCCGCTTTCCTTCAGTGGGAACGGCCATTCCAACTGACAAGTTTTCCACGAATTTTCCCATTTCAGTAATGACGCCCCCGATCTGACGAGCCAGCTCGCGACTAGGTGCAAGGATCAATGCCTGTGGCGTTTTTTTCATCTCTTCTGTGTTGAGCTCCAAACGGCTCAATATGTTGAGGGTGAAGGCTGCTGTCTTTCCGGTTCCTGACTGGGACTGTCCGATCATGTTCGTGGGGGGGTTGTGCATGAGCAGAGGCAAAGCGCGCTCCTGGATTTTGGACGGCTTCAAGAATTTCATCGCATAGAGACCCTGCAAAATACTCGGCGATCTGTAGGAGGCAAATGTTAGGTAAATAGCATTATAGAAAGATATTATATGTCCCAGAAAAATATACGCACAGGCCTAAATCTTCAAACGATTTGACAGAAAACAGCGGGTTGTTGGGATCTGCTTGCAGGTCGCTGAGCTTGACCTCCACGTCGTACTCTGGCTCTTGGAGATTGCTGCCTCCGAGACCCTCACTTGCGCCATCAACATTGGGGATGCTAGCGGGCGAGCTTTCTTGAGTCGCATCCGGCTTTGTGATCCGATCCGCAAGAGATTTGCCTGCATCTGGGTTTTCTGCGGCCATGTTCGCGAAACTCGACGCCGGGCGAGATGGGAGGAGAGGAAGGGTAGAGAAGCCCGCCGTACAGCAAGGGCGATGCGATGAGGAATTGAGAAGGACGGTTTCGTAACGGCAGGGAGGGAGGATTCTAGAGAATTTGCAAAAGCCTCTTGCGCTTGTTCGTGAAAAAGCTCCCAGCAAAGAAGGAGTTGTTGCGGCGGCAAAAGATGCTCCCCCGCTAAGGCACCCGCGCTAAGCCGCTTGTGGCGCAAACAAACAAACCTGCAGTCTGAAGATGCAGCGCTGTCAGTGTCCAAGCAATGCACAAAGATATAATAATATTGTTCTTCAGTCTTCCAACTGGAAGTTCATAAAGGAGTTGTTTGTTGTTTGTGGCATGTATTTATGACGATGCAAATGCTGTACAGCGTCTGTATTGCTCGGTCCCCCGCACCTGCATGTCGCAGGTAAGGCTGGTATTGGATACCGGAATACGGTAATACGGTATCAACGTACTATAACTACGCTAGCAGGCGGGCTCTTGTCGACCTCCGACTGCTAGTTATCAATCAACGAACATCGTCGTTGGACATTCTCATCACCGCATAGTATACCGGATTGGAAAAAGAAGAAGAAGAAGAAGAAGACAGACCCAGGGGCCGTATCTCAGCTGGCGTCTGCAAATATATAGCCGCTCCGCAGCGAGCATCCTCGTCCCCTCCGGCCGCACAGCCACGCCAACTCTTGTCTCAGGCGGAGTATGCCTTTGCCTTCGCGGCGTGCATAACTTGGAGTCAGGGAGGGCTGTTTTACAGAGCTGCCATGGCCGAAGCCAATGTGAAACCTCAATTCGGGGCGGAATTGAAGGTAAGGAAGAGGATCCAACAGCTCATGTATATTGCGGCTCGAAAAGATGACTAACCACGTTGCATGGATCAACAGGATGCCTTCAAGCCCGTGAACTCGTGGGTATGGAAACCAAACCCCCTTCGGCACTAGATGCTGTCTGTTCTTCCGCAGAGCATCAGATATCTACCGGTCGTGGACGATGGTTACTAAGTATTGATAGGTGTCGAACGGGATTGCGTGGCTGGATGATATCCAACAGTTTTACCGTGAAAGAAGCGGGATTGAGAGGGAATATGCAGCCAAACTGTCGGCTTTGTGCAAGAAGTATTCAGACCGCAAGGCAAAGAAGATTAGCAGCCTGAGTGTGGGAGACTCCCCTACCATGACCCCCGGGTCGCTCGAGTCGGCTTCCTTGACGACGTGGTCTACACAGTTGACCGCCGTAGAGTCACACGCGGCGGTCCGTGATAAATTCGGACTAGATCTCATTTCTCAAGTTGCCGAACCTCTTCGGCAAGTCTCTGCCCGATACGAAGAATTGCGCAAAAGCCACGTGGAATACTATGCCAAACTAGAGAAGGAGCGGGAATCATCGCTTAGCGATCTCAAGAAAGTCAAGAGCAAATACGATGCGGTGTGCCAGGAGGTGGAGAATCGCCGGAAGAAGAGCGAGTCTTCTTTTGACTACCACAAGACAAAGGCACAGACCGCTTATCAGCAGCAGCTCTCGGAAATGAGCAATTCTAAAGTACGGCCTTTTCCTCAGTCTTGAGAATGACGACAACTTGCTAATAACTTCGCTGCAGAACACATATATTATTAGCATCAACGTGGCAAACAAGCTGAAAAATCAGTTCTACCATGAATATGTACCCGAAGTACTTGATGTAAGCACAATTGTAAACCTTTTGCGTGTGACATGCTACTTACTATTAATGTGTAGAGCCTGGGAGATCTGAATGAAACCCGTGTTGATAAGTTAAATTCTTTCTGGTTACTCGCAGCGCAGCTGGAGAAGAATGCCTTGACGCAAAGTACCGAGCATATAACACATCTTGCAACCGAGATTCCGCGCAATAACCCTACTTTCGACTCGCTCATGTTTCTTCAACACAACGCCCCCCAATCACAGGAGCCACCAAACATAGTGTTCGATCCGAGCCCTGTGTGGCACGATGATGCAGAGATGATTACTGACGAGAATGCAAAAGTCTTTCTGCGCAACATGCTCATGAAAAGTAAGAGCCAGGCGAGGGAACTCAAATTAGAAGTGGAGAAGCAAAGAAAAGAAGTTGAAGGCGCTAGGCGCATTCGAGAAAACGTCAAACAAGGAAAGGATAAACGTGACGAAGTCGAACTTGTTAGAGCGATCTTCAACTTGCAAGAAAAGCTCCACGAGACTGAGCGCAGACGGCTGACTGCAGAGGTCGAAACTTTAACCATTCTGGCCGTTGTTGGTGATCTGTCTCTGGGAGCCAGAAACCACAACTTTCGGTCTCAAACATTCAAAATTCCAACCAACTGTGATCTCTGTGGCGAGAGGATATGGGGCTTGTCAGCGAAGGGGTTTGACTGTGTCGATTGCGGATATACATGCCACAGCAAATGCCAGATGAAGGTTCCAGCAGAGTGTCCAGGCGAGCAGACAAAGGAGGATAAGAAAAAACTGAAAGCGGAACGTCAAGAACAGGCACAATCTACACCATCTGCTCCAGAGCCCTCTCCACCCAACGGAGCGCCGGCAGATATGCCGGCCTTGAGCCGCAAAGATACAATGAACTCATTAAGTTCAGGCTACGCACATAGTGCTCATCGATCTGTATCTGGATCGATTGCGTCTTCTAAACCATCCGGCGAAGACCCCGCAGAGCCTAGCATTTCGGCCCCTAAACCGTCCGCATCAACCACTACAAAACGCCATAGGGTTCTCGCGCCTCCCCCTTCGCAATACGTCAGCGCGCCTCCACCAGCTGTTGGATTAACAACCAAGTCCAACGAGCCAAAGGGCAAGATGCTTTATCCTTACCAAGCTAGCGGTGATGGCGAAGTAACAGTTGATGAAGGACAAGACATTACTGTCTTAGAACCAGATGGTGAGATTCTCGTTATTTTGCTTGATCTGCAGTTAAAATTTTGATTTTCTTTTTTTTTTGTGCCGCCGTCACTAACAAATTATAGATGGCTCCGGCTGGATACGTATTCGGGCAGGTCCTCATGAAGGACTTGTGCCCGCTGCATATGCGGAGATTGCACCGACACCATCCCCAATAATAGATGAGCGGCCTGCGTCGACCTATTCTAATTCATCAACGTCCCTGGCTGGCAGCACCGCCGCGAAGAAAGTCGGACCGGCAGTTGCACCAAGACGCGGGGCGAAAAAGCTGAAATACGTGGAGGCATTGTACGATTATGAAGCACGCTCAGATGCGGAATGGACTATGGCTGAGGGTGATCGTTTTGTCTTGGTCAGCAAGGATAGTGGAGATGGCTGGGCGGAAGTTGAGAAGGGGGGTCAGGTGAAGAGTGTTCCGGCAAACTACATTCAAGAGGTATAGTATAAGAGTTATTTGGTTTAAATTCATTGTACATAAGTTTTTGCTTTCTCTCGTTCGCTTCCCTATGCGTTATGCATTATCTTCCTGTATCGGAAATCAGGATGAGTTCCGTACTGTGCATATAGATGTCATGTTAGGGCAATCAATGGTGGACTGCATGTTGTCATTACAATATCTGTTGATAATATATGCTCACGTCTATTATTACTAGGTACACTTATAGTTGTTTTGGGGGAAAAAAGGAGAGTAAAAAACATGGCAAAAAGAAGGGTATCATTGCCAGCAAACAATAATATTAGGACCCCCGCGGAAGCAGGGCGGAAATCCCGACGAATATCATTCAATTCAAGCATGAATCATTTCTTGGATGCGTGGATACCGCTGCACGATCTGATGGTAAACATCAGGATGGTCACGCATAAGAATTTCCGGGTTCCACGCCATGGCCACGAAGATGGTATCGACACCACTGCCAATGGGAGTCAAAAAGATCTGACAAATCTGGAGCCCAATGACAAACGAGTAGGCCATAATGACTGCAGTAAAAGTACCGGTGGAATTGTAGCCTGGGTGCGTGAATTCAAGGTACAAGTATGCAAGTAACGCGCAGAGATACGAAACAATCACGGAACCCATACTTAGCACTGGTCCGATCAGACAGTCATTAACCATAGCGTCGATTCCGCGGTCCTTCATCATTGTCCACGTGTCTCTAGCTGCTGGTATGTAGGCCTTTCCGTAAAGTGCAATGTGGATAAATGCGTAGCGGTTGAAGAACTGAACAAGCCAGTCGAGTAGAGCAATAAAACATCCAAGGATCCAAACGGCAATGCTACCGATTATATTCCCCTCGGCGGCTTCATGTTGCTGGGCGATAGAACAAGCCTGTCTCATCATATTGATGATTGCTATAATCAAGCTGCCAAAACTGATACTTCCGAAGGAGTAGGTAGTAGCGCGTTTCAAGGCGCCTCGAGTTGCACCTTTCGGTCTACCGCTGGGGGTATTGCTCCAGAAGTACCACGATCCATAGACACCGGCTACTGTAGCGTGGATTGTGTTTTTCAGCCACTCACTGACCCAGTACATGGCAAACGTGACGAAAACGACGAGGCCAATGACCTTGGCACTGCTACAACCGCCTGGGCCGCATGAAGGATTCGTTCCACTGCCCTTAGGCTCGTACGCCACGTAGATCGAAACCAATGTAACGGAGAACCATGCGGACAGGGCAAGCGCGGCAAAGCCTCCAATCGCGCTTACAATGAAGACGTGGCCGTAGTTTCGTGACACGTCGATAGCAGTCTGCAGCATGACCACACTAAATGGAATGCGTGGAATCCAGCTGATGAAACAAATCACTGCAAATACGCCAAATATGAGAAACACAATTCCGGCGGCCCATTGCTTCCGATAAAGGTAGTAGATAGCTGTGCCGAGTGCGAAGGCGCAGTTTAGGATCCCCGTAATCCAAATGAACTGCTTTGTAAAGTAACGGGCGCCGAGGAAGTAAGCCCATGAAAAGGCAATTGCTACACAGAGCACAAAAACAAATAAAATCAGAGTGTTGGTATCAAGTCCAAAATCATTAGAGCCTCCGTAGATGCCGCCTCCATTGAAGCTATGAGAGCCGGCATACTTGTTGATAGCGATGCCGGAGACAGCAACATAGCCCAGGAAAACGGCAATAAGCTAGATCCGCATAACTGTCAGAGGGGAAGGTTCCTCCTGTCAACTAAGATGGATGGAGGCATTCGGTACTCACCAACAAGCCGGCCCATATATCGTGGAACTTGGGTTTCTCAATTTTGAAGGCCTGGTCGTAGTTCCAAGTCGACTGGTTTGGTGGCGGTGGTGCTGGCTTCTCGAGGAAATATTGTTGGTTTGGAGGAGGCTGCTCTTTGCCATTGTATTTGTTGTACTGCTGCTGATCAGGCCCGGGATGCACCTGGTCTTCCTGATAGTAGCTTGCCGCTTGTCCGCTCATGTTGGGTATATAACTACTATCGCTGTTCATATACCATAAGAGTATACGGCGTCTAGTTCTCTGAGTTTCGGAGAGTGAAGAAGGGAGAAAAGAATGAGGGAAGTAGAGAACTTGGCAAGCCACATTTTCACCTTCCCACCTTCCTCAGGTCTGCGACAGCAACAGAACGGACCAATCAGAACCCGGCGGATGCTTGCCGAGAGCCCAAGCGGCTGAGCGGGCCTTTCCAGGCTTGGCCACAGCCGCCAGGGCCAATCAGCACTCGCCGCCAGCTCGATCTGGGCGGTGTGGGTCGCGCTAGTTAGCCCGTTTTCAACCAATGAGAGAAGAGCCGACGTCATCGATATCGATGGCTTCCGATTTGGGAGGTACGTACGTACTTACTACGCACTAACGCGTCTCTCAAGAACCTGGAAGTAGATGGTACAAGTATCTTCTGGTAGCTATATTGTGGTTATATTACACGCGACGGTGGTCGGTCGACTCGCCGCTGAGAGATGCAATTGAGCACGTCGCAAGGGCAGTACAAAGAATGCACCAGGGATGCGTGGGGATTCTGGGGTTACAGACAATGCATATCTGTGCGCGCGTGTGACTGCTAATAATAAGACTCGTTGTTGCTGTGATATGCAGAGGCGCCTCAAAGTCAAAGCTATCAGCTACCTGGCCAGTATTGTTGCTGCTGGTGAGTGTAGTAGTACATATTATTAGGGTATTGCGGCGGAGCTTCTATGTAATCAACGCCACTTAGTTGTATGTTGCCAAGATTAAACATGTCCCACGACATATGTAATCCACTATTAGCCTCCTGATAGAACCACCTAAGGAGCCCTGGAGGAGCTATCAGATTGTCTGTTGTCGGCGGAACCATCGCGGCCATTGTTTCTGCCGTGGCCCACGGAAGCTGGTCATATGGAGAGACAGTAAACGGGACTCCTACAGCAATTGCTGGCTTTTGTTCCTCAATGACTTCCTGCTTTTCCTCTCTGCCCGCATCCTCCGTGGGCGGAGGTGTCTCATATCCCAGTCCGACCTTTTTGGCCAAGTCTATAGTTACCTTGGCGAAGATTTTGTATGTCGGCGCGAGTCTGGTCTTGGCAAGGATATCACTTATCTCAGCGATTTTAGATTTGCTTGCTTCATCCTCCTGGTCTTGTAAAGAACATCTGATCTTGCCCAATGCAGAAAGACAGAGGACGAGATTAGCGTGGAAGATGTAGTAACAGTCCGCCGATGCGACACCGTCAAAAAGACCATACTTGGAAAGTTGAACAAAGCAATCAAGAACGGCAATAGCTGATGTGTGGCATTCTCGACCAAGGAAGTCCGTAGTGGAAGTTACCGGAATGGCGGGGTGATTCTCGTCTTGAGATAAATAATCAATTTTGCGGTTGATTTTGCAGATTAGGAATGGCCGCGTTAACACTGCTTTGTTGTGGTGGTAGATCGCCTGCAATGCTAACACGGCACGGCGATGTCGTGAAGCTAGCTCTTGCGACTGTAGCGCTAGATGATGAGGTAGTTGGGCTCTCCACGCCTCCAGCTCTTGCAAGACTAGCTTGATGTGGGTATCATAGGATAGCAATTCCCGCTCATTCGTATACTTTGCGGTGACCGTAGTAATAAGTCTTCTTATCCGGTGTGCAATATTGGTCAGTTCCAAATAATGCTCCAAAAATTCCTTGGGATAACCTTGACCATCCAGGACATCATCATGTGGTAGTAAGACATTTACTTCTCTCCCATCAATGATTGGGGGACGACCAAGAATGCTGGACATGTCATATTCATAGTGATATAACGTCCACCAAACGGTTCGGCGCATATGCGACTCTGTTGTATCAAAGCTGCTGTAGGTTCCTTCACGGTGCATGCCGAGAGTAATTGCCATTCGAGCAGCTATACCTAAGATAAGCCAGCAGGTGTTCCGCTCGCCCGAGTTATGCTCGTAGAGCTGTAACAATAGAAGCGCCTGGACATTTTCCAGGCTCGCCGTGAATGCAAGCTGCTGGAAATGATCTCGTACCAACTTCAAATATTTCGTCTGAATGGCTAACGAGTCGGGAAATTGTTCAGGCCCCAAAAATTCAGCACCTAAGATAAGAACCATGAACAAACAACAGCGCCAACCCACATCCGAGTAGTCCGTCTGAGAAGATTTGCTGTCCCAGATAGAATCATATCGAAGTCGGAAGATAGGCTTGTAGAAGAGCTGGAATGGACTGTGGAGATTGTCCAGATACGTTTGCACCAAAGCATCACAAAGACTTTTCTCGGGCAAAAGATCTCGTAAGTAACCGCTGGTGCCTACATTTAAGTCATGTTGCAGTCTCTGCCTTGAAGGCAAATTGGCTTGAGATAGCTGTTTCGAAGTCTCATCCGGCCCCGTTGTCTTCTGTGTCCCTCCATGCATTGTTGCGGCAACGTAATCGCCGTGCGTGGTGGCCTGAGCTGTGCTATTTGGAGAAGGGGCTAGAGATGGAATTTCTAGTCGATTGCCATCGCGAGCTCGTCCATAACAGGCCGATTCTGCAGTTGCTATCTTTTTATATTTTTTCATGATATGTCGAATGATGGACGCAAACTCAGAACTGCTTGATGGGCCTACGTAATTTAGTACGCGCCGAGGACCCTGTACCATTCTTTCATGTACAAGTTCAGAGGCTGGGAAATCACAACGGGCCGCCTGAGTGCCAGGAACGTCGGCAGATGGCGTGCCTGGAGCCACTGGAGCCACTGGGTGGTCACGACTGAAGGCTTCCGGGGCGGGCGATTGGTCGTCTGGGGACGGCATATGAATATTGTTGTTCTTTGCAAGCTTGAACAAGACTTCTACATCATCGGTGTCTTCATTTGGAAACAGCCCTCGCACTAAAGCATCTAGAGCACGGTAGCGGAGGCTGAACCTCTCCACACTCCCATACACACGCTGCTTCCTGGGCAGAGTGGACTCGCATTTGACGCCTCCAGTGAGGCAGTTGGTGCATGATTCATTCTCATTCATGCGATAACAGCGAATGCGACGGGTTTTGCACCGATCACAGCTCACCAGAGTTCGGCGGCGCTGGGAATCGGGAACACGTCTTCTGCTCGGTTTCTTCTCGCCACTGAAAGGAAGCATGGTGTGTAAAGAGCAGAAGTACCACTCAGTATACTGGTAATTCTTTAGAATAATCGTCGAGAGTCAGCATTGTGTCTAAAGTAGAACTGAGGACTCCGAGATGGCGATGCTGGACAGTGGAGGGCGCTAAGCAGACCAGTAAGCAGTAGTTTGGGATCTTCTCCGCATAGACTAGTCGAAATATAGTTAGTGCTAGTGCTTACTAAGCTTGCCACAGAGTCGGGGGTTGGCCTGAGGCTGTCCATTATTATTATTTGTGGTTGCGTCCTTCTTTACTGAGTTTACTTGCTTCTGCTCCAGCTTCTTAACATCATGTCTTTTAAGTGCGCGGCCTGAAACGACAACAAGAACTACGCGCAAGCTTCAGGACTCGGATTAAGGATTGCCATGGATTACATAGGCGCCAGTGGGTCCGTGGCAATAATGCTTCCAAGGTTATTAGTACTAGACTACTAGAGTCTAGTAGTACAACTCCGTAGTATATCAATTATGACTTGCGTTAAGTTGACGCGTATGGGCTAGAGAGGTTATTGCAGCTGGTACAGCTTTTCCTTTCGAAAACGAGACTATGACCACAATGTATGCAATGGAAGGAGCAAATAGCGTATAGGTGCCCTTTAGGCTTGATGCCTCCGGGCGTAATGAAATTACTACTACTACTACTACGTTAAGTTGACTGGTTTATATTCATGCTGATATACTCCGGAGTCCGTACCCCATGCCTTAATCTTATATCGAAAAATCAGTAAGTTGTAAGTGAGTTTTGTAACATCCATCGATTCGCGACACCATATGCACACCCCTTTTCTCTTGTTGATAATCATGGCACCGTTGAATCCTTGAGGCTCTGCACGTTCAGGGATAGGGCTCAGACGTGATCAACACTCCCCTGATTAATCTGCAACTACCAAAACGCCGAACAGCGAATCATACGTACGCCAAGAGCGCTCTTCCACTGACAGCAAACAAGACAGTGGACACGCAGCTATGCCTGCACCGCCCTGTGGGTTACACGGCCCGAGTGTCTTCTTCCAAGTTATTTTGGAAGATCTGGATCGGTATGGGCCAATGTGTGCAGAGTGCCGTGCCGATGATGGAGACAACAACTCGCAGAGCGTTTCACTGCGCTGCTCAATTACTCCGTACGGAGTACTGAGTATACACTGTACGGTATACTAGTTAGGTAGTACGTGTACCTAGGTATATGTGCGTAATGCATGATGATCTTGGGAGGAGAAGAGAAGATGGAAGGAAGAAGCCCTTGCCTGGCTTTGCTCGGGTCGCTCCTTTCCATTCCTCTTTCCCCTGCCTTCCTTCCTTTTTCACATACCGCTGCCCCTTCCATTTTTCCTTCGTTCGCTCCTTCCTTCCTTCCTTCATTCTCGCCTGCCGAGTCGTCTCTCGTTCTTCTTCTCCGTCCTGAGAACTTCAACTTCCTCACTCTCATTCATTCATCCACTCTTTCTTTCTGCTCCCATTATCGCTCGCTCATTTAATCTCACTCCCATTCCTTCTGTGCACGTCTGTCTCTATTACAATTCTACTGTTATCAATCAATCAACGTATCTGACCGATCTCATCTTACTTCGACTTCTTATATCTTCACTATGAAGGCTGTCGTTGCCTCCTTGGCCGCCACAGCTTCCGTGGTGGCAGCTGCTCCCCAGCAGCTGGGCGCTCGTGACACGATTACACCCATCACTGTGAAAGGGAATGCTTTCTTCCAGGGCAACAACCGGTTCTATGTGCGCGGAGTTGATTATCAGCCTGGTGGTTCTTCTAAGCTCGTCGACCCGCTTGCTGACGCGACCACCTGCAAGAGAGACATTGCCAAATTCACCGACTTGGGGCTTAACACCATTCGTGTATACTCGGTCGACAACTCCGCTGACCACGATGATTGCATGAGTGCTTTGGCAGACGCCGGCATCTACGTCGTTCTGGATGTCAACACCCCCAAGTATTCACTAAATCGCGCCGACCCGTCCACTTCTTACAACGATGTTTACCTGCAGAGTGTGTTTGCAACGGTGGAAATGTTTGCCAAGTATGACAACACTCTGGCTTTCTTCTCCGGAAATGAAGTTATCAATGATGGCCCTTCATCTAAGGCTGCTCCCTACGTCAAAGCCGTCACTCGCGACATTCGCCAATATATTCGCTCTCGAAACCTGCGTGCCATTCCTGTTGGCTATTCTGCAGTAAGTGTTCCCCCTACCTTCTTGGAAAATCAAATCTCTACCCAGGATACTAACAAATGTGCCAGGCTGATGTCGATACCAACCGTCTTCAAATGGCCGAGTATATGAACTGCGGTACTGACGACGAGCGAAGCGACTTCTTCGCCTTTAACGACTATTCGTGGTGCGATCCGTCCTCTTTCACTACATCCGGGTGGAACCAGAAGGTGAAGAACTTCACCGGCTATGGGCTTCCCCTGTTTCTTTCAGAGTACGGTTGTAACACCAACAAGCGTCAGTTTCAAGAAGTCGGGTCTTTATACAGCACTCAGATGACATCCGTCTACTCAGGTGGTCTAGTTTACGAGTATTCTGAGGAAGGAAGCAACTATGGCCTTGTCACTATTAGTGGTAGTGATGTCACGGAGAAGGACGATTATACCGAGCTCAAGGATGCTCTCCAGCAGACCCCGAACCCGCAAGGGGACGGCAACTACAACTCAACGGGTGGTGCTAACGGTTGCCCTGCATCGGATCCTCCAAACTGGGATGTCAACAATGATGATCTTCCAGCCATCCCGCAGCCTGCGGAGAAATACATGACTGATGGTGCGGGCAAGGGCCCTGGGTTTTCTGGGTCTGGAAGCCAAAACAAGGGTGTCCAATCTTCAGGAACTGCGACTCCTGGTTCCGCTTCTGTGACAGCTACTTCTGGTTCAGGTGCATCGGCAACCTCCAAGGGCGCTGCTTCGGGTCTCCACGCTCCAGAGATTATCACTCCTGTGGTGTGCAGCGCAGTGGTGGCATTGTGCACTTTGTTTGGCGCATCTCTTGTCATTTTGTAATCTTGTATTATCTTTATCCGGAAGACTTTTCGAAACAAAAAAAAAAAAGCAACTCACGTGTGGATTTACTACCAGAGCAATCTGGATGACGGTGCAATTGTAATCTTGCGGCATTGCCATAACATGTGCAGTCGGTCATTGGAGGAATATCGGCTGGCAGTTTTGATTTATCTTTTATTCGGTGTGTATTTCGTTGCTTTCCATCCCATGTATAAATAGTGGCGTAGATGGATCAGGTTCCCCTCATTCTTATCACAATCCAAATTGTTGGCGAAGTGGCACGTCTTGTTAAGCTGTAACGTCGTACCGCCTTATAACGTAGACCCAAGGCTAAACAGGAGACCATCTGGTCTCTAAAGCTTAATATACTCCTTTGTTTAATCCAAGGAAGTAATTTGATGATCGTTGGTAGTTTTTATTTATGCTACGCTGGTATGAATTTCCGAAAATGTAAGGATTTGCTGCGGGGGGTCTGATAAGGCTAATACGTACATAGTAAGTAGGACATGCAGAGTAGTGTAGTACTAGTTACTTCGTATAAGTTATCAGTCGATCTTCTTGTGCTTTCTCAATTTTACTTTCCTGAGTGTCTCGAAGTATTTCAAGTTTCTGGACTATTTTGTGCCTATATACTCCGTACGTACATTTGGAAGAAGAATGTGGTAAAATCACGTTTCAACCACCTCCCTTGGAACGCCCTGGCTTGCGCTCCTTGCAGACAAACTAAATCACCAATACTAGTGTCTACTTCGTGAACTACCATTCAGATCTCTCCTCGGCGTCCTCGCATCTGTAGAAGAAACAATACTAAGAGCAGGGGCAAACATGTCCATCCGCGAGACAACCTCCGATATCGAGAGTGAGCCATTCGACACATGTACCAAAGATGATGCACATATCAAAACACAGTATGCAACAGACGTGCCGAGTGAAGCTGGGATCTTGGAATCCTTGCCCTCATCATCACAACAATATCCCCATGTGATTGATCACAAAGCCGAGCGTGCCCTCTGTCGCCGATTCGATTTTCGGTCGCTGCCGATCCTAGCTTTTATGTGTAGGTCTTGAGCAAGCCTATTTTATAGATAGAGAACGATTCTAATACGTCACTGGCTTAGACCTCTGCAATTCACTCGATAAGGCCAATCTGGGAAATGCTCAAACGGACGGGATGGGCGCTGGTTCGTCTCTGATTATGCTCCTTCTATCTTCCAAGATTCGCGCATTCATTGCTAATGAAATGGAATGTCATATTAGACTTGGGCATGAGTGGCAGCCAGTACAATCTACTGCTCTCGATTTTCTTCGTTCCTTATGTTATATTTGCTCCGCCGATTGCCATGCTCGGCAAGCGGCTCAGTCCAGCGAAAGTGATATCGGGGATGATGTTCAGCTTTGGGGTATTCACCTTGCTCTCCGCTTCAGTATCCAATTTCTCAGGTCTATTTGCTTTGCGATGGTTCCTGGGCATGTCTGAAGCTGCGTTTTTCCCTCTTGTTATTTACTACCAGACGACTTTTTACCGCCGTGCAGAACTCGGCAGACGCCTTGCTATATTCTACGCTGCGTCGAATATTGCTAGTGCCTTTTCGGGACTGCTTGCTTTTGGAGTCTTTCAGATCAAGAACTCCTCGTTGCAAGGCTGGCGGTATTTATTTCTGATCGAGGGCTCTTTCACCGTCTGCTTCTCCGTATTTGCCTTCTTCTACCTGCCACGGAGCCCGCAGGAGGCGCGATTTTTGAGTGAAGATGAAAAGAAACTTGCCTTTTACCGCATTCAGGTTGACTCTTCTGCTGTGGTCAATGAAAAGTTCAATCTGCGCCATGCACTCGGCATCCTTAAACGGCCCACCACCTATGCCTTCTTTGCTATTGAAATATGCCTCGGTGTCCCTTTGCAAGGGGTATCACTTTTTCTGCCTCAGATCGTCTCTCGTCTAGGTTATTCCACTGTCAAGACAAACCTCTACACGGTCGCACCGAACGTGACCGGCGCCGTGATGCTACTTATTCTGGCATTCTCATCAGACGCCACTCGAGTGCGATCGGTGTTTATCGTGCTGGGCTTCGTATTGACCCTGGTCGGATTTATCATCTATGCAGCAATTAACGACGTGAACAGGCATATTCAGCTCGCCTACTATGCCTGCTTCATGATGACCTGGGGAACATCAGCGCCATCCGTGCTGCTGACTACATGGTACAACAACAATGTAGCTGACGAGGGACAGCGCGTGCTATTGACAAGCATAGGCGTCCCGCTAGCTAATCTTATGGGCCTGGTGTCGAGCAACGTGTTCCGCAGCCAAGATGCGCCCAAGTACATGCCTGCTCTGGTTACGGTAGCTGCATTTGGAGGCACTGGGGCTGTTATATCGGCTTTTTTGGGCGTTTATATGTGGTATGATAACGCGCGCCGTGACCGAAAGGTTGGCAGGAAGATTCATGCTTGCGATGTGACGACGGAGCGTTTGCGGGATGGGCCGAGGACGGAGGAATTTAGGTGGTTTTTATAAATTTCATACCTGAACGAAATGAAGGGTAAAATGACTGCTGCGAGCACGAGACGTCACGTGCTTTTTGCCGCCAGTACCGCGTCTTGGGGGGTATGACGAAATTCTTTCCTATTCGCGTTAGTCAGTCACGTGCTACCGCCATGGTAGTAGTGGGGCTTTGGAAGATGTGAGTTATTATTTCCCTTTCGGGTTAAGCTGCTTTATCACGTGCAGTAGCTGTTTTCATTCAGGCGGCGCGCGCTAGGCGGAGGGGTGCGCGCCTTCCAGTAACCAGTAACTAACTCGATTCTTTTTCGAGATGGACATACAACCTTGAACGACTATGTAATAGCTCATCACTCACATCGAACTCACGAAGATCAGAGAACATAGGCTCCAGCTCTTGGACTTTCGTTTCTGCGATATCATATTGGGCGCATTCGGTGCGCGAAGTAGCTATAGAAACCAATAAACGCCTATGTGACTTAGATTTGGGTTTGATTTTTTGAAGCTCCAAAGTGTCACATGCCTTCTCAGGCATGTTCAAATCGCAGTAGATGTCGGCTAAGCCGCACAATAGCCTACATCGATTGATATCATGGACTGGTCTAATAGATAGGCACTGTTGAAGTACCGCATGAGCATCATGAAAACGGCCGATTGATCGGTAAATCTTAGATGAGATGATAGATTTTTGCACAACCACACTTGATTCCATCAAAGAAGCCATCAAATAAGCTTCTGGAGTTATGCGCAAGGCAGCAGAGGAGTCTCAACGGAAGCGTGAAGAGGCAAGAAAGAAGCGGGAGATGGAAGAGGCAATGAAAAAGGCAGGATAAGATTCTCAGAGACGTAGGAGGAATGGAGGCACTACCGCCTAAGCATCTATGCGCTTACGATAGTCTTCTGGTATCCAGTCTATGCACTGAAGCGGGGGGCGTTCTTTCTGAGGATGATTGCAAAAAGTGGCTATCTAGTGGATGTATGGAGGGTCACGCGGCGCGGAAAATTTATTGATCACTATTACTGGACGATATTAATCCTCTAAGTCTATACGATCCATTCACCGTATTCTTTACAATACACGTAGGCCTCTGATTGATATGCAACTTTGATTAGCCATCTCTTTTCATCTTAATATACCTAGGTAAGTATAAAGTATTGCCCCATCCCTTCTCTCTTGCAAGATATCAAAACAATACCATTTCAGGTCATGAAGTCTATTATTATAACTCTGATTCTCTTTGGGCAGTTCTACGCTATAGACCTTGGCCCTTGTCCATTTATACTTCCTCACGCGTGTGATGTTTATCCACAATCTTCTCAAACATCCAGCACGTTTGCAAGATTAACTTGTCTGCTATGAATAGTTTGGACGCCCTAGGCAATGAGATCATAAACAAAATAATGGCTACAATGCTGGATGCTCCTGGTCTAGGAGCGCTGCTTCAAACCGCCTTGTCCAGCACTCCCTTGTCCAGCACTCCACCTTGTCAGAGGTGGCTTTTGTTTATAGTTGCATGGTCCTGCTAAATGCTGGATATTAAGATTTACTATAAAATCATGACTTCTACGAGTCGGAAGCGGCACGCGCCGAACTTCCTCCTGGCACTGCGCCGCAAGAGACATCGCGACCAAAGATCTATGCGGCCATGCTGGCGCAACTACGGCGAGTGGGTGTAGTCGTTGAGTTTGACCGCGAGGTCACTTCATACTATGATACTGAAGACGGAACCCGGGCGGGTGTCGAGTTGAAAGACGGTACGCGCCCATGATGTGTATCTTTCTCGGCCAGTAAGCTCCCTGCCTACTCTCTATTCGTAGTTCTCTTTATAGAATACTGCTTAACTTTGGTAATTTCCATTCTTATAGGCCGGAGGATATGCAGCTGTTTGTCTGGCGATTCGAGGATGAAATTGGATGGGGCGCGCAACGAAAAGTAAGTTTGTCATCACCTAAGGACAGAGATGCTTAAGAGCAAGAAAAGAAAAGAGCCAAACTGACACGAAACTTCCGATAGGATGAGGGTCACTCCGTGGCATCTTGGGACAAATATTCGCCTCCCTCGAGGATGCTGGATTTCCTCGCCGCTCACCCAGAACTTCCGCCAGCGGTGGCAGAGGTCGTTCGTCTGACGCCTCCAGGCATAGCCATCGACTATCAAATTTCTATGGGTGAGCCGCAACCAACATGGACTTCACCCTCAGGCCGTGTTATTCAGGTCGGCGACGCAGCACATATATACCACCCTAGCTCCGGTGCCGGCGCAACAATGGCAATGGAGGATGCAGCGTCGTTGGTGGAGTGCTTGGTTCTTTCTGGATTTAATGTCCCCTCAGCGACACGCGTCTCAAACCTACTCCGATTCGAGCGTACATCGTGTATTCAGGCCTTTGGGCTCTACTCCGAAGCCTTCCGCGGAAAGAGTCGGGATGTATTCAGCTGAATACAGCCGTTGGATTGTAACGCATGATGCGGAGACATATGCTCGCCAGCGTTTCGACGAGGCCTTAGACCATCTCCAGAATGGTACACCGTTTAAGAATACCAATATCCCACCGGGCATGGATTACCGGCCCTGGACTGCAGATACGTTACTTGCCCAGAAGGAGAAGGGTGAGCCGACAGTGCTCGATGGGGCTTTCAAGATAGTTTAGCTTTTTGTATATCTGCCAAAGAGTAGACTTTCATATAGTCGTGCACGGCCAGGATGCTTGGGGCAAAAACTGTCCTAGGGCAACAGAGACCTAGAAACGCTACGTAGGCACCGAGCAGGCATTATAACAATCAGTCTGACCGATAGAAATACTATTTTACACTTTGAAATTTCTCCCAACTAATACCCTAAAAGCTAATTCCCCATTTCCCAAGAGCATCAAATTCCATCTTGACGGGTATCTTATTCTTCATAGCCCAGTCTAAGTATCGCACCGCAAGACTCTTTAGCTTGTTGCACCTCCTGATGCTGTCCTGGTTGCTCCCAGCTGCTGCCGCTTGAAGAAAACTGCGCTCTCGTTCCAGGACAGCGATTGTCAGCTGGAACGCCGTTGCAAATACAAAGGGCCCAACTGCCCTGTTTTCGGTACACGTAGCGTAGCAGATTGTCTGCAGGACACTAAGCGCATCGTTCATCAACTGAAAGTGATGGTCTTCGATTTTCTGTCGTAAACTCGCCGACATCCCATGTATGTCTATTCTGATCATGAAGGTGAGCATATTGCTCAGCAGCAGGCGAATAGACATGATGATAGTCCAGTATAATGTGATGGAGTGGTACTCAAGCATTGTACGAAAGGTGAAGACAGTATTAAAACATGGCCGGATATCCGGTTCATTCATGCTAGTCCAGAACCCACCTGAGATGGAGTCGGTAGCCATATCTTGGTGGAGCGATAGCCACGACGCGAGTGAGATTTCAGAAACATTCCTTTTCCAGCGCGCCAGTCGCGCCTCATTTTGAGACAGGACGCTTTCGATCTGATCATACAGGAATTTCAACCCCGCTACAGTTGGCCTTTTGCTAACTTGTTGATCAAATTGCGACATGATAGATATAATAGAAGTGACATCGGCCATAAGGGTATCGATCGAGCGGTAGAGCTCGTAGTCGGTACTAAGCTTGGGATCCTGAATTTGCCTGAGCGCCAATCTTACCTCGCTAAGCCAAGCCGACCGAATGGGCGAGCGTTGTTGCCAGTCGTTCGGTTCTCCGGCTGATAAAGTTTGTAACATCCACAGCACATACAAGTTAGCTATGTAAAAAGGAAAGTCTTAAATGAGACTTGTGCTGCTGTGACAGGTCCACATACAAGGAGCAGGCGAGACGACGCGAGCAGCTGGGAATTGGTTTTGGAGTACGGATAGTCTGTGCCTCGGAGAAGGATAGCAGCTGCTAGGCAACGGAGGTGATTTTCCCAGTTGCGTGTAGCAGGAGACATTTTCATCTGTAGTGTATATTAGGCTAAGAGAATGACGTGCATGACAAAGCAGAACATACCTCCCAAAAAGCCATGACGATGCAGAAAAAGGCGGAATGTTGCCAATCCTCGTCGGAAATATTGTCGAAGTTGGACCCTGTCCGAATCATCTCGCGTAATCTAAGAGACATAGACTGCAGGGCCAATCCGTACATCTTAAAGCTTCTCTGCACTGCTACGCAGTCGGCGTTGGCTGTTCCAAAGTGGCAATACGCCAGAGCATCGACAGCAAATACTACAGGCGTGGTTGGTGACCAAGAGCTGGGGTCATGGGTGCGGGGGAATCCGTCGGAGGAAACATTGGAGAGGTAATAGCAGAATAGATGGATGAGGGAGCCGAGAGCTTGGCCAGGTCGTGTCCCAAACGAAGCCAGGAAATAGGCAATGTGCAGTTGCGACCGGTCCATCGCCGGGTTTACGCACAAGGCTAGTGGGCTCGGTTTATCGCCCTCATCGGCCGGAGGTTTAAGAGTGGACGTTGGCAACACGGTCCGGTTGGCGCTGCTGTTATTAGTGTTGAGCCCTGCTACGTTGGTACTGCGGCTACGGCGTGCCTCTGAGGTGACGCCCAGAGCTCGCCAGCCTTCATTAAGAAACACGAATTTGTCTCTTCTGTAACCCCCACAGGCTTGCTTCCGAGTCTCACAGGCACGGCATGTCGGCCTTCGGCCGTCTGCAGAGAGATTTGTCAGAATCTAAACTTGAAGCATACAATCAAATGCAGCTGGGGCTGCACGGACCACATCGAGTCTTGCGTGCTACGCAATTGAGACAGCCCTGTGAGCGGGGAACAGAAGGTAAAGATGGATCATTTCCGTAGGCCAGCATAAGACTGTAATGGGTAGCCGATACTGGAGGAGAGATAGACAGGGAGCAAGTAACGAGTATTGGCGCTGTTAAGAAGCCGTACAGGTAAGTCGACGGCAAGCTGACACGAATCTGAATCTCTCTTTGGAAACCAACGCGGTCTGACGAGAGACAAAAAGAGATGTGAGGTTGAGGTGAGGTTGCAACCAAAGGTACGGGCCGTATTGTGACTGTAATATTACCACCACGCTAGAAATACTGCAGTATTCCGCTAATCTGCTTTAGGAAGCCAGCGCGATCCCTGTCCGAATTGGCTCTACATTTTACGAAACCAACTTGCTTGACACTACATAGTAGTACACCTTGGGAAAGGCGTTCTGTTATAGCAGCTAACACGGCCAGTCACTTCCACAACTGAACACGCGGGCGGAAGCTAGGGACACAAACTTACAAAGAATCACGTGACTCAGTATACACCATGAAGGACACAAGGAAATATACACCAAAATATTGTCAGGGTGCAGGGTCAGACAGAACAGGACAGGGCAGAACAGGGGTTGATGTCACGAACCCGACTTGGCGGGGTATTGCCAAGAACGTCCCGCTGCACTAAAAAGACCAGAATATCTAGTACGGTGGGTCTTCCCGCCCACCGTACCAAATACTACCCTCACACGCGATCTAGGCTCAGGTTCGTCACAGTTGATTCAGACAATCTACGGCTCAGACTATCTCTCGCAGGTACAGGTACAGGAGGATACAGGACGTAGCTCGAAGAGCCACAAAACTATCGGGACAGGCAGAGACTTCTTATAGTACAGGTCACATGATCGGACTAAGGGGTTCAGAGGCAAACAGGACAAACAGTCAGAACAGCAGAACGGGTCATTATGGCAAGCGGCAGTCGTCAAGGCGGGCTGGCACCGTGACAAATATATACCAAGGCAAGGAGATATATACGGGAATATATACTAGCAGATCTATATGAACACACTTATTTACTATAATTCTTTATAGTTCTCTAATACTGTATAAGTCACTTAAATATGATAATAAAAGTCAGTAAGGCATTCTAACTTATATAGATACTGTCACGGCGCCAATACGTATACGCTACGAGGCAAGCAGGCCGGAGTAGGATCGTGTGCGTGTAAACGAGAATATTCCAGGTGAGGAGCGAGATAACTAGCTAGGGGGCGAAGGCCACATATTTATAGACAAACTCCCAGAATTAATCAGGCGGACCTTCCCGTACAACAACAACTCACACCGTAATCGTGCACCGGAAAATCCCTTCACAAACTTGACATATTCCAGATGAGGTTGCCGACGAGGTTTGCCACATGCCATCACCGAAGCCCTAAAACCAGTACCGACACGACGGATCCATCACATTACCCCCCATATTGGGGACCTTTTCTATCTTAGTTATATTAAGAATTATTTTTTAAATTACTTTATAATTATCTCTTACAATTATGACTACAACCAGAATATTTGTGTGGTTCAATAACTCTTAGTGTATCTGCTGTTATAACTAGCGGTGAATCCAGGTCCGTGACACAGTTTAGGTTATGTACCAATCGGGTAAGTCTCGATTGATCTACGGCGCTAATCCTCAATGGGAAGCCAACGCGATCCTTTAGCTCATTGGCTCATGTCTTCTCACAGTAGTAACTATAACACGACAAAAGTGCACGATCTGATCAAACATATAACATTCTCGCACCTTTGATTTCTCATGCCAATCTTTTTGACATGTCCATTCTCGTTGACTTACCGCGTAGAGTCAAACGTCGAGCGAAAAAAGCTCCCTTCTCTATCCATCTATCTATCTAATTTACGACGTTAGCACAATGGCTACAGAAAAAGCGAATCCCCCCCTATCGCCCCCAATGCCTGCGGATGAGCCCAAACAGCAATCGGATCCAGGAAAGGCTGTGGATGAAAACGCTGCTCAAGAAGAAGATGCAGAACCAAATGCGCACCAGGGAAACCCGGACAGGACCAAACAAGAAAACTCCCCAAGCGAGAAAAAAGAGCTAGGCCTAGCAAGGCTGCTGTTTATTTGGATCGGAATATGGTTCGCTGTATTCTTATACTCATTGGTGAGTTTGGAGTTTGCGCTCCATGGCATGGATATATATAATATCCATACCCAAACACTGTCCAGTAAAAGCTGACCGAAGCCTCTGTCGTGATAGGATCAAACCATTGTGTCAAATGCAATCCCTAGCATTACAGATGAGTTCCAAAGCACATCAGATGAGGGATGGTACGGAAGTAGTATGTGGATTCCTCATTCTTGTTCGCTGAATGTCTGATTAATCATGATACAAAATGACAGGCTACCTCTTAACGACATCGGCATTCCAGCTGTTCTATGGCCGCGTCTACTCAAACTTATCCATCAAGTATACGCTTCTCATCTCCATTCTCATCTTCGAGCTCGGGTCGTTGATATGCGGCGTCGCGCCCACCAGCAATGCCCTCATCGCGGGCCGCGCTATTCAAGGTGTGGGCTGTGCTGGAATAACGTCAGGCGCCTATATCATTATTGGTTACATCTTTCCTCTACGCTTTCGACCTATATGCATCGCTTCTATTGCCATGGTGTTTGCTGTCGCCGCTGTCCTAGGCCCTGTCGTTGGAGGTATCTTTACCTCTGACCTAACTTGGCGATGGTGCTTCTATATCAACCTACCTTTTGGTGGCGTCACCCTTGTCGCTCTCTCCTTTTTTCTACCGCCTATCAAACGTCCAGAGCTTGCCTCTATTCCTCGTATGGACAAATTGAAAAAGGTGGATTTTATTGGTTTGCTTATTTTCATACCGACCGTTACCTGTCTTTTACTTGCTCTACAGTGGGGTGGCTCAACCTATGCTTGGAGTAACGGCCGTATTATTGCTCTTTTTGTGCTTTTTGGTGTTTTGCTTTTTTCTTTCGTTGCTTTCGAACATTGGAAAGGCGCGGAGGCTACGATGCCCATAAGAATCATCACGCAAAGGAGCGTCGCCGCTGCTGCGTGGAATGCCCTTTGTAACGGTGCCGCATTCTTCCTTCTCGTTTACTACATCCCTATTTGGCAGCAAGTTGTCCGAAACGTCGGCGCTGCCTCATCTGGCATCGCGATGCTTCCCTTTATCTTAGCCGTCGTCGTTATGGCTACTTTGGTCGGCTTCCTCGTCACGAGAGTCGGATACTGTACGGTATTTCCCACATCGCATTCTTTTCGTACATTGAGTTTTATGCAAGCTAACTTATTATGCTTTGGCAGATGCTCCTTTCATGGTATTGGCCACTATTATTACGCCTATTGGAGAAGGCCTCATGACAACCTGGACGGTTAATACCAGTTTCTCTCTCACTGGGTCGGCTACCAAGCGTTGACCGGCCTGGGTATTGGTTTAGGTCAACAACAGCCCCAAATCGCAATTCAGGCTGTTTTGCCTAAGCCTGATATCCCAGCGGGGGCCTCTATCGTCGTGCTCTTCCAAACATTGAGCGGCGCCGTCTTTGTCACGGTCGGACAAAACGTCCTTCAGAATAGACTCATGCAAAACCTCGCCAAGGCATTCCCAAATGGCAGCACCTTCGATATATCGCAACTGTCTACTGTGGGTACCACCGAGCTGCGATCTATCGTTCCGGAAGAAGACCTTTACACGGTCCTGGTAGCGTATAATGACGCGTTGGCTAGAGTCTTCTTGGTTGCCGTGATCATGTCATCCCTCACTATTATTGGCAGTTTGTCCGTGGAGTGGAAGAGCGTCAAGCCTGCTAAGCAACAGCAACCGCAGCAGAAACCTTAACGGGTTTGTCTTGTTCATCAGTAGACGGCATGGGAAAGTAATCGCGTCATCTAGTCTCTACGTACTACACGGGCTCAAGGGCAGACTTCAATTTTGTATGGAAATCGCTGATCAACTCAATCTTATATAATCCTTAGTAACTAACTATACTAATCAATTCTATAATGAAACCATTACAGGCATTGTTAGATCGTTACGAGATAATAGAAAAAATCCAGTTTTTTAGTGATTTCCGTACAAAAAAGAATTGGCGAAGAGCCTAACTTTGGCTATATCCTCTAGAGAAGCTTAGCTCCTGTTTTGACGAGGCTAAACAGATCCCACTGGAACTTGCGTCGTCACATGGACGGAACCATCGTATCAAGAAAGCGTCTTTTGACTGTTGGGTGGTGATGGCGGGGCCCAAGTGCTTGATTAACTTGATAAAGTCAAGCCTGGGCGAAAAAGTGAAGTCAGCAGGGGGCTTCAAGTCGGGCCCTTTTGGAATAATGTATTTGGTTCTGGTAACACGAGAGGATGCATTCCTGATGACCGCAGGTTGGCTAGTGTAGTAGGTGCTAGTAAGGACGGTTTGCTATGCGAACGCGAACAGTCGAGCTTACGCCACTAAGAGAAAGCTAAGTGGAGAGTGCGTACATAGTATTCCTCGGCGGGGTTGTCTTGATTCCTTTCATCTAGCGGTAATTTGGCAAATACTGCGACTCCTCGTACATTTGCGCATCCCAGAAGCTTTGTGGCGTTTACAGTAGTCCAGGGCCTAGGCGACATTAAAACCGTCTACCTTGCAACTGTCAACCACCTGATCCGCTCAGTGAGAGTCTGTGCCATCGGACTCCATCTTGGCAAGCATGGCTCAAGAAGGTAGACAAGAACTCGGCCACGAGCGCGGTTCAGGCTTTTGGCTAACTATTGTACAAAAGAGGAGCAGCTATTTAGACAGCCCTTCTACGCCAAAGATGGCAAAACCCGGCTGCCGCAGTGCGTCGCCCACCGCGGCTTCAACAAGATATACCCGGAGAATACCAAGAGTGCCTTCCAAGCTGCCATTGATGTCGGCTGTCATGGCATCGAAACGGATGTGCAATTAACCAAAGATGGAGTGGTTGTTATTTCACATGTATACGTCTCAGTCTCGAAAAAGAAGAAAGAAACAGCCAGAATTGAAAGTAGCGGTTCGAAGATCTAATACATTTTTGTGTGTGTAGGACTCATCTCTCAATCGCTGCTTTGGCATCGACAAGCTCATCAAAGACTGCGATTGGGAATACCTGAGCACACTGTGGACGAAACGCGAGCCTCGAGAGCGAATGATTCGGTTGAGCGACTTGCTCGATTTCCTGAATGCTCCAAGCAATGCCCATGTCTGGGTTTTGCTTGATATAAAGGTATTTTAATAACATCATACACGTCACTTGGACATGCATGCGAGACTGACACCGACCCAGATAACTAATGATGCTAAAGTGATAATGAAGAGAATTGCAGAGGTGGTCAAGTCTGTCCCGTATGCGTCACAGCCATGGCATTCACGCATTGTGCTTGGATGCTGGGTGGTGGGTCATTCAGTCTTCATTGCCTGCCTAGGCACATAGCCTGAACATAATATATGTGCCTAATCTGACACATATTCACTTCCAGCCCGCCTACTTCCCCAGCTGCAAGGAACATTTACCCGAATTCCAATCGGTGTTGATAGGCTACAACGTCGTCGGCGCGCGAAAAGCCCTGCGTATCCTGCCAGACGTCTCCTTTAACACGCACTTCACAGCCGTCAAGGGTCCGCTAGGCTATGGCTTCGTGAACGCTGTTCACGGCAGCAAAAGTAGCAAAGATGGCAAACCCAGACTCGTATTCACATGGACGGTCAACGCAGCCCGAGACATGCGCTGGGCAATCCGCAACAATTTTGACGCCATCCTCACCGATGACCCGTCGCTCTGCAAGCAAATATATGACTCTTGGGATGATGCATACGCGCAAGAACATGAGGCGGATGATAATAGCGTGACTCTCAGGGAGCGTTTCTCTTTGACACTGTGGGGGCTTTGGTTCACGTTTTTCAGCTGGGCCTTTCCTATCATATATCCTTACCTGCAACGGTTCATGCGAGAGAAGCCAGCTGTGAGAGCTGAGATAAAGGGTAGTGCTTCGAGGACTTGAAAAGTGTGTCTTATATGAGCCGGGTGACTCGTGAGATGAAGGGGTTGCAAGTGCCGGAATCACTGGCACGCTTTGTATAGTGATCGTACTCTTTTATACCTAGGTATATACAGATATGACCTACCTAGGTACCCTCTCAGTAAATTTCATGCAGTCCCTTACCTAAATACTAAACCTACCTAGATCGAAATATACGCCATTGGGTACCGGCTTACTGATCAATGCTGAAAACAATGTACTTACATAAGTACGATGCAAGCCATTCAGCTTTAGGCCGCTTTACGCTCACAGCCTAGCTCAGGGATCGCAGAGTAAGCTCTGAAGAATCGGCGGATTTGATGATGTGGAACTAGTTCATCTATAAAATATGCAGTTATCGCGGGTTATCGGCAAGATTCAACTGTATTGAAATATTTACCTAGGCAGCTAATAACGCATCTTATTACCTGCTGTCATATGGATGATGAAATGTAAAGAGAGCATTGCAACGCCGACAATCCGCTCCAAGGAATCTTCAGCAAGGTAGCATCTCGTACATCTTGAGATCTCGCGGAAGGGTTCGATGGGCACGCGTATCTAGGTAGATATGATTTGTAGTCTGAATCAAGCCACAGAAATACAACGTACTTATAGAGATCGTGGTATGACAATAACAGTAGCAATGAAGAAGAGAAATATGATAGAAATTAACCGCCACGAAGTAACAAAACAGCGTATAAGATAACCTGCTCACCTAGAAACGCGATCGACTCTTCTCTAAGATTCTTCTCCATTCTGCGTTTTAAGTCTTTCATTTCATCTGTTGACGTTTATAATAACCACCATGGGACATGGTATAGCAGTGGTCCTTTTTGTTGCTAGCTTGCTTAGTTCAGCTTACAGTGCTGCATCACAAGCCTATACGTGGAAAAATGTAGTTACAGGAGGTAAGTGCTTACATAGATCATCCAGCAAACTGACTAATAACTGAAAACATGTCTATAGGAGGAGGAGGTTTCGTCCCGGGGATTGTATTCAATCCATCCGCTAAAGGCGTCGCCTTTATTCGCACTGATATTGGTGGCCCCTACCGCCTCAATTCAGACGATACATGGACACCTTTACTAGACTGGGTCAATAATAGCAACTGGCAAGTCAGCACTTTCAGTGCGAGAAAAACATCGCGGCAGGGACTAACTCCCCACCTTCAGGCATGACTGGGGCATTGATGCCCTTGCCACTGATCCGGTCGACACGAAACGCCTGTACCTGGCCGTTGGGATGTACACCAATGAATGGGATCCAAACAATGGGTCAATACTACGCTCTACAGACATGGGCAATACGTGGGCGGAGACTGTACTGCCGTTCAAAGCCGGTGGGAACATGCCTGGCCGAGGAGTCGGTGAGGTGGGTTACGTCTACGCCCTGATTTTGTGGATTGTGAACTGAGTGCATGCATAGAGACTTGCAGTCGACCCAAACGATAACAGCATCTTGTTTTTCGGAGCTAGAAGTGGCCATGGTCTCTGGAAGAGCACTGATTATGGGGCAACATGGTCGAATGTTACTTCATTCATTTGGACCGGTAAGAGCCGGCTGCAAGGAATCTTAGAAGACAAGAAGGGGTGTATCTAAGAACTCTTTAGGGACATATTTTCAAGACGCAAGTTCAAGTTACACCTCGGATCCGGTGGGAATCGCCTGGGTCACATTCGACTCGACTTCTGGAACCCAAGGCTCTGCTACTCCAAGAATCTTCGTCGGTAAGTTCGGTCGACAGTGCAGGATTAAATCAGCTGAAACTAAAACCGTGACAGGCGTGGTCGATAAGGGAGAGTCGGTTTTCAAGTCCGAAGATGGCGGCAAGACGTGTAAGTCTTCACCCTGTCCTTCCTTTTAGATACCTAAATAGCCAATAACTGTAACTCCTCCTAGGGTCTTGGGTCTCCGGCGAGCCAATGTACGGATTCCTACCACACAAGGGCATCCTGTCGCCAGCTGAGAAGACTCTGTACATATCATACTCCAACGGTGCTGGCCCGTACGATGGCAGCAACGGCACGGTGCACAAGTATAACATCTCGACTGGTGTATGGACTGATATCAGCCCGACATCAATGGCCAGCACATACTACGGTTATGGCGGTCTTACAGTCGACTTGCAAGTTCCAGGTACTGTCATGGTGGCCGCTTTGAATTGCTGGTGGCCAGACGAACTCATCTGGCGAAGCCTTGATTCGGGCGCTACCTGGTCTCCCATCTGGGACTGGAATGGGTATCCCGATATCAACTACTACTACGATTACGACATCTCTAATGCACCATGGCTGCAGGATAATACCTCAACGGCTCAGTTTCCTGTCCGGGTTGGGTGGATGGTAGAAGCACTGGCCATTGATCCGTTCGATTCGAATCATTGGCTTTATGGTACCGGAGAAACGATCTATGGTGGCCACGACCTGCTCAAGTGGGACTCAATTCACAATGTTACCTTGGAATCATTGGCCGTTGGTGTTGAGGAAACTGCCGTCCTCGGGCTCATCGCACCTCCGGGTGGACCGCAACTATTGTCTGCTCTTGGAGATATTGGAGGCTTCTATCATACCGACCTCGATGCCGCGCCAGTACAGGCTTTCCACGACCCTACCTACGGCTCTACGAACGGCATTGACTATGCTGGAAACAACCCGGCCTATATTGTCAGAGCCGGTGCTAGTTCGACGTTGCCTAATGTCTCGTTGTCGACAGACTTTGGTCGCAGCTGGTCGGCGGACTATGCAGCTTCGTCTAATACGTTTCCTGGAAGTGTTGCACTCTCCGCAGACGGTGATTCGGTGCTTCTTGTGCCCACATCGGGCAGCCCTGTTGTCTCCAAATACAGTAGCACCTTCAGCACTGTGTCCGTTCTACCTTCAGGAGCAGTCATTGCGTCCGACAAGGCCAATAACACCGTCTTCTACGGAGGCTCGTCTGGGAATTTCTACGTTTCTCAGAACGGCGGTGTTTCGTTTACCAAGGCTGGTAGCCTTGGCTCTAGCACGGCAGTTAATGCCATTCGTGCCCATCCTTCCATCGCTGGCGACGTCTGGGTTGCTACGGATACAGGTCTTTGGCACTCAACGAACTATGGCAGCAGTTTTACCCAAATTGGCAGTGGCTGCACTGCTGGCTGGAGCTTTGGGTTTGGCAAGGCCTCAAAGCCATCGTCTTATCCGGTTCTCTTCGGCTTCTTCACTGTTGACGGCGTCACGGCCCTGTTCAAGACGGAGGATGAAGGCACCAACTGGGAGATAATCTCTGACGCCTCCCACGGGTTTGGTTCGGTGTCGGCGAATGTGGTGAATGGTGACTTGAACAATTATGGCCGCGTTTTTGTAGGAACGAATGGAAGGGGAATTTGGTATGGTGTGCCCAGTGGCAGCCTACCGACATCAACTGCTACTTCCTCGACCATATCTTCTACGGCAACACGCGCTTCAACTACGTTAAGCACTACTTCCTCTCCCAAAGCTTCATCATCAAGCTCGAAAACCACATCTACATCGTCAGCTGCTTCGGCGACAGCCTCACCTTATGGCCAGTGTGGTGGCTCTGGATACACTGGGCCGACTGCTTGTCCAAGTGGATGGAATTGCGTGGCTGAGAATCCTTACTACTCACAGTGTAAGTTGCGAGATTGAAATCATTTCGAAGACCGAATACTAATCTCTAAAAATAGGCGTGCAATCGTAGGTTATCTATATGTGGGGCGAAGTTTCCGCAAAGTGACCAATCATAGCCTTAGCACCATGTGACCCGACCCATTTTTGCGGTAACTTAGGCCCACTTTGCGCGTAAACGGCATTACAGTACATGTAATACATAAAATACATATACACTAACCCTAAGAATCACTACATCCACACCTACTCTTCCTTTACTCTTCAGTCATTTCACATATCAAAGCGACATATCAGCCTTCAAATCGTATTTTATTCTCAAAGACCATAACATATTTGAAAATACTAAAAATCCCACTTTCCATCATGGCACAGACTACCACGGTCGACGCCAGAGAGAGCGCCTTTGCTACGCAAGGAGTACAGCCGAATGAACTCTCTGTGTTAAATGAAGAAGGCCAAACTAGCCACAGACGACACCGTGAAAATGCTGACCCGCGTATATCTATTTCTCGTTCATATATCATAATTGCCCATCTCACAATGGTCACCGCCATGACCGGCGTCTCGACTGGCATCGTTACCACAGCGATTCCCACAATGGCAACGGACTTATTTATTCCAGCACAAACACAATACTGGCCTCTCTCCGTCTATGGTCTAACCAGTGGCGCATGCCTGTTAGCAGCCGGTGCCATCGCCGACGTGATAGGGAGCAAGCGTGTTTCTCTAGTTGGCAACTTTTTCCTTGCAACCTTCATTTTGGCTTCCGGTCTAGCACAAACAGATATTCAGCTCATCATGTTCCGTACTATGCAGGGTATTGCAGTAGCTACTTGTCTCCCATCTTCGGTGGGCATCCTCACGAGTGCTATTGCCTCTGGCCGTCGCCGCAACTTTGGGTTTGCTTGTATCGGGCTTGCGCAGCCGCTGGGCTTCAGTTTGGGCGCAGTTCTTGGCGGCGTTTTCATTGATACTGTAGGGTGGAGAGTCGGATGGTATCTGGTCGCAGGCGTGTTGTTCATGCTGGTGCCCATCGGGGTTTACATGCTGCCAGTCGACTCTTTGGATCAGCCTCCGAGCATTCACGAACTGCGTACCCGGGTTGATTGGATAGGAGCCTCGATAGCGAGCGCGACATTGGCCATGCTATCATTCGTGCTTGTCCAGCTATCTATCTCCGGATCCATGATCGGCAAACCAGTGGTGATTGTGCTATTGACAATCGGTTTGCTTCTCTTGCCCACTTTTGCGTGGTGGATGAACTTTGCAGCACGGCGCGGTTGGCCGGCCCTCATTCCTAACTACCTTTGGAAGAGATTGCCCTTTACTAGCGTTTGTATCATGGTCATGTTGTCCTACGGAGTCATGCAGACCATGGAACTCTTTTGTAGTTTGTTCTTCCAGCATGTCCAGGGCTTTGACCCCTTGCAGACTTCCCTCCGGCTTCTTCCTTCCATGCTTGTTGGTGCTGTTTTAAATTTGGCTACGGGGTTGCTTATACACAAAATATCTCCGGTCTATCTTGTCTTTTTCTCAAGCGTTATTTGCGCTGGGGCCCCCATTCTCATGGCTATTATTGACAAAGATTGGCCATACTGGTACGCTGCTTTTCCAGCACAAATTCTCGAGCCTGTAAGTTAAGTCTTTTCCTTCACGATGTGCATTGTGGTTGGACTAATTTTATTTATTATAGATGTCCGCCGATGTCTTGTTTTGTGTGGGTTTGATCGTCATTAGCGAGGTCTTTCCTGAGAATACACAAGCACTCGCTGGAGCTGTTTTTAACACAACATCTCAATTCGGCACGTCTATTGGGCTGACTCTCATTGGCGTTGTCGCCGATAACGTCACTCAAAAATCGCACTATACTAACAAGTCCAGTCCTTTGGCCCTATTTGAGGGTTATAAAGCCGGATTCTGGACCGCGTCTGGATGGATGTTTCACGTCTGCGATTGCCTTGCTGGGGCTGAGGAACGTGGGGAAAGTTGGATTGAAGAGAGATTAAACAGCATATAGGAGTCAGAACGCTCTTGCTATTATGGATGTCCTATCTTGTATTTTATCAAAATGTTTCGTTGGAGTCGTAGCGAACTCGGTATAGGCTTGGGCATGAGGTCAGAGACAGTGACGGTCTAACAGTATATACCTAGGTAGGGTTCACATAGCAATCGCCTTTGATCGAGTGCCCAATCTTACAATCTTACAGTGATCAAATCTGTAAAGAGATCAGCGGTTTGAAGACGCTCTTTGCGTATACACCGGCAGTGCAGCTTGCCTTGCGCGGTTCGATGTAAATAAAAATGGACGAGTCTCTGAGATCTATCACGAATGCCTACCTACCTAGGTAGTTCCTACTCCTTTATCGGGCACACATAACTTGCCCTTGACTTAGATACTAAGACCTAAGGTTCACTCGAGTATGAGCTCAGCTGGTATATTTGAATTCTGCCTTAAGATTGATAGTTCTCATGAGATATTGACTATAATAACAAATATATAATCGCATCCACACAGATATCCAGTTAGATGCAGAAAAGAAAAACCCAACCAATAAATATGCATGTAAGTTCAATCCAAGGATGTTAGATTGTTAAGTCGACAAGAAAAAAAAGGAATAAAAAACTACAGCAAGTGATGAAAAATGGAAAATGCTGAGCATTCATCAAGCCGTAGATAATCAGGATATCAATTAGAATTGTTAAAGAAATAGCAAAGAAAGCGAACGTAGAGAGCTGAAAACAGGAGACCCATTTTATAGGGACTTTCGAATGCTGGGGTATAATAAGGGTTGAATATGCAAGTATATACCTTGTAAATGGAAAGGAATCATGGACACATGATTCACGGTATAATGAAGAGGAAAATTAAAATGTCAGACACAGCTGGCCGAAATAACGAATGTACCCTGCTCGATAGGGGTATAGGAGCAGAAGGAGATAAGAATATCAACAAGAAGAGAAGGGATCAGACAATAGGAGTAACATTCAAAGAGAAGGGGAGCAAAAAACAAAACGAAGGAAAAGGCAACTTGTTATACACATGAAGATTCATGAGATGAATGGATCTCTCATATCATCATCAGTTTAGTCGTTCGCCTCTCTGGATAGCGTCGAGCGCCACTTGGAGGAGCTAATCCACTTTGCTTCGGAGGCGGTGGTCTACCCATGCCCCGGCCTCCAGGCGGAGGTGGGCCACGAGGCATGGGGCCACCTGATCCTGCAGGACCAAGAGATGCGGGAGAACCTGGAGGGCCACGGCGTGGCGGGCCTCTAAATCCTGGAGGTGGCGGGCCTGGCGGGAACCCTGGAGGCCCAGCAAGGGGTGAAGAAGGCATGGTCGGACGACGTCTGCCAGGAGGCGGCGTCATGGCTGCAGCCCGTCGCGCATCACGCTCACAGTAGACTTGGCCGTTCCATTCAAAGTAATCTCCCCTAAGGACAACACGACAAGTGCGGCAAGTTAGGCAATCTGGATGGAATTTTTGCGGATTGCCAGAACCGTTAGTACTTTGCTCGACGGTCTCCAGATACTGCCCTTCGATTCCCTTTTTACACGTAGAGCATACCGAGCCGTTAAGTTCATGATAGTGCTGAGCGCAATAGGGATGGTCGTCCAACACGTAAAAGTCTGCAGTCTCGAAGGGTGATCGACAAGTGAAACAGACAAAGCAGGCTTTGTGATATCGACCAGTAAGGCGACCATCTGCAGATGAAACAGATTTACCAACAATGCCCTGCCCACAACCCCTACAACGACGCTTTTGACCTCCTGCAGTAGTTGGCCGCGAAATTTGTTGGCCGTACACTTCTGTTGGAGGCTTTTCTCGCGCTGGACTTTTCGGAGAAGCAGCCGGTCGTCGATCATTGCGAGTCGTGTACGAACCATTCACAAGAGATGGATCAGTGGGCGAGTCGGGTCCACGGTCGAAATTAGCCACAATTCGAGGTGGTTCCAAATTCGTCGTCGTCGTCGGTTTTTCCAAGGTTGGTGGAGCTTCTGCTTGGGGAAACTCTTTCTGATCGAGTTCTAGTTCTTGCAACATTGAATCAATTTGACTCAGATCCGACGGTTTCGTGTCAGTGTCCGAAGGCTGGCTCGATAGCGAGCTACCACTGCCTATATCGGACGGAGAAGAATCGCTGGATGATGTAGACCCTCCAGTCGCGTGGTAGGCATTTTTGTCCAATCCTAGGCCTATACTAAAGTTCGACGGCGGATTTGTATTGTTTTGACCACTTGCTTGAGGGCCAGGAATAGTGTTGGGTGTCGGTTTAATAACAGAGACGTCAGGCTCTCTTGGGAGATAGGGCCGACCTGGGACAGTAGGTGATGGTTGTGAAGGCCACCTGATAAGCGCATTATCATTCATATCGCCATTGTGCACATTGCCTATGCTCGGCATATTCTGGGTTCGCGTCAAAAAGGTCTCATCGGGAGAAGCGGGCGATTCGCCGTCATAGCTCTGCGGCTCATCGGTTAAGCCAAAATCAAAGCCGCTATAGTTTGTTTTCTTGGGGCTGCTAGATAAATTGTTCGAGTCAACGGCACTCATCTGAGAATTAGGTCTGAATGAACTCAATGGCCCCGCAGGTATCGGAGGCACCTCGTCCATTATATTTCGATGACCGCGCGGCATGCTCATCGATTGGCCGCGCGATGAGTAAGTCGATGTGGATTCTCGATAACGCCTACTTGACACCGAAGTCCGATATGTGCTCCTGCTCTCGATTGAGGGTGACCTTGTATGCCGGCTGCTCGACATGTCAGTGTCGGCGACGTCACCATCGGCAGTCGCAGCGTCGAATGTCGTTGAGCGAAGGGGAGATTTAGGGAATTTTGGACTCAGAGCTGCTCGGATGGTAGCTGCGGGATTGGCGCTGAGGGGAGAACGCTCGTGCACATCGTGAGCATTTTCGTCATCAATAAAGTCGAGGGACGAAGGCGTAAGAGGGAAGGGCGAGGTTTGGCTGCGCAAAGGCGACATTCGTGGGGTGAGAGGATGGCTTCCAAGACTGCTCGAAGGACTCGCGTAGCCAGGCGTCAAAAATGGTTGATCTGTATTGATCGCAACCAATGTTAGTATTCAAAATCCCCCTCTCGTCATAGACCTCATTCTCCACTGGAATTACTCACTCGCAGCAGCGGGGTCTATTCGTGGAGGAGGTGCAGGCCTGCTAGGCTTAGTGTCACGGGCAGGCGGAGGATTCGAGGCTGTTTATATCGCGTGTCAGCGTTCCGAGTAATGGACTAAGTGTGGAAGCAAAAAAGTCCGAGTAGTATAGCCTTACGTTGCTGTGTTGTAGTACAGACATGGTCTCCCATCGCAGAGATCTCGACATCCACGTTGCAATTGGAACATTTTATCGTGGGCAGCACGCCCGCGAAATCCATACTATTAGGCATCGCGACAGCAACGACGCCGAAGCCTTCCGATCACAGGGAGCGAATCATTAATCCACTACCCAAGAAAAATTTATCCTCGGCGGGAATCGATATTCTTTCGGAGTCGATTTCGATAGTTTGCTATGGCTCTCCGGCGAGCATTGGCAAAACAAAAGATGTCGAGCTGCTGGGCTGGACGGTGTGGATTAAAGACTGATTAAAGACTGTGGTCCTGCGTCGTATTCAAAGCGCGCCAGACGACGGACTGCTTGGCCTCAGGATTGCGACGACCACCGCGGCCAGGCCGTTTAGATGTGGCAATGGAAGTCGCAGAGTTCTTGGACTTGGTCAGTTGTACGAGACGCGAGATGTCTGGGTTGAACAGGGTTCTGTCACACAGAGTGTGGCGGGCCAGTGATTCACGGAGACGCAATTAAGTTAGAAGAAGTTACAGCAGATTCAGCAGTGGCACTGACATGGCAACAGTGTGATCGCTGAGTCTCTGAGATGGTTGGTTCATGCATGGCGGTGCGCTATTGGATGGGCGTGCAGCCCCTGGAGGGCTTTTTGCTTTAGTGTAATTTGGTTACCCCTGAAGTTCCTGAACCGAGAACGCCTCCGGAGTCCGCGCGGACAGGCACAGGAAGCGTGGACCAACGAGATGTTGCGCATTGATGGGCCTAGCTTTTAGTGCTGGACAAGCACCATCTGCTCCACCCGCGATATGCCGTGCCCGTCCCTTTGACTCGATGGTTGAGTGTTGGATCGTGATGTGCAGGCACTCGAGAATATTCCCCGGAGTGCGACTAGCCGCAGTTTCATAGGTGCTCGACTGGCTCGACTGGGCTGAAGATGAGATGATGAGGTGTTGCAGGGGGAAGCTTGAAGCAAGGAAGTCAGGGGCCGGCGGGCGCACGTGCTTTCCATGCCAGAACCCTTCACGTGACAGACGGATTCATGTACGCACGGAAGGACAAGGTAGTAGGTAGAAATAAAATATGTGTGTGCAATGATGCATGCACAAGTAAAACAGTATGTAGTATGTACAGACGTGCACAGTTATAACTAACTATATATATTGCCCTCGTCTCTTCAGCCCTGCTTCCAATTCCTCTCAAGCTAACCTGTCCGTAGAGGGGATGTTCGTACACAGCAACGCAAGACCAAGACCAAGACCAAGACTAGGGTTTCTCGGTAGCCTTGAAAGTACCACCTGGGCAGCAGGAACTTGTCTACTGTCCAGACGAGCAATCAAGAAAGGAAAAGCGATATCGGCACTTCCAAGGTTGTTGTTCTGTTGTTGGCAGTTGCCCATATTTTTCGATGCATTGGATTAGGCGCTGGTGTGACCACTGATTAGTTAGCTGCAGATAGAGAGTACGTACTACCTAGCAGGCCAACAGAATCATAATGACCTGACTGACTGACTGACTGACCGACTTTTGCAAGCGGAATATTGCGGAGGCAGCAGGGTTTGGCGGGGTACCGGATTTCTGTCTGCCTGGGGCCCAAGTCACGCCTTCCCTGGGTCCCTATTTAATCTCCCTCCTCCTCTTTTTCCTTCCTCTCCCTCTCCCTCTCCTTCCTACCACCCAATCTCTCAGGAATCCTCAGTTCACTTTCTCTTCACTGGCTTTCGCCTTTGTCCTTTGAAAGCAAGGCGATCACTTCCACGGGAGTGGTCATCAACACCGGCACAATTTTCTCCAACTCGCTCAACTCGTAAGCAATTGCCCTCTCTTCACCTATTTCTGACTACGTAGTACGTGCTAATCGTCGTGCAGTCGTCACCACCCGTTCAACGGCACCCGACGCTCATCCGCTCGTGGCGGGGCATCGGGCTCATTGTACCCTCATTAAGAAGCTCGAACTGCAAAAGAGAAATACCAAGTTTCTCCATCTCTCTTCCTGTTCATCAAGTTCATAGCTTTTAGTCAAAACGTCATGGCTCCTCACGCAAATGACGGTACTGCCAATGGCACCGTGAACGGGTCGGCTAGCAACAGCAACAATGCTCCTCTCTTTACTGTCGACTCTCCCAACGTGGTCTACTCGGAAAATGCAATTGAGACCAAGTATGCTTACCATACTACTGAGGTCACCCGTGTCCCAGGCGGTAAACTTGTAGCTACCCCCAAGGCACGCAACTACAACTTCAAGGTCGACCGCAAGGTGGGTAAGGTGGGTGTGATGCTGGTTGGCTGGGGTGGTAACAATGGTACGACTGTTACTGCTGGTATCATTGCCAACCGCCGTGGTCTTGTATGGGACACCCGCGAGGGAAAACGCGCAGCCAATTACTTTGGCTCCGTGGTAATGGGCTCTACCATCAAACTTGGCACCGATGAAAACGGCAAAGAGATCAACATCCCGTTCCATGACATGCTTCCTATGGTCCACCCCAATGACCTAGTCATTGGCGGTTGGGATATCAGCGGACTGGGTTTGGCCGATGCCATGGATCGTGCCTGTGTTCTGGAGCCTTCTCTCAAAGAGCTTGTCCGCAAGGAAATGGCCGAACTGAAGCCGTTGCCCAGCATTTACTACCCGGATTTCATTGCCGCAAACCAAGAAGATCGTGCCGACAATGTTATCCCCGGCTCCAAGGCTTCATGGGATCATGTCGAACACCTTCGTAAAGACATCCGGTGAGCCAGCCCATATTTTCTACGTTTTTTGCGGTTACATATGCTAATTCAATACGAATAAAGGGATTTCAAGGCAAAGAACGAACTTGACAAGGTCATTGTTCTGTGGACTGCGAACACCGAACGTTACGCCGATATCATTGCTGGTGTCAACGATACTGCTGACAACTTGGTCAACGCGATCAAGACTGGCCACGAGGAGGTATCGCCTTCCACTGTCTTCGCTGTTGCCAGTGTTCTTGAAAATGCACCATTCATCAATGGCTCCCCACAGAACACCTTCGTTCCAGGCGCCATTCAATTTGCTGAGAAACATGGTGCTTTCATTGGTGGCGATGACTTCAAGTCTGGACAGACCAAGATGAAATCGGCTCTTGTTGATTTCCTGATCAGCGCTGGTATCAAGCTGACTTCAATTGCGAGCTACAACCATCTTGGCAACAACGATGGCAAAAACCTCAGCTCGCAGAAGCAGTTCCGTTCCAAGGAGATTTCCAAGTCCAATGTCGTTGATGACATGGTAGCGGCGAACTCGGTTCTTTACAAGGAGGGCGAGCACCCAGACCACACCGTTGTTATCAAGTACATGCCTGCGGTTGGCGACAACAAACGTGCCCTTGACGAGTATTACGCCGAGATCTTCTTGGGCGGCCACCAGACCATCAGCATCTTCAATGTGTGCGAGGATTCTCTATTGGCATCTCCTCTGATTATTGATCTTGTCATTGTTGCCGAGATAATGACCCGTATCAGCTGGAAGAAGGCCGAGGGCTCCGAAGACTACAAAAGCTTCCACAGTGTTTTGAGCGTTCTCAGCTACATGCTTAAGGTAAGATTGTATCCTGTCGTCTGGTTGCGAAGAATAATTTACTAATCGACTCGTATTATACAGGCTCCCTTGACTCCTCCAGGAACCCCTGTGGTCAACGCTCTTGCCAAGCAGCGTGCTGCATTGACCAACATTTTCCGTGCTTGTGTCGGTCTTCAGCCTGAGTCGGACATGACCTTGGAGCACAAGCTCTTCTAATTCCGAGATATAGCCTGGCGTCTCGGTAGCTTGAGATTGCATCATTTTATTTTTCTTTCTGCTTGCAGCCTGACCCTAAGTCACTCATTAACTTAATAGCAATAACAATGAAATACAGTGAGCTCATCTGTAGAGATGAGACTTGCCTATTATTCACCATTTCTATTTCTTTAAATATGAATGAACTCGTAGGCTCAGAGCTATTATTGACGTCGGCGCATTGCTGAAGAACCTTGCGAACTTCCATGCTACCGGGGTACTCAGCAAGGCGTTACATCTTCGGCAGACCACGCTCTATTTACTTCATTAACATCACAGTATCACTTTTATGGTTTCTCTCTACAGTCTAAACAAATGGGAGTCTGAAAACAGCAAAACATTAAATTTTTCTTTCTTTCTCCCGTCTTCCAATTTGCCAGACTCGAAAGAAACAAACAACTAAGCGCGCATATCAACGACACAGCGAATGCAATCGCCTGCCTTCATTTGCTCAAAGGCATCGTTGATATTAGCTAGCACGTCACGATGTGTGATGAACTCGTCAACCTTGAGCTTGCCGTTCAAGTAGTCATCTACCAGATCGGGCAGTTGTGAGCGTCCCTTGATACCACCAAAAGCACATCCTTTCCAAACACGACCGGTGACGAGTTGGAACGCTATTTGAGAAAAAGTTGGGGGTTAGTGAGATTCTAGCGTACTTAGCAATTATCGAGGAAAGGTGCAATGACATACGTCTTGTGGAAATTTCTTGACCAGCAGCAGCAACACCAATAATTATACTCTGACCCCAGCCCTTGTGGCATGCCTCGAGAGCAGCGCGCATCACCCCGACGTTACCAGTGCAGTCAAATGTATAATCACAACCCCCATCGGTCATCTCGATCAGCTTCTCCTGAACACTCTGCCCACCCAGCTTCGTCGGGTTCACAAAGTCGGTAGCACCAAACTTGCGAGCCCACTCCTCCTTCTTATCATTGACATCAACGGCAATGATCTTGGCCGCCTTGTTCTTGAGCGCACCCTGAATGACTGATAGACCGACACAGCCTGCTCCAAACACGGCCAGGTTAGAGCCCTCCTCGACCTTGGCTGTGACAACAGCCGCACCATATCCCGTCGTGATTCCACAGCCCAGCAGGCACGTCTTATCGGTGCCGGCTTTGTCGGTCACGGCAACAACGGAGATATCAGCAACAACGGTGTACTGCGAGAAGGTCGATGTGCCCATGAAGTGCAGAATGTCCTTTCCGCGGGCCTTGAATCGAGATGTGCCATCTGGCATCACGCCTTTGCCTTGGGTAGCGCGAATTTTACCGCAGAGGTTGGTCTTTCCGGATTTGCAGAACTTGCATTCCTTGCATTCAGGGGTGCTGCAGAAAGACAGAAACGTCAACTACCTATGTCTCATTGAGGTCGTTCAAAAAAAAAAAAAAAAAAAAAAGAGAGACAAGACTCACTAAAGAGCAACAACCGTGTCGCCGGGCTTGACATTAGTGACGCCTTCTCCCACAGATTCGACTATACCAGCGCCTTCGTGTCCGAGAATGACGGGGAAAGCTCCCTCAGGGTCTTTCCCTGATAGAGTGTATGCATCTGAAATGATATTTTTTAATTCCTCATGCCCAGAAAAAGTAGCAAGCTCCGGGGGCAGAAGGAAACGCACCAGTGTGGCAGACACCAGTGTGGAAGATCTGGATACGGACTTCGTGGGCCTTGGGCGGCGCGACCTCGACATCTTCGATGGAGAGAGGCTGACCGGCTTCCCACGCGATAGCGGCCTAGCCATGCATGCATCTGCTTAGTGTTTTTGAAGGATGTATGTATGCATGTTCCAGGGCCTGTGTAATAAGCTCACCTTGCAAGTGATAGTCTATTATTGACTCGATCAGCACGATCAACTGTATATATACCTAACTTGGGTAAGAATAGAACTAACCTTTCCGACGGTGTCGGCCATTATGAGCTTAGCTGGGTGAACTTGGAAAGACGGGTGATGACGAGTCTTCGCAGGGAGAGGAAAAGGAGGGATTAAAGATGAAGAATGGAGAGAAAGCTTCTTCTTCTTATATGATTAACTGATTAACCCGAGAGGGAAAATTCGGAGACGCAGCGGAGCAAAGAGACCTGAGAGCGACGTGAGGGGAAAAAAGTCGATGGCGATGGTGGGGTTCTGATTGTTCTCTTGCCATGAGGGGCAGCATCTCCAACGTCCATGCCTTGAGACAGCATATATAGTAGTCCTAGATGCTACCTAGATACAGAGTCATCTATGCACGGTTCGAAGAATATTGACTACCTCCTAGGCATTCTGTTTGAAATCTTGATCCCGTAGTATACCTACGGACCTCCCACGGGAGTCACAATGATCTACTGCTGAGATACGATACAAATCTTCACGTACAATCCAGATAAGATAGGCAGTCCGATCAATGCCACTACCTAGGTAGAATATTGCAAATCCTTCTAGGCAGACAACACGTACAGATAGTACAGATCTGTCAGATAGACCGGCTGTGGAACGGAAAACTCAATTAGGAAACTTTTCCCGGTGATAGCACTCCGATATACGCAATGCAGATAAAGATTGCGCACTCATGACAGGAGAAAGGTAGATGATTTTCTAGACAAGTACTACATCCCAGCAGCGACGGGCTGAAGTAGTGACAACGACCAAGACGACGAGACAATAGCTATAATACACTGAGCGGAAGAACGGACAAAATATGAAGAAGAGATGCAAGGTATATCAAACATCTAGACCAGCTCGACTGATCTGTCCCCAACCGTCATCATAAAAAGGAACAGTCTGTTCCTTTGAAAACCGTGAATGAAATCCACTTTTATAACACATATTCGTGTTCCGTCCTGCCTATCGCCCCGGAAGCTGACCACTTTGCATCATGGCGGCATTTTGTTCTTGGAAGCGCTCTCCAAGCCGCGCAGAGCCCTTGAGGTATTTGTCGACGCAGCGAAGGACGCAGCCTTCCTCCCGGGCGATCAGAGACTTGGTGGTGAAATCGTTGACGCAGTCGTCGAAGCAGCGTTGGACAAGACGGGAATACATCTGGGCAGGGAGAAGTGTGAGCTGAGTCGATTTTTCTTTCTAAATCAATTGGTTGCTCTCGGCGTGAAGGTAAAAAAAATTACCTGCATAAATTCCTTCATTTGCTTCCTTTCCATGCGAGCGGCCAGCTCACGCTGCTCTGAAGCATTGAGTCTGGAAAAATCAAATCAGCAACGGAACAATGACAGCGAATTCATAGGGAATCACGGGTGAAATCTCACCCATCCATCCTTTTAATTAACTAAATATTATGATAGAAGAAAAGGGCGCTGTTTTCTCCGATGGGGATGGCTTGACGACGACGTCGATGTAACTACTTAATTATTGTTGACGAGCTCTCTGGAGCTCAGCTTCTTCCATCGCGGAACAACGTGTGCTCCGACATCACGTGACTGGGGTCAGCTGGTTTATGCCTGAGGCATAAACCAGAGGTCACGTGCCTTTATCGAAACAAGTCTTAGAAGTTAGCCCTGACTCTGGTCCATGACTCGTTTGTAATTTCCATTTCGCTCTCAGACGCTCTCTATAGTCTATACCGAGGTCGACACAATCTAGACGGATCCGGCAGCGGTTGCAAGCGGAGCATTCCTCGCATTCCCAAGGAACGGCCGTCTTTTGATAGAACGCTAAGTGTATTTCTTCTGTCCTTAACCGTAGAGGAATGGCAGATAATTTACGGTATTTTTGTTAAGAACACTCCTAGCGCACCGATTCGTCGATATAGTTAGTACGTAGAATACTAGAAGACTGAAGTAGAAGATGAAATGCCAGGGCCTCGGGTTCGGTGGAGGCCTGAGGCGCAGACAGAGAAACCCCACCTTCCTTCCCTTCTGAGTTAACTTAACTTCTTCCCCTTCACCTTCTGCCAGACTGCCACCGCCCTCAAGCCACGACTGCTTGACTCCTTCAGCCTCTCACTCACTCACTCTCTCTCTTACTCTTATTCTCACACTCAACCCAGGATATTGCGCATACAGACAGAATCAAGATCACAACTACTATTGGCCTTATTTTGCATCACTTCGCAACCCGTTGTTCTATGGCCCCTGCATCTCGGCGGCTTTCCAACACTCACTACGCATACTAAGTGACTAGTTCCAACCCTATGACCACGACAACCACCACAGTCGTCACTCTCATGGCCCCAGCCTTCTCTTCTTTCTGATACAAGCAAACTGCAACTCACTGGTGCCACGCTTTATTCCACTTTCTCTACATCTAGCTTATCTCCTGTCCCATAGCCTTGGCAGCAGCAGTTTCACCTGTCAATGCCTTCTGGTTTTTGCGGCAGGGTCACTTTCACACAGCTAATCAGCACGCTGAAGTAGCCACAGCACAGCAAACAGCTTATTCTTTGGGATCTCACTCTCTTTCATGTGAAACAAATATTGATTCCATGAATAACTGCTTCTGTCTAACCACCTGAATACCATTACCCACATAGTCTTGTGAGGACTGCACTGCTTCATTAAAAGACTATGACGACAGGGAATCCCCAGCAACTCGCAGGGCACACGCCTATCCAGCCCATCCCAAATAACCACTCCCAACCTGCCTCACAGGATCCTGCTGCTCCTGCTGCCCCCTCAAAACGAGACTTGGCATCCTGGTGGAAGAATTTCAAGCGTAACACAAAGAAGGAGGATGACAACAAAGGTATGCGCATACCTCAATACATTAGTGGCATCTAAGCATTGATCTCTTTCTTTTGCTTGCATGTGTCGATATTATATATTATTCATACTTACTTTGTCGCATCCCTTTTTATGCACTCTGCACAATTGTGATTGATCTCGCTAACTGTGTTTTGTCATCACTTAGTGCGGCCACATGGTGGAATTTTTGGTGTCCCACTCAATGTCAGCATCAAGTACGCAAACGTTGCTATCTCTTTGACAAATGATAAGGGCGAGAGTTTCATATATGGCTATGTCCCGATCGTTGTTGCGAAGTGTGGCGTTTTTCTGAAAGACCAAGGTATGCCGACCAAGCGAACACTTCTTTCCTTTTTATTCGTCTTCTAAGTCCGCTCTCTCCTAGCCACCGAGGTCGAAGGCATTTTCCGTCTGAGCGGTTCTGCGCGACGCATCAAAGAGTTGCAGGAAATATTTGACTCGCCCGAGCGCTATGGCAAAGGCCTGGACTGGGGGGGATACACCGTGCATGATGCTGCCAACATATTGCGGCGGTACTTGAATCAGCTGCCTGAACCGATTGTCCCTCTCGACTTCTATGAATCCTTTCGCCAGCCGCTTCGAAATCACCAAGCGCAGGCTGTTGGTAGCACGGATGCGAAAGATTCCGATACCGGCGACTTCGATTACGAAAGAGCCGTGGCGACGTATCAGCAACTCATTCGTGAATTACCTCCACTGAACAAGCAATTGCTTCTCTACATCCTTGATCTTCTTGCCGTTTTCGCATCAAAGTCGGAGATGAATCGCATGACTTCGGCCAATTTATCTGCTATCTTCCAGCCCGGCTTGTTGTCACACCCGACACATGACATGGCGCCAAATGAATACAGACTCAGCCAAGACGTGTTGATATTTTTAATCGAAAATCAAGATCATTTCTTATTCGGTATGAACGGTACGGCCGCCGACCCCCAGACAGTCAAAGAGTTCCAAAATGGTGCTACCGTAACGCCGTCTCGGGCCCAAGGAGTGCGCCGTTCCGCATCAAATGCCAGTGGTGGTGCGGACAGCCTCAGGAAATACGAGACCCTTCGCCGCAATGTCTCTGTGTCATCACGTAACTCTGGGAACACTCAAAGCCCCGGTACACCTACGTCGACAGTCAGTACCGTGAAACGCAGCAATACAGTTCCGTCGAAGAAATCACCTGGTCTGGTGGCACCGAGATTGGGTCGTTCTGGCGAATCAACAAACCAGCCATCGTCTGCAAGCTTGACACCTTCGACTGATGTAAACCGCACACCTGCAGCTGAAACTGGCGCCACTGCCGTTCAAGAGGCCCCCAAATCAGTACAGCAAGCAGCGTTTGAGGAGCAGACAGAGGAATCATCGCAGCACTTGGACCCCCAGCCCCCGGTTGTAACGACACCCCCCGCTGTCACCACTCCTAACAGAGAGCGCAAGCTATCTAGCTTCTTCAGCAAGTCCCCTCCTCCGGTTGCATCTGATAACAAGGAGATCCGCCAACCCAATCGACTGAAAAAGAAGCGAATCCCCGGTAGTGCTAATGCTAGCGCCCAAAGCTCTAGCCAATCTCTTAGTGCTGCTAATTCCAGCGAGCCTGGTTTTCTTCAGTCAACTTCACAAGTGTCAACTCCCATAGCACCAACTTCCATTGAAGGCATCACCACTATTGCCGAAAACCATGCTGTTCCCGAGGGCGGCACCAGCCATCACCACCACCAACCATCGGAAAGCACGCTCAAACCCAACCGCTCTAGATCGCCTTCCATGCACTCGAAATCGTCATGCACCGATCATTCTGATTTCGATCAATATGAGGAGGTTCCCAGATCAGAGAAGAGGGATAACCGCCGCAGTTGGCGCTTCCCGCTCTCGAGACAGTACAACGGACAGTCGAGTACGTCTCCACCACCTGCGGTTGGGTTGAACTCTAGGGCCGAATTCAGTAGTAGCTCTATTGGCAGTTCTTTTGCGCAGCGGCAAAACTCAGTCCACGATTCTTCTCATCAAAGTACCGACGTGACATCCGTGCCAGATAACGATGGGGGACGAGCCATGAGCTCTTCTCGTGACGGCGGAGTATCCTCAGATAATGAGAAGCTCAGCCTGTTTGAAAAGCTCAAGGCGAAAGTCTCGTCTAAGAAGGATGGCATTGACCGTGCTAGGAGCCCACCACGGTCTGAACCGGTGCCCGATCCAAGCCACTCCCAGATTGAAGACAAAGGAAATGAAAAGGGAAAGGAGTTGCAAAGTGCGCAGCAGCAGGAGCAGCCGGACGATCCCCAGCCACAGCCACAAGTACAACCTACGATACCGGAGGCTCAGGAGGAATCCAACAAGACCTCGCCAACCGCAGGTGGTCCAAATTAAAACATACAAAAATACTTGGAGTGCTACGTTCTCAAGTCTATTACTTCTTGAGGAATGAAAATCAAAATGAAAAAGAAACAATAACAATAACAAAAACAGAAGAAAGAGTTGGTTTCACATGAACAAAGTGGAAAAAAGTTTGCCTTATACCCCGTGTCATTGCCCCATGCACAGTTGTTATTTTAGTCTTCCATCATCATGTTTGGTCTTGTTGTTTATTATGTCCAGGGTGGTTCCAACATCTTCTCCCTTTATTTCTTTCCTTCTTCCCCCGCCTTTTTGTCTCCTTTTGAACGTCAAATCGATACCTCATGTTGTTATGTTGTTATGCGAATTTTTGATAGCGAGTGTCAGATTATTTCCCCTTTTCCTTTTTCCAGCAGTTCATCATTTCAAGACACGTGTCATTATGAGGATAAGATGTGTGAGTATTTTCCTTTCCTTTTTTATTTTCCCCTATCACCGAAGGGTTATGTATGATCTGATGATCAATGAGTCTCGGCGTTGGGTCCATTCGAGTGTATTTATTTATTCTTTCCCCCCGATTAGCAATGCATAATGCATTCTTCTTCCAACCTTGGAAGCATGATACAAGTTACGTCTGATACCGATTGCAATTACCTAGGTATTAAGCAAGCCGTTAAATCTGTAGATGTTGGGTGTCAATTGGAATTAAAGTTGTAGAATATATATATCAATGCCCGCTTGTTCTTTCTTCGCTTTCTATCAAGCGAATTCCACTCTCTTCCCATACAGCAAAGGAGATCGACCAATCAATTGGCCCACCGAATACCCCAGATACGCCCCCGTCAGAATAGTAATCGGGTATGCCTGCCAGGGACGGTCCCTTCACGCAACGAAGTCAGTTAATAACCATTAAACATGTTTCCGACGAGATATAGAGAGAGAGAAACGCACCAATCCAACGGAATCGGAACAGCGCCCAACCAAGCGCCGAGACAAGCACCCAAAGCCCCGCCCCAAACAGCATCGGAAGGGCGCGCAAATGCCCAGATTTCCTTCCAGGCGCTGCCATCGACACCATGGACATAGACTAGCGGAGTCACAGATAAAAGAGATATGTGGCCCGCGCACAAGACGGTGTGTACATTGTGTGTCGTGAATGGGGCGCCGAAGAGGATGAGCAAGAGGGCTAGAGCGGGTGTTCCGAGGAGGAGGGTTAAGGTAAGAGAGAGGAATGCGGCCTTTATTTTCCGTGGGTCAGTTTATGTATGGTAAAACGGGAGGAAGGAACAAACAGTTAGCTTTTGAAATAGTGTATCTGATTTATTAGCTGATGAATGTTTCTTCCTATACGGTGATTTGATGCTTTTCATTCCTCCCCCAACATCTCCGTCGCCTTCGTGATGGTGGTGATGATGATGCTGATGGTGGTGGTGAACGGAGCCAGCTTGCGGTAGGCAAGTGACCACGTAAACGACCTGCAGAGCAGTGTACAGGGGCAGATCGTTCAATAGTGTCGAGGCAGGATCGGCAACCAGGGCCGGGAATCGAAAAGCGTACACTGCTAAGAGGAGAGTTGGGTGGACATGAGCGTATGTCTGCGCGGCTGAATTGGGAAGGATGTTGACTGCTGGAGGTCCGGTGTGGGACACCGTGGACGATGGCGGCGTTGCTGTCATTGTATGAATGGGCGGGGAAAATTAAATCATGGGCGTGAAGATTTATTCAGGGGCCTTTTTTATGAGATATGACAGAGAGCTGGGGTGTTGTAAATTACAAAGTGATGGCGAACTTTAGGGATGCCGCGGAGCTTCAAATTTCTACGGTGGACTAGACCGACATCAACGCAGAGTCGTAGATAACCACTGTACCTACATACTACCTAGGTACTATTTCTGATCATCAATTGTTGAATTAGCATGAGGATAATATGCTAAGCTTGAGGTAAACAGAATATACACCATGAAATCATTAACATACACTTGACATGACATGAAAAACGACATAAAGGGAAACAACTAATCACTATCACTCAAACTATCGCGCCTGCGGCGTCCACCCCCGTCTCTGTCTCGACGATACCCCTTGCTCAACCCCGGAATAGGATGATGGTAGCTCTTGGTACCAGAGTCATCCTCAGTCTCGACAGTGGAGTACTGATATTCAGAGTTGGTGCCTCGGGACGAGAAGTCCAATGGCTCGGTATATCCACCAGGCATTGACGTGCGGGCTGCTGATTGTGCTTGTTTGCGAGGACTATTCTGGCGAGATCGGCGATTCTCCCCTTCTCGTTCGTGCCGACGTTGCTGACGACGCGGCGGCGCCTCTCGACGAGTAGTTGTATGTGCCGCCGAGTCGCGCACGGGCTGCTCTTCAGTGGCCTGGCTGATAACGTCTTCGCTGCCGGCGGTGAAGGAGAAGCCAGAGGCGTTACGGGTGTCGCGACGCTGGTTGTGCTGATCATGGTGATAGTATGCTTCGCTATCTGTATAAGCTGTTGGAGGAGAGCTCGGCGTGTACTCGGTTCCGTAGTATGTGCCCTCAGCTTCTCGATTGATGCCGCCAACACGAGCTGGCTTTTCTTGACGGTATGCACGCACATCGTCATCTGCTTCGCCTTCCCATTTTTCATTCCTGTTGCGTCGGAGCAACTTGTCCTTTGCGTTATCTCTGAATTTCTTCTTAGGGTTGTTCTTTTTCCGTCCACCTGCCTTCGATGCCTTTTCGTTGGTCACTGTAGTCGCCGTCTCCGTCATATCGGTATACGTAAGGCCATCATCATCATAACCGCGTATACTTCCACCGCCCAAATTCGTACTCGTAGTGGCGTTGGACAGGGTGCGGCCATCAGGGCCCTTGCGACGCAACACAGTGGACTTGTATTCCTCCCAGTCGCCTTTCCGCCATACACAACCGCCGTTCTTAGCCCAAAAGAAAAACCATATAGTCGCAATCACGAAACACGCCCCTAGAATCGCAAATAGAGCAAGCATGGCCGGCATGTTGATACTATTCGGATTGATTGTACCCTTCCCAATAGGAGCAGCAGCAGGAGCCGTGGTTGCGCGCACAGCGAGGTGTTTGGTGGGAGCATCGCTACGGACGACAGTGACAAGGGTTGAAGGCCCATCTGCAACAGGAGACTCGGGCCTGATAGCGGGAGCCATATTGAAGAGAATTGGCTTCGGAGCCAGAGGCTCGCGACGTTCGAGGGCTGCATTCGTATAATTAGAACAATCTCAATTCCATGACAGTATCGTTGAAGACTGACTGACTTACTGTCAACTCCACCTGCCCCTCAAAATGGATACGTATCTGGCTGGATCTTATGAATCAGACTCCAGGAATGCGGGCAGTAGCTCTATCGTCTCGCCCGGGAATGTGGCAGTAACCGATATGCGATCAACTAAGAGGTAAGATGAAAAGAAAGCCTCAGTAGAATCCGATGAAAAAATGAAAATAAATGGACACTCAACTCAAGGAAGATATGCATGGATCAATCGAAATTGTGGTGGTTGACCGAATAGAGGGAATCAGGGAGGCTGGGCAGGCAGTCAGCTACGTATTGTTTGGGCTGCGTGCGTTGGCCGGGGAACCCGCTGCTTACATCAGCAAGCTTGAGCCACGTGATTAGGGCAAGCTTATCGCTTATCGATAAGACGGAGCTTAGATAAGATGAGAAAACATCTCATCTTCATGGAGTTACATAGTTATACAGTTACATAGTTAATGAGTTATGTTAAATAGAGTAGTCTTGATATACCTACTAATCAATAGTTAAACATACAAAATGTCTGTAGATACACATAGCAAGCACTAACGGATCTACTTAACTCTACAACCCCCAAAACTCGTGTAGCGTGTGTTGAATGCATGAGATATAGCTGATGTACAATGGTAACGCTGTCGGAAGTCTTGTAAATCTTAGACGAAAAGTTTTACAAGTTGCGTGTTGAAATCTCTAAAAGGCAAAACGTAAGAAAACTCTGGAAAACGGTATCGATACGGGGACGCAAGCATACAAGAGTAAAATCAGGCTGCAGGGGGTATAACGTTGAGTAACAAGCAATGCAATAGAAGAAGGGGGAATAGATAAATGAATTCACAGATCCAGAGTAAAAAATAAGCAAGAATGCAATGCATATTGTTGAAAAAAATCATGAAAACATCATCATCAACATCGTCACGGTCATACAGGCATCAAAAATAAAGAAACATGATATATGCAGTAAATGGAACAGATATATCTCAAGGGTCGTTACATCGTACAGCCGTATCACCGTGACAAGATTCAAAGCTATTGCTGAGCGCAAACATATAAACTCTTGTATGAAAATCGGCGGAAAAAGGCTGCAGCGAAAACAAAACAGTTCCTCCCAATGAAATTAAAATGATAAACAAAAAGGATGATCCTCTTCCAATAGGGCATGACTTGATCGCAACCGACCCAGTATCAAAGACGGAGATCTTTGGTACTTTTTTCCCAAACATTCAGACCCAGAAAAAATCGAACAACCAACTTTTCAAAGCGTTGCTTTTGATGCAGAGTGCTAGAGGTCAATAAATTCAGAAAGCCTCCCTAACCATCCATATTTTTTCCCTTCCCTCCGATTTTTCCTTCACTTCAATTCCCTTTTGTGCTCCCTCCGTAAGCTTTTTGGGACAATCGTATCGTGAGTGCCGATCAATCGAACCGACCGCTATATGTTGAACGGCTAGACCGTCGAGAAGCACGGTCAGATCGTCTTTCTTCTCGAGCACGCCGCCCATCCTCGATCTCTTTCTTACTGCTAACGCCCGTATACTCAGAACCAGGAGGCAGGATGTATCGTCTCGGTCGCCGGCCTTCAATATTCAAGCCAATGCTACCATTGTCATCCGCTCGAACGTGGATCCGTTTGCCGTTAACCGACTCCTGGGTAAAACCAATCGTCATTCCATGCATGGTCATAGTGAAGCTGCTGTCATCCTCAATCCTTGAACCGACTCCACTACCGTCCCGTGTACGGGCGTCGCTTCCCCGGCTGCTGTTGGATCGAGTTTTCTGGCTTCCACTATCACTATCCAGGCGCTGCTGATTAATTTTTGTTTTGAGCCGCAAGGCATCCTCCGTAAGAGCAACTCCAGCATTTGAACTTCTGCCGGATTTCGCTGCTTGATATTCCTCGGCACTCCGATGCTTCTGTTCCAAATCTGAAGTGGGCAGTGGGCGACTGCTAGGTTCATCTTCATGGTACTGGGCACGTCGACGACGAGGATTTTCAATGGCTATCTCACGGCTAGCATCAGAATCATGATATGAAGTTCTTCTAGTCCTCATGCTGCGGCTACGTTCCGGAGCTGTTTGAATCGATCGTACTTGCTGGTTAGGCAAGGCCTGTTTCAAATCTGACATGTCCCACGAATCGCGCGAATGGGACATGCGACGGCTTGTAGGAGGCGGCATACTTCCATTGCCCATTTGCTTTGGAGCGAGGTCCTGCCGTTTCTGGATTATCTTGGGTTTTGGTTGCGGCGGGGGAGGTGGTGGCATGAGATAAAATGCCTCTGCCTCATCATAAGGGTCCGGTTGCCGCTGGGATTGCGACATTCGACGCGGACGTTGCTCTCTGGAGACATGCCGTTCAAGAAACGAGCCATCCTCATAGGATGCTTTCGCCGGGCTATTTTCCACTGTTGGTCTTCCATAAATAGAGGATCGTCTATGTTCCTTTGGTCGGGACATGGAGCTCCGAGGTCTCTCATAGATGGCCTGATAAGTGGAACCGGGTTCAGCATAGTACTGCTGGCGTGGTGTTGCTGATTGGGCATAATAAGAGGAATATGCAGAGGGTTGTCCTTGGTCATAGTGGTTCATTGGAAGAGAACCTGGGTTGTAAATCGACTCCGGACCACCACCATGGTAACTTACAGGTCTACCATTGCCATCGGGATGATAGGCGGTGGAACGACTTGCTCTCCGTTGGCGATGGGAGGAGTGTGCAATCAAAACATCAGGGCCATAAGGATAGAATTGAGCCGCTGCCTGGGGGGATGCAGGGGGAACGTTCTGTACTGGAGGAGCCTGGGGGTAATAGTATGGTGGGTAACCATTTACACCTCGAGGATCCATAGCAGGGGTGGAATGCATCCCATTTACGCCATGATGAAAGCCATTTGCACACTGCCAGCACATTTCCGGTTGATGTTGCAGACTGACACTCTCCCGACGCTGGGATTTAGAAGCTGACCTGGTAGGGACGGCCATGCCGTTTGCATTTCGCAATCGTTCCATGTGCATCATCTCGGCGGATATCCTTTTTTCTTCTTTTTGCTTTCCTTTTTCCTTCCGACTCTCTTTGACGCGGGGCCCAGGAGGAGGAGGTGGCTGTTGTGACCTAGAATTGGTGGCAGTATTTACCATTAACGGTGAAGGTCCGGGTCTCCCACTAGCACGGGATTGTCCACTGGTTCCAGTAGTGGCAGTACGGCTTGAATAGCCAGAGTCGCTTGCAAAATCAAAAGGTCCAAGTTCCGATGGTTTGGGCCGCTTGGCAGTGATGTTTGCGCTTTGGCGAGTTCCGGAAACGACGTCGCCTGTGCTGTCATCGTATTCTTCAAAGTAAGCAGCAGACGGTTGAACTTTTTTGGCCATGATGGTGACGGCAAGGGGGGCGGGCCTAGGGTTTTATTCGGGCTTTGTGGGTTGCAGCCTGAGACGGGGCCCGTAGCGAGAGGCCTCGAAGAGCAGTTGTAGGTAACCAGACAACAAGCTAATTTTTTGGCCTTGTGGCCACCCAATTGGAACACTCCCTCCCTCTGCCAGCAGCAACACCTAGTTATCTTCTACCCAATGCGGTCAGTGGGTTGACCTTGGGCGGGAACCCTTGGATTGTCTGGGCCCGTTGATCGATGATCCAGAAGAGGGATCGTTAACGACCGACAGTGGCTTTGAATTGGTAATGTTTATCCACAGTCGTCGGATGTTGCTCCATCGAAAAACTGGCAGCGCGGTATATTATGATACGGGATAAGGCGGTGCGAATGTGAGTCAAGTCTGGTTGTCTGGCACGCTGTGAATGGGCGATGCGGGCTGGTAGCCGCATACAAAAAATAAACAAGCGGTCCGGTTGGATGATGATCTGGCAGACTGACACAATTCGACAGTGCGGGTCGAGTGGAGAGAAGAGCAAAAGCGACGACGAAGCAGACGTGGTAAGACAGAGAAATAAATAGAGAGGGAGAGAGCACTTTGCTTTAACGGGGTGCAGGTGCGTTACGCTGCAGTAAAATAGGGAGGAAAAAAGGGCAACGGAGGGGCAAGCCAGCGCACGTCAGCTGGCGGTGGCGGGCAGATCGGACAATTCGACAAGGAGATAAACAGAGGAAAATAAAATAAAATAGCGTAAAAAGATAAATAAGCAGCAGTTCGTTTCGTGCGGACGGGGGATAACGGCTGGGCGACTTGAGAAGGCGAGTTGAGGCTGATTGACGTCCAAGGAGAGAAGAAGTCGATTGACTGAGAAGGGGGGTGAAGGGGGCGTGAAGGGGGAAAGAAAATGCAGATAATAATTTTTTTTGGGGCACGACAGACAGCAAAGCAAGCAGGGCAGTGAGTGGATAAGGCGTAACGCAATACGACTGGTTTATAACAGGGATTACGGCCCTTGAAGACCGAACAGCGAAGGGGAGAGAAGGAGAGAGAGAGAGAAGAGAGAAGAAGACGAAGACGAAAAGGCGGGAGGAGAGCGCGCGGCTGCCGTGATAGGCCAGCGCGCGCAGTAGCTTCCCTTGGCCGCTGCAAGTGAGATACTTACAGTACTTAACACCGTACCGTTTCAACTTTCGTCAGCACATGTTTCATCATAGCTATTTCAAAGTGTATTGTATTCATTACGTCCAGTTGGGCTGCACAACACAACGTACGGAGTAGTGAACGTACAAATGGGGATTTCCGGAACCATGTCATGATGGGGCTAGGGCAGTTGCTTGCTCTTACTCGTTGGTTGAATAGCGGTTAATACTAAATAGTAAATACAATACTCAAGAGCTATTCCGGAGGAAAGGGAATAATACAATATATTATTTGCTTGCATCTGATTACCGAGAACCGATGCTGCTGCCAGATACATAGTACTCGTACATATCTATAACCGGCTCAATGCGGTAATTGACGCAATCTTTTCTAGCGTGCGTTGATCTCGGCATAGATCAAATATCTTAAAAAAAAATTGTGTACGGCGTATTTACGTATTTGGCATCAATGATATTATTTACCATGAACCAAGGAAATAATTCAACCGTGGTTGGCTGCCCGATTGATCGCACGACGACGTGTTGCAGCCCAACGGCCCTATCAACAGCGGTCATCCCTGCATCAGAAGAAGAAAATTCTCCTGCCATTGGGAGATGGAAGTGCTAGGCAATACGCCTGTCCGTATGCTCTCGTAAGTTACGCGTAAGAACTCAACTTATTAATCCAGCAATTCCTATATAACTACTCCATACGTATGCGACAAGCACGATGTACCTCGAATGTATGTTGTGTATAATACGCAATGGATGTATTGATGTGTATTTTAGTACGGACCCACTCGGGCACCCATGGGTTCGGCGCGGCTGCTCCCGTTCGGCGTATCGTAGCGTCGTATGGCCATTACCTATGTTACGACATTGAACATACTGCTCGTGCCTGGCATACGGTACGGAGTATTAGTATACTCATAGTAAAATTATCCATTGATGTCACTTCATGCTTTTTGCCCCCTTCGCAAGCTATCCCTAGATAATGAACTAAACTGCGCTAAAGGAATATGACTCATTGGGCCTCAACGTCCGGGATCTGAATCTGTAAACTGGGGCTGGCGCTGCATGTAATATTAAGCGTACCCACTACCTAACCACTAAGATACTACAGAAGCACAGGAAAAAATTTTGAACTTCAAAGAAAAGCTATTTTTCTGTCCAATTTTTCACTCGGGTGGCTACGAGTAATATGTCTCATCGTTTTGAAAATGGCGGTTCCTGGTAAGGACAGTCAGTACATAGGGCTGGCCCTAACTTTCCAAGCTTCCTTATAACTTTCGGATCAAAATATGCAAGTAATTCTCGTCTGATCGTTGGGTTCACACCGGCGCCGGCAGTTAACTATCTCAGATCTCTGCTCGGTATCACCTAGAACTAGTTAAGTGATGTCGCAAGCTCGCATGCGCTGATCAAGTACCTAGGTACCTCGCCATACGACCAGTAAGGGCTTGTTGTCCTCAGGACGGGTGCCTCCCAGATGAGTGCTGCTTAGGCCAATGAGGACTTATCTCTTCCCTGGAAGTCTGATTTTCGTACGTCACCGTTCCTTCGGCTACCGAGGCAGATTTATTGAAATCCTTTACAATGACGACTCCTTGACGGACTCGAGAAAGAGGATATTGAGGCCAGTCTGCAATGCTCTCTAATTACCGGGGACACATCGTGCTAACTATTTACTGTGGGCTTCGACGAAGAGTCAAGGCTAGTTCTTCCCTTTCTGTACAGTCTAGCAGTCCGAGGAAACAATTATCATTGGTTTTCCATTAGTCCAATACGTACGCTGATGCATGCTAGTCGGGCCTAACTACAACCCCGCTGTCTCTTGGTTGAGCCTCCAAATACCTTGATTTTGACTTGTCGAACGAGTACGACCTGCTGTGGCTGGTTGGCTTCTCAATCATTATGAGTGGTCGCTGCCATTGCTTCGAACAACGGAAAAGAAAGACCTGTCCAATTTTTCTGACGCATCATTAATTAAGCCGGCGATATGCGTGCGTACGTGCCAGCTGGCTGTCTGGTTTGCTGAGAAGCACGTGTACCTAGCTTGCTTAGTATAGACGGCATCCCTAGGTATATGCACTCAAGCAGCGGACCAAAATTGTTAACTAACACTGCCTGGACTCGCTGGCAATGCAGACACGTGCTTTAAAGAGTGAGGCGGTCCATATGTTTGGTATGCAATTGCCACATAATGCCCCCGGTGCATGCATTGTCTTACTAACAAAAGGTCTTGCTGATGAATCCGTCATACCAGCCTCGACTGTCCAATTACTAGTTGATTACACAGTCAGTTTCGTATTTGCGGAGTGAAAACCATCGTGGTATGCTATACCTAGGTAACTACTAACCAGTAGATACTAGATAGTGTGCCTGCTCCTTCGATCTTTGACCCCAGACGATATACCCTAAACCAAGGTTTGCGTTGCAACCTTGGAATAATAAGTTTGGCTGCACTGCTGCCATGCGTGCAAAAGACAGCTTGAGATTCGCTGCAGCTGTCATATTCTATTGCCACATCTGCAGACTCACGCTGAATTTGTACTCTGATTGGTCTCCGCCACTGCCGATTCGTATTATGGCTGTTGTCTTGAAAATGGCGGTCAGAAGTCGACATCCAAACAGCCTGCGTCATGTGCACCGCCGACGCAAGGGATGTTACCTATATTCCGTCTGTTCGTAATCACTACTAATCAGTGACTTGATTAGTTAAATTCATACACAATTTATTGTCCGGCTGTATCTGTATCTCACTATCTCCATGAATCTGCATTGTCCGTTGATGATTCATTGTTTTGGAGACCGTGCGCTGGGAGATACACTTGTTACCTAGGTACAGTAGAGTCGGTATGTGCTGTATGCACACATATACAGTCGGTACTTGTAATACCAGAGTTCTCGATTTGTTGTCCTGCGTCAAGATTGGCTTCTGGACTGGGTATGTCAAAATGCCACGTCCAAATGGGATACCCCCCTATCTACCTAGGTACATAGCAGACGGCGATATTCAACTGGTAGGCATTTCATATATGCATCCATGAATCCTCAATGTGGCCATTTCAGAAAGCCCACTGTTTCAACCATATTTTCATCCATTCAGCCGAAACAACCTTCAAATTCGATGCCTCGGGGCTATCTTTCTGAAGACCCTTGACTTCAAACTCCTCTTGAAGGTTCCCATGGCGAGTGTCACCATTTGCCGGCCGCTCAACGTATTTATTGTCTTTATTCTTAGCTGCAACGTTCTTCCAGAAACGAAGTAGCTTGGTGCCCGGGTTACTCTCAACAGCATACCCGTAATTATCCTGAGCGCTGCGCTCCAACGCATCTACCCACTCGGTTAACGAGACAATGCGGATCTTGTCAGGCCCGCCAAGTCCTTTTTGAACTGTATCCAGTAGAGAAGACCATGACACAGACTTGGGATTGACTAGATTGTATACAAGAAGCGAGCTGCTGGCACTTGTTGCGTTATATGTTGTGCCCAGAAGCTCGACAATAATCCTGGCCAGGATATCCACGGGAATCCAGTTTATAATATCCATCGTCCCAAGAGAGTTCGGAAGCTGACCCAGATATTTTGAACTAGCAAGCATACTGGGAAACCATTCCTGCATATTCCAGACGCCTGCAGTCGATAACACGGGGCCCGCGATCTGACCGACCCTCATGAAAGAAGATGTAAACCCCGACGATACACTGTAGGCTTCTACAAGTCTTTCCGCCACGTACTTGGATTCTCCATATCCCAGAAACTCAGGACTATCGACGTCATGAATACTGGATTCCGGTATAGCCTGGCCAGGGTGTGTTTGGCTCCAATTGAACACCGTTGAGATACTTGAAATAAACACAATTGGGGCACGGCATTTGCATTTCCTGCTAAAGTCAACAATGTGGCGCATTCCTGCGATATGCCCCTTCTCGAAGGATTCGATGGTGTGGTTGAAATCGACTTTCCATGCGCAGTGGATAATAGCGTCGACTGTCACTAGGAGTTGGGTGTAAGTCTCTTCTTCAAGACCCAAGTCTGGCTTTGAGAAGTCCGCAGTTAGAAATTGTATTGCTGTTATTTTTGACTTTGTCTTTCCAATATCTGATCCCTCCCATGGCGTGGGTAATTCCTTCAACTTGTTGCCTGCTGTCTGCCTTTTTTGAGAACCAGCACACCGGTTCAGACAAATAACCTTCGCTATTCGGGGTGATTCAGTCAGATAATGTAGCAGATAGCTCCCCAATGAGCCTGTAGATCCTGTCAGGATGACCGTCAACTTATCTGCCCTCCCTTTCTTCGGTGGAAGCTTCTCATCTAAACCTGCGGAATATTTATCGATCATGCATTGTATGCGAGCCCCTCGATCGGTATGCATGTCGACGCCGTAGCCATTGATGCTATTCGCTCCATTAACAAGATGATCAATAGAGCGGGCGAGCTTGATGATTGATGGAGAAGTGTAGAAGAAATGTGGGCTAATCTTATCGATGACAACCTTGAGATTCTGCACCCTCAATGCAGCTTTCAGTTTCTGAACCAAGACAGCTACTTGCAGCGAGTCCATGCCTAGATCAAAGACGTCGTCGTCATCTCCGAGTTCTCTCTTTTGTCCGTCATCAGTATCTAGAGCTTGCCTATATAAATCCTTGGCCAGCTGTTTAATCGATTCAGGGCTGGACAAATCTGACAATTCTAATCCGTCGGTCAACAACCCTTCCTCAGCTGCCGCATAGAGTGCATCCACCTGAGCAGCAAATTTTCCAACTGTAATCTGCCGCTGCACAGTCATCTTCCCACTTCGACTAAATGACTCGGCGGGGGAAAGGATATAAACCAGTGACTTTGGCACACGTGAAAACCGCGGTGCCTCGAGATTGGCCTTGCTAATAGTTTCCCAGAGTGTTTCAATCATTGCCCGTGTCTCTTCTTCATTATTCACGGCATATCCCTCTCGAAGCTCGATGAGCACCGATGGCAGGAACCGGTATTCTCCCACAAACAGAGCACTCTGGACCGCCGGGTGACTAGCAATTATTGCCTCCATTGGGAGTGGGTTAATCTTCTCGCCATTAGAAAGGACGATCAGGTCGTCTTTGCGGCCTTCATAGCGGTAGCAATTCTCAATTCCGGGAACACGTGAATAGAGATCTTTCGTTGCGTATTCCCGTAAACCGGGGAATATTAAGGAGGCCGGATGGAACATGGCGTATTTGGGACTGAAAGAGACGACCAGCTCATATCTCCCTGGTGATGCCTCTTCGAAGCGATACCCGACGTGGCTGTTGAACTTTAGGCAGTCCCAGTGACTGGTACCTTTCATCTGGACACAATGAAAAAGTGCGTTTTCGGTCATTCCAAGAAGGCTGGTCATGTTCTTCACGTATGGTGCGAGAGTTTTCCCAGTCTGCGGCGAGAGTGGTCCGCCTCCGTAGATGACCATGTCAAGTTTTGATAGAGCGTCAAGGCCTTCCTTGGATTTTGATATATCTGTCAGGATTGAATCTGCAGAACCTAGTGCTGTTGCAATTCCGTGGTTTAGCATTTTTATGACATGTTCTCCAGTAATTGGTGCTGCTGCGTGGTTAAGGATCAATGAAGACCCATCCAGAAATGCTGCCAGAATTTGAAAGTATAGACCGGCCATCTATTGTAACACTTTTAGCGGCGTTTATAAAGGAAACGTTGTAATTGAGATACAACTTACATGAAACGGAGGAAATAATTGTAATAGCGCTCTTCCTCCAACAGCATTAACGATATAATGGATCCCGCCGTCATCAGGGACATCGAAGAAGGCAAGGGCGCGCAGCCAGAATGCCGCACTCTGTTTGACAGGTTTGGGATTGCCTTTGTTTTATGCAAGTCAGATTCATAGTACTAAAGATGGGGAGAGGAGAGAACGGCATATATGAACCCACCTGACGAGCCAGACGTATGTAGAAGGAAAATCGGCTCGTGCAGCTCTTCATCTGACAGTTCTTGCGCCTCGTAATGGGGCACACTGGTTTCGTCGATGAGCTCGCGGTATTCAAGTACCTCTCTCTTCTTGATTGTTGGTACTGCTGCAAATAGTGACTGTAGATTCTGTTCCAATTCGCCTCCGTAGAGAATAATGCGCATATTTGTGCGCTCAAACAGGGCTATTTGTGCCGGAATTGTATTTCTCAATGACGGTAGCATAATCTGAGGTATGCGATTAGCTCTGTTGAAACAACACCAAAAAACGCTTTTAACGAAAAGGGAAGAGCTAACCTTCCTGCCAGTCTTTGCTGCTGCAATGGCCAGGATAAGATATCTCAGATCAGAAGGCCCCATATACGCAAACACTTCTCCATCGGCGAGACCAACTTCATTGACGATCCACCATGCCGCTCTATTAATGGCATTTGCCACGGTAGAGAATGTGACGACGTCGAAACCATCTTCTGGATTGGGCGTCTTTAGGACATGCGCGAACACTCGATTCGAAGATGAAGGGTCTTTTGCCCTGGCATCGAAGAGGTTGGGCAAAGCATTGCCGCCGTACTTGCGCTCTGCAGTGGAGACAAAAGAAGATGATGGCGATGATGGGGGAGATGTCATTAATTTTGCTGGAGCCATCGGGGAAGCCCTAATTATTGCCGGGGTAGCAGGTGCACGCCTCAAAGATCATGTGATCACCGCTTGGAAAATAACATGAAATCCTTGACATGAATAAAGAAATCCTCCCTTGTCGGACATTTGTAGAAATTATACATTATGCCCTCATCGAGGTGGCACTTGCAGGTCTGCACGGAGTGCATCTAGTATTACATCTTCAGTCTGCGAGACATTTCCAAACTCGGTAGATATTTCCAAATTGAGTAATTATCAATTAAGGCATGGTGCGAAAATCTTTTTTGCACTTATTGGGACGGTTTGGTCAACCAATCGCTATTAGCTAAATGGACTATTTTCAAATCAAGGCGCACTCAAACTGATGAACGCCTCCGTATGATCTGCACACTACATACATCTCACCGACTCGTTCGTTGTACGTGGCTGGCTAGACTCTTAGTCTAGTAGCATTTACTAGTGTACAGTGTAACTACACTTTACACTTGTCACTTCCTAGTTGCAAGTTCATAATCCAGAGTACCCACTCCTGAGTGCTTGATGGGCAATCATAAAATGTGGCTGTGTCTGACAGGTCGAATTGGTCCAAGATTGAAGATGCTCCGAGATGCTGCAAAGTAGCTAGTATGGCTAGCGTAGAACACGTTTTGGCCTGAATATGCAGTTATTGATTTAACTATCTACTTTGTAGTAAGCGTCAATGAGCTCATGATAGTTACTAACGTTCAAAATTTTAGGCTGCACCCTGTAGAGTACGGCATCCTAGGCAGCTAGGGCTTTTGTATTTTCATAGTGCACTGGCCTTCGATTCTATAGTTTTTACTTGGTCTTTCAGCCTAATTAGGTCAAGTACCCAACTAGGCACACCTGGGGAGGGTTGCTGCCTGTACTTCGTACCGAAAGCGCATAAAACAGCAGTGAACCCCATATTGCTACGCATTCGCTCCGCTTTATCCCAGTCTTCGTGGTAAAGACAAGTCTCGACGTTCACGAAAATTGAAAACAACCTCGTAAAGCATGGCCACATTGGCCTTGCTGTGAAAGTGCAAAATTTGGCCAAAACTTTTGAAAGTTCCGAGTCCAGGAAAAGCCAGGAAAGATGGATCAAAGACCAGTTGTACCAACAACTATTTGCTATGATGATCATCCAAGCGGAAATATATTTCTCCCAGGAAATAAAAGCACTTGAGAAACTTGAAAGTCTTAATGCTACAGGCTTAACGAAAGAGGAGAAAGCGCGATTGGATGACTCCAGAAAGAGATTATTGATTTGTGGAGAAAGATGGTGGTCAACTACCCACAGTATTCATCTGAACTGGTTTCGAAAGCCGAAAGGGACGTATATTCGAAACTATGAGCTGTATCTGAAGGGCCACCTAACATATACGGAAAACGAGATGCAGCTTGCATGCGAAGCCGCGGGCGGCTGTTGTGCTTGGGATTGTGGGTGTTGCTATCGAGTAAGAGAATCATCAAGGGTTGGTACGTACTTATGCATTGTACAAGGGATTGTGGCTGTTGTATACGAAGGAGGCCAGGAGGGCATAACGAACCTTTCGAGGGAGATCAAAGAGCGCGGGACATGATTGTACATAATTACTACTCTAGTAGGAAGTCTATGGATCCTTAAGTCGTTCAGGTTGGGAGACATCATCTCATTCATGATTGTAATACATATATACCCAAGAATAATTATACAAGCTCAATCCCTAATCTCTCCTTATATATATACTAAAATAATTATACAAAAGGGATCCCTCCTCTAACCAACCATTCCCACCTCCCAGTTCCTTAATTATTGTCTGAGGCCCGCCCGCCGGCACAGTGTGCCACTTCCGGTCTCGCCGGCTGTTCTGACTCTGGCTCTGGTGCTGGTGGTGCTGGTTGTATTGGAAGAGGGTGAGAAGGCGGGAGTATGTAAAAGATTACATAGTGGAAGTACCCTAGGTAGAGGATGGAAGACCATTCTACCCTACAGATTTATCACCCGAATAGTAGCGTATTTTAGGCATTAGGGCTCGAGCAGCTGGCATTATTTTCAAGCCAAGTCCGAGTTGACAAAGTCACTTAGATGAGATTGAGTATACTTGGGAGGTATATAGAGAGAGATTTGGAATTTCCATCAACAGACCTATAGTGCTAAGAGGTTGGCTGAATTCAGATGAAAGATATGAACGAGTGCTGTCGCTGTTCCTAGCCCACGATCGTGGAATGGGGCTTCCTCGCCGTCGAAGATATTCGCAAAGGCGTAATGGGTTCCGTAGTAATAGATGATGTAAGCACTTCTTTTGATGCCTCAAGGCCATACAGAAATATTCCTTCCTGATCTCACACATCAACAATAACAAGGAAGGCGGCAAGGCCAAACCCCGCGCTCTCTGCACCTCCGTCTTCTTTTTCTTCTTTTTCTTCTTTCTCTTCTTTCTCTCCCATCCACCACCAACAACACAAAATAGCATCGACCTTCTCACTGCAGTTTTACAACTCAGTGTTAAAGCAGAAGCAGGAGAACCATCTTTTGTTTCTTTGGCATGCTCCCAAAGCACTTACGCGCCGAGTCCGTTTCGAGAAACCTCCTTTTTAGACAATGTCTTCGATTCCAAGGTTATCTGCGCGCTTTTTTCGCGCTTCTCGTGTCGGCTGGGGTGGGTCCTCTCCAGGTACTGAGAAAGTGGACGTCGGGAAGGACGGGGTCTCCTACTGGGGGTACGTACATCATACTTGCAATAATCTATTGGGGAAAGCCCTAATAGTTAATCAGGGACCCAAAAATTTTTTATCGTGCACGCGGCAGCGGCAACGCTGCTTGTAATTATCGCTCGGTTTGGGTGGGCTGCGGCCTACCGGTTGTACGTGTTGGGTTCCCTTCAGAAGCACATCTTCATGTTGATACTGACTCATTTTATATAGTCGGGAGGGAGCCCTCTTGATCCCCCTGCCGGTCACCATGTTTGATTAAATTAGTTACTGTGCGCCTGATGCTGGCAGAAAGCTTATCAATAATCATATTCACATGCCCTTTGAATTGCGCATGAAAGCTTACTACGCCTACACCAAGATTACCAAATCCCGGCCGACCAACTTATACGCCTCAGTCCCAAGCTGCAGTACCGGTACGCGGGACCATTCACGATAAAGCGACGGGTTGGTCAACTCGAGGAAACCCCATTCCACGATCGTGGGCTAGGAACAGCGACAGCGCTCGTTCATATCTTTCGTCTGAATTCAGCCAACACCAAACTTACTTAATGCTCAGCTCCGCAACGTTAACAGGAGGGCAGACAGCAATAAGCATCGGGCGGCCCCCCAAACACCATATTGCGCCACTGTCTACGGCAATGATATCTACCTAGGTACGTAATGTTGCAGTCTTCGATATGTGTGCCACTTAGGGCTTGAAGTGGGCCTTAAAATCCACCACAACAGATCGGCGCTAATGCAAGCCTCCAGATTTGGCTCTCCTTTAGCCCCGACCAATCCTCACGGTCCTCACCAAATTTTCAACTGCGTATGAACGCTCTAAAAATAGCAGCTGCGGACATCTCGCGATTTTCTTGCTGGCATTCTCACTATCCCAGCCACCCCTTCCTTTCCACCTATTTCATTCTCTGACAATATTAATACCACACACAGTCTACGCTATCTACTGGAAAGATCCCGGGCGCCTCGATGCACGAGCCGAACGGATCCTCCTCGGAGCCACCATATTCTCTCGACGTAAGAGGGAGCTCTAGTGACTCGCAGCGCATTCAATTCCTCATGAACTTTGGGGATCTTGCTGGGAGGGTGTGGAATTACTTGCAGATTGCAGCAGAATTATCCGGTACGAGACTAGCGAGATCAGTAGTGTTGGTATCTACCCAGTTAAGAGAAGAGGGTCAAAGCGAGTCTGGAGTACGACCGGGCTCCGACAGAAATCACCTTTCGCCCAGCGGCTATGTTATGACCGTGCTGAAATGACTCAAGCTCCCAGACCGCGTGGATCTCGCGCAAGCTCGCTTGCTCGGTCTCTCCGGGAACGCCGTGTTCGCCAGGCCCTGGGCAGCCGTCGGAACAGCGACATCACATGCTAGTCTTGCTGATGCACAAGGTTTCCTAATATTTTCGCGTTCTCCCATATACATGAATATCATCTGAGCTTATATGCTGAGTTGAGGAGGAGAAATATACCAAAGTTGAGAATCCTAAATGCAACGAATTCGATTTTCTGTCACCATGTTTGATTCAATAAGCTACTATGTGCCTGATGCAGCCAGAAAGCTCATTAATAATCATATTCGTGATGCCCTTTGAATTACGCATGAAAGCTTAATATGCCTATACTGAGATTATCAAATCCACGCTAATTAACTTATACATCTTGGTTCTAAGCTGTAGTATTAATTGCAATATCAGTACACAGGACCATTCACAATAAAACAACGCGTTGGTCGACTCACCTACGAACTCGACCTACCTGATACCTAGGTACCTGGAGAATCCCGGCTAAGCGCACTGCTACAGAAGCAGGCCTTGAGGACCCAGAGGCTCCTCGGCCGACCAAGGCCGCCAGTTCATAACATCCGGCTTACTCACTCGGGCCCGGCCATTGTTGCTGAAGAAGCCCAGGCGGTTGATGCGTTTGCCCAGAATGATAATGTAGCGTGGACCGGCGTATACATATATATCCGTCGACCGGGTTGGATAGATGATCGGAAGGTTTCAGAGCACTTCTGTTGCTGTCTTGATGGATTTCCTGTGCTGCCTTGCTGGTTTCTTTATTCATGCTATTGCGTATCATCTGAATGTTACCTCTCATGGTTGCCCCGGAACAGTCTTGTCTCCGTACGCATAGATTCTAGGATCTTATTCTCAGTTGATTTGTCCTTACTTGCTAGTCCTGCTTGCTTGATGTATCTTATACCAGTCGACCTGTCGCTTGGATGTTCTTGCAATGCGCTACTCACGTCTTTATGCTCTGCATTTTATCTATTTCTTTCATGTCAGCTAGGCCGCACCGATGACGGTGCTTTTTCTTTTGCGACGGGCAACTGATATGCTACGCTATTTGTGTTAACCCTAAATAACCCAATCTGAGTCTTGAGGTTACTTTTGAAGGCTCATAGCACGCGGCAGACAGTATTACATCTAGGAGCTCAACTGCCCTGCTAGTTAAGGTACGGGCCATATGTTAGGCAACGTCGTATCATCATTCCATGCAGCATGGTCCGAGGTCTCTGCAAATGAGTTTTATCTACTTACCTAGGCATGTTCGTTGTTTTGCAATTGTTTACTTTTAGGAGACAAACAGAGAAAGCCAAAGAAAGATGATGAATGCCGTTACATTAAATCAGCCACTCCGCCTTGTCAGAGCCCAGTGGCTTAGGCATCACAACCCAACCAATGTCGCACCCTTCGATAATAGGCGTATGTTTTATTGCTGTCATTAAACCAAAACCAGTTTCCCGTGTCTCAAAAAACTGCTCGGGCACATCTTCTGCAGAATTATAATCCGGAACTTGAAACCCTGTATCACCGGGGTACTGCCCTAGGCTCCTGAGATATTTCATCGCTGCTGCGAGCGAAACATCAACTCTCCACGCACCCCCTCTCGTGGCCCTATGATGGAGCGCCGCCATAATACCGGTGGCAAGAAGATATCCGCTCGAGTAATCAAGAGCCTGGCATGGCATCGCCCGAGCGGGTTCTCCTTTACCAGCGTGCTCTGCTTCCGACACATTCATACCGGAACAAGTCTGAACTAGGGAGTCGAAGCCGCGACGATTCGCCCAGGGTCCTGAGGGCCCAAACGCTGAAAGGTTTGCGCAAATAATGTTGGGGTTTATGCGAGCAAGCTCCTCCGCAGATAGGCCATACGAAGCAGCGAGACTTCCCGGCCGGTAACCTTGAATAAAAACATCGCAGGTTTCAAGCAGCTTGAAGAGCCGTTCTTTGTCAGACGCCCGGTTCAAATCTAACTGGATTGTCCGCTTCCCCCTGCTAAAATTACTGTCAATCTCGGGTAGATCTGGGAGATTGGGGGACGTCACCCAGAGGACATCAGCACCGTGCGCCGCAAGAGCCATACCAGATACAGGCGCCGCGAGGACACGGCTCATTTCGACTACACGGAGCCCATGAAGGCACTTTTTGCTCTGTGTGATTGGAAGTGCCTTTGGTGGTCCGGGAGTGACCTGCTGCAAGAGGACGGGGTTATCGGTGATGGCCCTTGATTGAGGTAGAACGTCCCATTCCGTATAGCTCCGCAGAGCGTAGTTGACCAGTTTGCCTTCTGCTGTTCCGACATTCTCCAGATCTACACTCTTCCATTTACTAATTGCCCTTGCAACATCTTCTCGACTCGCCGTCTTTGGGATTCCCAACAGCTCGAGTGTGCCTAATATGTGGTGGGGGAAGGCGTCGTGTAGACGAATATAGCCATCTGATGTCTGATAGATTCCGCCAAGCGGTTTCACATCCCGCGGCGGTATCACCGATGACTGGAGAGTGAATAGGCGCTCTGACTTGAATTCGATTACTGCACCTAGCTGAGACACTTCCACTCGTGGAACCTGTTTGCTCTTGGAGTGAGTGGTGGTATAGGCAAGCGCTGCAGCAAGCGCTGAGAGGGCGATGGTGCCATGTGCTAGGGTGCCAATTTTGAAAGATGAGGGCAGGGCTGGTCTACCGTCACCAGGCAATTTCAATGAATCTAATGCATGGCGTGGCAGCTCTAGGCTCTCCCAGATGTCTCTCACTACATCCACTGCAGTGAAGGAGGTGCGGTCAGCCTGCATGCCTACTGGATCTGAATAGTGAAGTATCGCCAAACCACTTCGACCAAGCTGTCTAATGTACATTGAATGTTCAAAGTCGATAGACTGTCGTATAAAATAACTTCAAACCTGATGACTGCCCCTCAAGCCGAACCTCGGGACGGATCTACGGAAGGCCACGATGACAAATTAGGATGGTATAACTTAACTAGTTCGTATACCAGCCGCGTTTCCTGCCTAGAAGATTTTCACCGGAATTTCAAAAAGGAAGAATGGATACACTTCCCGGGAGATAAGCTTATGTAGAACCAAATCCCGGGCTAATATTAGAACTCTAATATATTCTTCAGGTGCGTTATTTTTATGTTGGCTATCGTTCGTCGAGAGAACATCATGCAAACTATTCACAACACTGGTGATATCACAGCTATTGGGAATATAACTAAAAAGAAATTCCGCGGTTTACTTTTCTTCGCTTACATTCTATTCATCATCCGTATCAGCATCTAGACAGCAATTTGGAAGGGGGAAAAGAAATATGACGTACCGGTCAACAGGGTTTAAGCCTAACAACTTCATACCATTGTACAGCACCTGTCGTGCTGATTCATACAAGGCCATACGAGCTGTGGCCAGTTTCTCCTCTCGTCCGACAATTCGAAGAATGTCGTAACTGGAACTGAGCATGTGTGTCATTCGGAACAAGTATGTGAGAACCGTGGTAGGTTCGAGAGTCTTGACTGTGTTGATGACCACATCGGGCCATTGAGCGAGATATCGCGCCAGATCAATAGCGTGGGTTTCAGTAAGGAGGGATAAATCGGCACCTGAAAGACTCTCAAGATTGATTTCGGATTTGCGGATAATAGAGCAGAGACGAGCATGAGCATATTGTAAGTAGGGACCGGTGTCTCCTTCAAAGGAAGTCATGGCTTCTAGGTTGAAGTCATAACCGTTGACTCTGGGAAAGAAAATCAGTGGCTATACACAAATAAAACTAGGGAAAGGAAAAGCTCACCGCTTGCCAGACATATCCTGGACCATGACGGCAGTAATGCCTAGCGTATCTGAGGTTGCAAGAGGATTTTCCACTTGCTCGTATTTGGCTTCGTTTTTCTTCATGACCTCGTGCATTTTGTCCGCAACATCGCGCAAAATGTCATCCAAGAACTTGACCGTACCCTTTCGGGTGCTCATCCCTCGAACCATGCCGAAGTTAATATGTTGGCATTTGTCTGCAATATCCTTGTAGCCCATTAATTCTGTGATTTTGAATAGTTGAGCTAAATGTAGATCCTGCTGTGAGGCAACCACGTAGATCATCTTGTCGAAGTGATACTTGTTGTGACGCTCCACAATGGCACCGATGTCACGAGTGAGATAAAGCGGAGTGCCGTCCTTGCGAACGACAATGGCCTTGCCGAGTTTCTTAGCATTGTGTTTAGCGAAATCGACAATCACAGCACCCTCAGACTTCTCTGATACACCGGTCTTTTCCATCGTCTCGTAGGCAGCCTTGAGACTCTCGGGCAAGACTTGTGATTCGCCAGAATATACGTCAAAATCAATGTTTAGACGAGCGTATGTCTGTTTATATTTGGCAATACTCAAGTCACGGAAGCGCTTCCACAAGGCGAGTGCGTCCGGGTCGCCTTCTTCCATGCTCTTGAAGTAACGACGAGCTTTTTCATCCTCGCTGGCATCAACCAACTTCTCAAGCTCGGCCTCTTCAGCACTGGCATCTTCGTTTTTCTCTTTCTTGGCCTTAATATTTTCTTTGAGCTCTTTGATGGGACCTTCCTGGGCAGCCACGTCTTGGTTGATCTTAACGTAGACATCGAACAGGTGGTTAATAGGATCTTTTTGAAGAGCCTCTTCACTACCATATTGCTTGAATCCATTGGCTAGCAAGCCATACTGCTTTCCCCAGTCACCAAGATAATTCATCTTGATCACTTCCCAACCGGTGACAGTGTAAAGATTGGCAAGGAAACCACCAATGATTGTGCTACGCAAGTGACCGGCGTGGAAGGGCTTGGCAATATTTGGCGACGAGAATTCAACGATCAGCTTTTTCTTTCCCTTGGATGGGTCAGAAGGATCCCGAAGCCCCAAGTTACCATTTGTGCCGTATGTAGTTTTGTTTGCCAGGATTTGGCTGATTACTGTCTTCGTCAAAGGTGCTGGTTTAAAAAATAATTGCAAATGCGTGCCGAACGCAACTGGCTTCTGGATTAGGTCTGACTCCGGAATTTTCTCTGCTAACTCGGCACACAACTCAGCGGGCTTTTTGCCTTTGATTTGCAAGGCAGGGACCTATTGATCTAGCATGTTAGATCTCTCTTCCACTGTGTAGTAACTCAACCAAAAAAAAGAAGAAAAAGAAAAGGGATGGTACCGGCAGTGTCAAGTCTCCCTTGTCCAGAGAATTCGTCCATGCTATTCGGGGAAAAACCAATTGCGGGTCGATGCCAACGGCCTTGCCCACAGCTTCGGCGATGTGTTCACGGTAGATATCCACGGGGTTCAGAGATGGATAGCAACCGGCAAATTTGGATTTTTCCTGCGTCGAGTGTATTGTCAGACCTTCGATAGAAGGGACGGATTGGCCCTCAGGGAGGGCCTGTGATTGCGCTGACATTGCGGAGTAGTGGCGTGTCGTATAGATAGCAGAAAATGAAACTCTGACTGGCGAAAGCCAAGTAAATGCTGCACAATAACAAGGAGTAGAGATAGAGCAATGGGCAGGCTTGAGGAGGCGTGAAGACAGCATAAAAAAGTGTCAAAGAAGTGCCAGAAAAGAGTGAGTCACAGCAGAGCGTAGTATCCTTCCTTACTAAAATCTTGCAAAAAAATACTGCCACCGCAGCCCGTGGAGGCGGTGAACCGAGGGGATGGAGGCACGTGACGCATATTTCGATATTTCCTCTTTAGGAAATGACTACCCGGTGACGTCACAGTTCTCCTGTTTCTCTTTTTGAACTTCTTGAACTCAAAAGGAACGACCGCTCGAGGGAAGCAAGAGATGGCAACAGCTCAAGTCTGGCACCATGACTGCGAACACACGACAGGTGGCGGTCAGCCGGGCTATTCACCGCGCTCTTTTGCAAGACCCAGAGCCCGAGGCTATTTCGAGATGCAACTTTTTGGCGGTGGTCGTTGCCTTTCTCTCCATCTGGCACATACGGTTAGTCCGGATTTCTGCAGACTTATTCAGAAGTCTCCGGAATGACACCTGGGAGCTAGACGAGGCGGAGTACAAGGATTCCTTTCGAAGTGACAGGAAGGTAGGAGCCGAGGGATTGAAGCCGATGGGGGACCTGGGCTATTCTGGTTCGGTAGGCCATTGCCCTTCAGGAGAGGAAAGGAAAGAGAAAGAAATGGACAGAGCCTTTCTATTTCGGAGTGTGCAGTGGATGTCTAACGAGTCCCTCCCTCTGTAGACATTCTTCAAGACGGCGAACTCCAAATACTTGATCAAAAGTTTGCCACGCCGTTCTGAACACTCCTTTTTCCGAGACGACTTTCTTCATCCATATCATGGATACATGCAGTCCCATGCAGACTCGCTTCTCGTGCGAATAACAGATTTCCTGGGCACGGAGCATCCTGCAATTGGCACCTTGCTCCAATGCACTCCGTCTCACCATGTCATTATGGAGAATGTCTTATGCGACAAGGACGACAAGGCTCGAGAGCCTGACAAGTGGGAGACATATGATTTGAAGCCGATTGATTATTTTTATCCAGAACGCGACCTTGTCCCCGAGCCAATCGCAAAGGGGACAGGTTTGTCACGTCCCTACGACGAGTTTAAAGACAAAATACGAGTTACGAAACAACAATACGCGGAGTTGAAGAAGACCATTGAGGAGGATACCAAATTCCTTAAATTATTGAATACCGTTGACTACTCACTGTTTCTGGTTCGCTATCCAGCCCACTTACGCCCTCAGATACCCTCAAAGAGCAAAGTCCAGTGGCGAGAAGGAGCTATATCTGCCGATGGAAAATGGAAATATCGTGTGGTACTGCTGGATTTTTTCTGGGCGAAACATAAACTGCAGGCTCAAGCCATGACCGGGGTCGTGCAGACTTTTAATGCCATCGGACGTAAGGGCCCAATGTCTATAACCACCACGGCGGACGAGTACCGGGAAAAGTTTCTTCAAATGCTTGATGGATTGGTTGAGCTCCACGGATAGCCAAGGAGGGCCAGTTGCTAATGGCAGGTACTTGATCTGTACATGAAGAGAAAGAAACCGATACCCATCCACGGTCAATATTCATTCATTCATTTGAATTAAAATAAACTTTCGACTTTTTTCTTTTTCCCGTTGCACCCTTTTTCTACTCTTTGATCTCAACTTGAAGTTTTTTCAGAAATCAAGTTAATATTCATTTCATACCCTATATTCATATGAATGATAAGCATATCACACTCTGACGATACGCGCGAGTCTAAACTTTGTGGCAATGCATCTAAAAAGCGAAGACTTGGTCGTGGAGCTTGCTGACGGGGCTGGCTTTCTTATAGCCAAGCGCCTCGGTGGCCTTCTTCATGGCAGAGACCATGGGAGGAGGACCGCAAAGCAGTATCTTAATGTCCTCAGCTGGAGCAGGCAAGTGTTCCTAGAAGATAGAAAAGGCAAGTTAGTTACGATACCCATCAATTGAACGATATCTGAACATCACGCACCTTGATCATATCGCCCGTGACAAATCCAACGCCGCCCTTCCATCCCTCTGGCGGGTTGTTCAAAACGTAGTAGATATTAAACAAGTCGTCCTCTGCCGCCAACTTGTCCAATTCCTCTTTAAGAAGAATATCATCGGGATTGACGTTGGCGAAGATGAGATCGATCTTGGTAGTGTCGTTGCCGCCGTTTCGGGGTCTACCGCGGATGACAGCCTTGATAATCTGGAGCATTGGCGTAATACCAGTACCGCCGGCGATCATGCCGATATGACGAGCCATGTTCGGGGTGTAGACCATGGCGCCCTTGGGGCCGCGGACCTTCATGGTTTGACCGACCTTGAGATCATCCAGATATTTCGAAATGTTACCCTGTGGGTAGGTCTTGACAAGGAGATCAAAGTAGCCGGCTTCATTGTCAGATGAGATGGGCGTATAGGAGCGGACGACGGGATTTGGGTTGCCAGCAATCTGGGCCTGGAGGGAGATGTGCTGGCCGATGGGGAGACCCAAGATGTCTGTTGGGCGCGGGAGGGAGAAGCGGTAAATCGTGACGTTGTGGGAGATGTGATTCTTCTCCTTAAGCACAAAGTCTTGAAACTCCTTGGGGTCGAGGACCTTTCGAGGACCTAAGTGAGAGGATGAGTTTGAGCCAATTGCGCCTCCAATGCAAAGGAAATCAATGATTTTGTAACGCACTGCTTGTTTTTGTGAGCAGCCTAAACGCAGAGATCACTGCAGCTACAGCAACAGCGTAAGGAACCCATTCCTGCTTGACTAGAAATGTGCCGGCGATCAGGAGTGCCGAAGGAATGAGGATGCCGTTGACGGTCTCGGAGGAGGCAAGGCTGCTACTCAAACGCATCAGAAAGCGGGCCATCCACGAATGAATTTGAGAGACAGAAGGCTTACCTCATATTGACAAGATTGAAGCGAACAAAGGGAGTCCGGGGGATGAGCGAGCGTTGTTTGCGGGAGGAAAAAGAAGCGTTGGGGGAAGTAGTCCGCTGGTCGGAGCTTAAATCTGCCGACTATCAACACCGTGCGCCAGTGAACAGTTGTTCAGTCAAGATAAATCCATAACTACACGCTTTATATTATTTGCTATTTCTATCTAGCTCATGGACTGAGCCCCTCGACATCTAATCTCAGAACATGTGTTGGTTCGGAGGATATCAGGAAATAATTCCCCGATGCAGCTAATCATCAACCATTCTATCTCCGCAACAAGTAAACATCAGCATTGCATACATCTACCTTGGTAGGCAGTCAGAACAGCATGGGCTCAATCCAGGAACAAACGCAAACACAAACCCCTGCACCGTTCAACCTCACTGAGGTCGATCAGCTTGTGCTCTCACAGACAGACGACGAGTTTGTCCACCACGACTGGGAGGACATGAAAGCAATAATCGGTAAGTAAACACCCCCGCATATCTACCTAGATACTACCTAAACAACACTATGAAAGTATCTAGATAGCGTATATGTAGATACAGAGATATATGCTAATCGACTCAAACAGAACGGAACGACCTTGCAGCCTTTCGTCGTACGCCATCTGACCTGAAACGGTATATACTCTGGACAAACGACACAAAAGCCAAATATGGCTCCATTACAAACTATATCTGCCAAAGGCGTCTGAAATGGTGGACCCCGGATCCTTCTTCTTCTTCTTCTTTATTGTCAGACTCAACTTCGCCCGCACCACTTCAACTCCCAGAGATTCCTTACAGCAATGCAACCCCATTTGCAGACCCTGCTGATTACAAGATCTTGCGAAATGACTGGCCCTATGGTGTGACGCCGGATATCACGCATATTGTCGTCTGGTCCAAGACGCCTATTGCTACGAAGCCCGAGAATGGGGATGTGACAGATGAGTCCCGGGAATTGATTGAGTCCTTTGTAGATCGGACTTTTGTACAGAGGTTACAGAAGGAGCCTGGTTTTGAGCAACTTGATAAAGAAGTTATTAGAAGGGAGAATGTGATGTGGTTCAAGAACTGGACGGCCTTACAAAGCGTCAGGAGTTTGGAGCATTTCCACGTTTTGCTTAGGAATGTTCCTAGTGCTGTCATCACTGAATGGACGGATGAGAGCGACGTTGTCCGGTAGCTGCTGATGCTGGCTCTCTTTACCTAGGTATGTCCCAGGGTAATTAATTATTCTTCGGCACGGAAAGCAAATGGAAAATAGTTTTCGTCGCTCGAATTACAGTATAGAGCAAAACCAAAGCCTCGCCACGACTTTAGTGTTGCTGATATCAGCGTCTATAACACATACATAAAGATTAAGTGAGGAATACATTCAGTTCACGACCTGCAAAGTCGCTTGGTAGGGATATAAGCCGAAAATGGAATCAGATACCAGATAATAAGAATGAACGCCCGAATTTAACCACCGTTACATGACAACCCTCGTAACTTGCGATCAACATCTCAAAGCGCGGCTGGATACCGCGAAATTGCCGTAACCAGCCTTACGACTTTTGTTCTTCCACGAATTTGAGAGCCTCTTCCTTCGATACCACGTCGATAGTACTAGCCTTATGACGGAAACTGACACCGTAGCACTTCTCAGCGACGTGCAGCATTTCAGGCCGGAAGGTAGTACATATGAACTGGCCGTTGGTAGATTCCGAGATTGACTGCAACATTTGGGCAACGGCAGTACGATATTGCGCATCCAGATTGGCGTCGATCTCGTCAAACAGGTAGAACGGCGCAGGGTCACAGGCCTGGATGGCGAAAACAAGAGCCAGAGCGCATAAACCTATTAAAACTGTCAGTTATCTATCGTGGAAGAGCCGAGAGAAAAAGCTTACTCTTTTGTCCACCACTCAGCTGCTGAATACGCTGCTGCTCGTCGTGCTTGCTATTGAAGCTAACACTGATGCCGACACCAACGTAGTTCTCCACGCTCTCGCGCCGATCTTCATCTTCAGACTCAACCTCATTATCCGGTCGAAGAGCACGATCTGTCTTGCGCTGAATGATGAGTCGACCACGACCGGCAGGTACTAGTTTCTCAAACACGTTATGGAATTCACGCGACACTTGCTTGAATGTTCGCTCGATGGCCTCGTCCTTACGTTGATCGAGGACCATGATCAACTCATCAATTGACTTTTGAGACGCATCAAGCTCCTCTCTTCGTGCAGTCAGAGTCTCACGTTGCTTTGTAAAATTGTTGTATTGCTCAAATGCCTTCTTGTTGACATGGGAGTATTTCTTCAACGACTCATTGACCTTGTGGAGCTTTTTCACCACAGTGTTCGAATCTGTCTTGCTGTACTTGGTGAATGCGTCATCCGGAAGAACACCCAAATCACGGATGTTGGCGCTGCATTCAGCCGCTTGCTTCGTCAAGGCTGCTTTCTTCTGCATACTCTTCTCCATGCGTCTCTGGTGTTTCTCAATGGACTTTGCCAAAGCATCCAAATTGTTGCATACCTCCGTCTTGCGACCCTCTAGCTGGCTAACCTGTGCATTACCTTCGGAAATGGACTTATCGACATCTGCCAACCGTTGAGTAATTTTGCCAAGGGTAGCGTGTAGTTTCTTCATCTGGCGCTGAGCCTCCTTCAAAGTTCCTTGAGTGCTATCTTCACCTATATCGATATCAGGGCTGCTCAACTGGTCTAAGCGTGGGTAAAGATTTTCACGCAATTCCACTTCCAGAACGGATTTTCGAGCCTCAATTTCGCTACGCTGCCCGGATAGCTCTGCATACTGACGTCGCAGGTTCTGTGCAGTAGTGCTGAGGGATTCGAGCTGGGACTCTTCCTCGGGCGTGAGTGCCTTTTGGAAAGCGGTCGACATTTCTGCTTCCAATGCGGTTACCTGACCATCGAGAGCAGTCAAATTGTTATCAATATTGCGAAGAGCTCGTTGCTTGGCATCGAGATTGTCCTTCTTGTTCTGAAGTAGTTCGCGCTTGCTTCGAAGCTCTTGTCGTAATGGGCCACTGTTTCCATGGAACTGGTGTTTGCGCTGCTCTAGCTTCTGAAGCTCACCTACTGCCCGGGTAACTTGCTGATCCAACTTTTCTAGGTTCTTGCGAATTTCGCTTGCGCGGCTCTTCTTTGACTCAAATTCGTCACGCCATTTTGTCAGGGTTTTGACAGCTTCGAGGCGAGATTGACGAGAGTCGTGGAAACCACCAGTCAATGCACCACGCTTGTCAGATCTGTCACCCTCTGGTGTTATCGCGTTGATACCATGGCTTCGGGCATACTGTGATGCGACCTGCAGATTAGGGCAGATAATAGTCGTCCCAAAGACGTGTTGAAATGCTTTTTCATATTCTGGATCAAATTGCAATTTTTCGATCATTGGAATGGTATCACTTGCTTTCGGCACATTTGCTGATCGAGCCTTCAATCGGTTTAGCGGCATGAAAGTAACCCGACCTGCCTTTTCTTTCTGTAGTATTTCAAGGACCTTCGTGGCGGTCTCATCGGTATCAACGACGTAATGAAAGAGACTGGTTCCAGCTGTGACCTCAACGGCGGTACGGTAGCGCTCGTTAACCTCAAGAAGCTCAGCCAACGTGCCGTAGACACCATCTAAATTATGCTGTCGCTTGATTCTTCTAACGGCTGCAATTCCACGGCTAGTGTTATTGTCCATTGTATGCGAGAGGTTGCGCTCAGCCCTATCCACTTCTTGAGAGGCATTTGATAGAATTGAGTCCAAGCGCGCCTCTTCCCGCCACAATTCCCTGCACAACCAAAGGGTCAGTAAAAGCTTGATATAACATCGATGGTGCAACTTACTTCCGTTGATCCATAAGACGATCCCTTTCGTCTTTCGCATTCTGGATGTCTTGCTCAATTGACTGAATCGCATCCCCTCTTCCCTCGACCTGTTTCTGGAGATTCTCAATTTCATGATCAAGAGACTCGATAGTGCTCTGAAGCTCCTGGATATCTTCGCTAGTCTGGGATTTAACAGCATTGGCTGTTTTAATAGAGTTTTTGGTTTCCTGGATCTCCTTTTGCAGCCATTTGTCTCTCTCGGACTTGCTTTTGAAACGAGAGTTTCGGCCCTGTTTTGCGTAGAGCCGCTGCCTGGATGTTTCTGCTTGGTCTAGCTGCAATTTGACGGCATCTTCCTGCTCTTTAGCGCCGTTGAATCGAGGCACTAAGGTCTGAAGTTCACTCTCGCGTTGGCTGATGGCAGATCGAATAGTTTTCAGGTCATTTTCGTGTCGAGCTTTGAGCTGCTGGGCGGTGGCTTGGTTATCATTCAGAGCCTTTTCTTGCAACTCAACCTGAGCGAGGGCGCGAGAAGCCTCCCGACGCTCGTCCTCCAATTGCGCTTTGTCGACTTTTAAAAACTCTATTTGTTGCTTGCATTCGGCAATCTCGGAATCAATCTCAGCCATATCCTTTTCGCCTTGAATAAAATGTTCTCGATTCATATCTGTATCCTCGACGCCAGTTTGCCGCTGACCTTCAAGACTGTCAAGCGCGTTGGCAATCTCTTGCTGTTCCCGGGAGTAAATGGTGTACTCCAGGCACCGACGCTCACGATCTTGTTCTTGGTAGTTCCGCAATTCATCTTTCTCCTCCTCCAATTCATCAAGCCGTTCGTTTATATAATCAAGAAGTTCATCGATTTTAGCCCTCTTATTATTGGTTTCGTTCATGATTTTGAGCGACTCGGCTCGACGAGCTTCGTAAACCTGTGTTCCAGCAACTTCTTTGAGCAAGACCAGTCGCTCAGAGTCTTTCATGTTTGTGAGTGTTGTGACTCGCCCCTGCGGCACGATATAGTAAGGATTGGACCGCGAGAAGCCGGCAGATTCTAACAGGTTCATGACATCTGCCTTGGTTGCATTCTTGTGGTCCAAAGTGTATTCGTCCTTTTTCAAGCCAATAGTTCTTCGAAGAACCAACTCGGGCTTGCCAGTGGGGAATCGTTCATCGGAATTATCGAAAATCACCTCGACGTAGGCGGACATGACAGCGGAACCGGAACCCTCCTGCTCAACCGTTAATATTAGATCTCTTTGATATGGCACGTTTCCCACCTACATGGAGAAGAGCTTGCCGTTCCTCGCGGCCCATTTGTGTGTAGGCATCACTAAGAACGAAACGAATAGCGGCGAAAAAGTTACTCTTGCCCGAACCGTTACGGCCGACGATGACATTGTGTTTTGGCGAGAAGGGTTCAATGACCGTCTGGTCCTTGTAACTGCACGGAAGTACCAATGAGTACAAATAATCTTTCCTTTCTTTTTTTCGGATGATTGACATGGTCCACGACCTACCTCTTGAAGCCTTGAATGATGATTTGCTTGATATACATTTTGACACGGAGACACGTGAAGAGATCGACCTATTGAGGCTGCAGCATCACCGGGAGGAACAGGAATGCGCAAAATATGCGCTCTGCTCAATTAAAAAAAAAGTAACACAACCAGCCTTGCAACAACCAGGTATGTATTTGAAGCCGATAACGCTGCGTTGCTGTCTGGACTCTGGATGTCGGACTGGAGGTTGACGCGTGGACGCAAAGATTCGTTCCTTCGCGCGTTCGCGGCGCTCACCGCCTTGGGCTGCCAAGACCGCGGGGTGCGGCCCTTCTTTATCGATTAAAACTTGTCTCTTTTTTTTCTTCTCCTTCCAGAACAACAAGGAAAACAAACAAGCTTGGGCATTATTTTTGTTCCTTTTGTTCTACAACCGATAAAAAGAAAAATGGCAGTAGAAGACACTGCCCATGGCCTGGCAGATGGCCACCTCCCTCCTCACCAATTTGTTGCGAATACAGGCTATGTCGACAACGCAACTTCTGCTGACCCCGCAGTCGACAACGCAGCCACGAGCCTGCCCCAAGAAGATGGCGAGGAAGACGATGAATACTACGACGACATCTTTGAAGATGAGCTAGATGAAGACCTTGCAGAAGATGACTTTAGTGCTGCAAATCCGAACGATTTCACCAAATCATACAACCGCCAGCGTCGGCTGAACGAGGTAATGGCCGATGCTAATGCCCCTAAGTCGTCATACCCAAAGACCAACCCGCAGAAGCCAAAGGCAAACGTCCACGCAGCCGTGGATGACCAGATTGTCTCGCTGTCGAAACATGCGGCTAAGATCAAACTCGATGACCAGCAGTCTGGGTTTAAAGGGAAAGATGGGAGAACCGTCGATAAGAGCGATCGTGCAACCTCGGAACAAGTATTGGATCCACGGACAAGAATGATTCTTTTGCAGATGATCAACAGAAATATTGTTTCAGAGATCAATGGTTGTCTGTCCACTGGAAAAGAAGCAAATGTATACCATGCAGTCACAATACGAGACGAGGAAGCTGCCGAGACACTACAGCGTGCAATCAAAGTTTACAAGACTAGCATATTAGTATTCAAAGACCGCGACAAATACGTCACCGGCGAGTTTCGCTTTCGCAAAGGTTATGATAAAAGTAATAACCGCGCCATGGTAAAGGTGTGGGCTGAAAAAGAGATGAGGAACTTGCGGAGAATACACTCCGCTGGTATTCCGAGTCCGGAGCCGCTGTACCTTCGACTCCATGTCCTCGTGATGGGGTTCCTTGGAAACTCAAGAGGGATACCAGCTCCTCGACTGAAGGATGTCGAATTCGATTTGCCCGACCCGGAGACGCGATGGGAAGAATTATATATGGAGCTAGTCGGTTATATGCGTACCATGTACCAAACATGCCGGCTTGTACACGCTGATCTAAGCGAGTACAATATTCTATACCACAAGAACAAGCTCTACATAATCGACGTGAGTCAAAGTGTTGAACATGACCACCCACGCAGCTTAGAATTCCTGCGGATGGATATTAAAAACGTCAGCGATTTTTTCAGGCGCAAGGGCGTCAACACTCTCTCTGAACGGATAGTTTTTGAATTCATTACTAGCAGCCAAGGTCCAGAGATGGTGGCAGGCGATAATGAATCAATGATTGCTGAAATTCGAAAGCTCTTCGAACTCAGGGACCAAAATAATAGCGGTGATAATGTTGCAGATGATGTGGATGCTGCTGTTTTCCGCCAACAGTATATCCCGCAGACCCTTGAACAGGTATACGACGTGGAAAGAGATGCCGAGAAAGTGAAATTTGGGGAAAGCGACGATTTGGTCTACCGTAGCCTACTGGCTGATAAATCAAAGTCATCAAGCAAAGGAAACGCAACCACAGTAGTCCCTGAAGATGATGACGATGAATCTGACCAGAGTGGCGGTGTTTCTATCTCTGGTGGATCGGATGAGAGCGCAGAGGGGGAAGCCTCTGACAGTGAGGATCTTTTCGCCAAGAAGACCCCTCGAGGTAAAAAGCATGAGGATAAAGAGGCTAAGCGTCAGCACAAACAGAAGGTGAAAGAGGAGAAAAGGGAACAGAGGGCGAAAAAGATGCCAAAGCATGTGAAGAAGAAGATAATCAACTCTACAAAACGGAAGTAGACTAGGATATAGCGACGGAAACAGTTGCGCATGGTGGCTAACGAACATTGCATTTGTTGTTATGCAGGAGTTACGGCTTTACATAGATCTTCACATATGTCAACAAAAGATGGTTATTTATTCGAATACATTGTATGACGTGGACTTGGGCGTATAACTGGCGACTCGGAGCAGAAAGAATACTCCAAAGCTCTGACATGATCGTTATAGAAGCAAATTACGTAGGTAACGAAGGCTCTGTGTTCAGAAATGGTGGGAAGTGAAGTCTAGGTATATAAATTGGCAGCCATCTCGATTTTCTCTTCTTCGAGATCTTCTCGTTCCAAGGTTATTGTTTCTGTCAATGCGCGTTGCACTAACTGGGAACAGGTAGAATCTAGATACGATTCTAGTCTCTGCTTAATTTATTTGCTCCTCATTACCTACGCACCAATACAGGGATATTGCGGGGTTTGGCTCGGTTTTCTCGCGGCGTTCGCCGTTGTGAGCAGTTGACGGGGAGCACTTAGGGCTACATACATACCTAATCATACGATGCTTGCGTGGTTACTGGTAGCCGCCAAGTCTCCTACGTCACCACCAGACTTCTACCAATACCATGCATCAACAAACTGTCATCCAATCCACAGATCAACCCTTCCAAGTTCACTGTTCCGGCCAGGCCGGCGAGCTTTGCGCATTTCCAGGCTGTGACTGGCACGAGTGGGTATCTTCGTGGTCAAGGTTTGGAGCGTAGCGTGATGACACTAGGTGAACACGCAAGGTGCGAGAAAAAGACGACCATCTTGAACCAACCTGGATCGATAATTTAGGTACTTATAACAGCTCTTGATCACGACAAAAAGAAACAATAATTAATTAATTAAGCAACAAAACAACAAACCCCCATCTACGAACCGTTGCGAAAAATGTCTCCTAATGCTGCTGACGTCGACATCAAAAGCATCTCCGCTTATGGACCTGCTCGGTCGACAGTCAAGGCCGAAAAACCGCTGAGCCCCGAAGAACTTCGCAAAACCGACGAATATTTCAGTGCTAGTTTATATCTCTGCTTGGGCATGCTCTATCTCCGCTCCAATCCACTACTCAGAGAGCCTCTTAAGCGCGAACACATCAAAAGTCGCGTACTGGGCCATTGGGGATCCGACGCTGGCCAGTCGTTCACATGGATTCACATGAACCGTCTCATTAAGAAATACAACCTCGATGCACTCTTTGTTTCGGGCCCCGGCCATGGAGCACCGGGTATTTTGTCTCAGTCGTACCTGGAGGGCGTATACAGCGAAGTCTACCCGGATAAGACGGAGAACGAGACTGGAATGCAGCGTTTTTTCAAATCATTCTCATTTCCCGGCGGTATTGGCAGCCATGCTACCCCCGAAACTCCTGGTAGTATTCACGAAGGTGGAGAGCTTGGGTATTCCATCTCTCACGCCTTCGGCAGCGTCTTCGACCACCCAGACCTCATCACGTTGACAATGGTTGGTGATGGAGAAGCTGAAACCGGGCCCCTTGCGACCAGCTGGCATAGCACTAAATTCCTCAACCCGATCACCGACGGTGCCGTTCTCCCGGTCCTGCATCTCAATGGATACAAGATTAACAACCCAACGCTTCTTGCTCGTATAAGCCACGAGGAGTTGTCTTCATTGTTTGTCGGCTACGGTTGGACTCCGTACTTTGTCGAGGGTAGTGACCGAGAAAGCATGCACCAGGCAATGGCAGCGACTCTCGAGCACTGTGTGTTGGAAATAAAAAGCATTCAGAAGCGAGCCCGAGATTCCAAGAAGGCATTCCGTCCGCGCTGGCCCATGATCGTTCTCCGTTCTCCCAAGGGATGGACTGCACCAAAGGATGTTGATGGAAAGAGATTGGAAGGTTTTTGGCGCGCACATCAAGTGCCCATTACGGACGTACTTACCAACCCGGATCACTTGAAGCTGCTCGAATCATGGATGAAAAGCTATCAGCCCGAGAAGCTGTTCGGCAAGGAAGGAAAGCTCATCCCCGAACTCAAGGCCCTAGCACCAACCGGAAACTTTCGCATGAGTGCTAATCCAGTTGGAAACGGCGGTCTCCTTCGCAAGCCATTGGATCTACCCGACTTCCGGGACTATGCAACTTCCAAAGTCGATCCTGGAGTCACAATTGTTGGAAATCTCACCAGCATGGCCAAATTCATGCGAGATGTAATTGCTAAAAACCCAACGACTTTCCGTCTTTTCGGTCCGGACGAGACTGAGTCCAATAAACTCGGCGAAATCTACAAGGCAGGCAAGAAAGTATGGATGGGAGCATATTTTGACGAAGACAAGGACGGTGGCAATTTGGCGATGGAAGGCCGGGTGATGGAAATGCTCAGCGAACATACGGTTGAGGGCTGGCTAGAAGGCTACATTCTCTCAGGACGACATGGATTACTGAACAGCTACGAACCCTTCATCCACATCATTGATTCCATGGTCAATCAGCACTGCAAATGGCTCGAAAAGTGTCTTGAGGTCGAATGGCGTGCCAAGGTTGCATCGTTGAATATTTTCCTCACGGCCACGGTCTGGCGTCAGGATCACAACGGTTTTACGCATCAGGATCCTGGATTCCTCGATGTTGTCTGCAACAAGAGCCCCGAAGTAGTTCGCGTTTATCTACCTCCTGACGGAAACTCGCTTCTGTCCGTTACCAACCATTGCCTCCGCAGTGTCAACTACGTGAACGTCATCGTGGCTGATAAGCAAGAGCACCTTCAATTTCTCGGTATGGAAGAGGCTATTGAGCATTGCACCAAGGGTGCCGGCATCTGGGACTGGGCTAGCAACGACCAAGGCGTCGAACCGGATGTTGTGATGGCATCCTGCGGTGATGTAGCTACACACGAGGCTCTCGCTGCAACCGCATTACTCCGCGAATACCTTCCCGACCTCAAAGTCCGGTTTGTCAACGTGGTTGATCTGTTCCGCTTAATCTCTGAAAGCGAGCACCCTCACGGCATGTCGGATCGACAGTGGAAATCGCTTTTCACCGAGGACAAGCCTATCATCTTCAATTTCCATTCCTATCCGTTCCTCGTGCATCGTCTGACGTACAGACGCCCCGGACAAAAGAATTTGCATGTTCGCGGCTACAAGGAGAAGGGCAATATCGACACCCCCTTCGAGCTCGCCATCAGGAACCAGACCGATAGATACAGTCTTGCCATTGAAGCGATCGACCGCATTCCATCCCTGCACAATAAAGCTTCTGGCGTTCGTGAAAAGTTCATCAATTTGAGGATCCAGGCTCAAACGAGTGCTTTCGAAAACGGAATTGATTCGGACGAGATTCGCAACTGGAAGTGGCCTTTCCCAAAGCAATAATAGCCTTCTCTTCTTCAATGATTTGTCATGTCTTCCAGGTTTTCTCAACGGATAATGGCGTTTTGCAGCTTTACGTGTTTCTTCCACGAGGTTTCGGTTTATTAGGATGTGTAAGAGTATTCTTCTCTAGTTTGTAAAAGAGTGGTCAAATATTGAAAATTAGTGTTCTTTTTATATGGGAAGTCTCCTACTACCTAGGTAGTATAACTACCGTTCATTGCATAAACTTGTTATTGGACAAAACCTGAAGCTGGATTTGATTTCCCATCAGAGCTCTCTTTGTTCTTCACGTCACGCTGCCATTGGTCTCGAAATTCCGCGCTTACATCGCTTCCTGGTCGGAAGGAGTATACGACATCGGGATTTCAAGACTCATGGCGACGGATCTCTAGCCGAAGAAGTAAATTCACTGATGTTCATCACCTGGGAAAACTGTTTGTGTCGATTATATCCGCACAAAGTCCACAATTGCTGAACCAACTCATGTCTTTATTACGGACCTGAAAGGCGAAGAACCTCATCTACACCCAACTGAAGTCAACTAAAAGCGATGGTCATAAAACGGAAAAAGGAAAATTCATTTTATTCGATTGCTTCCTCTTTAGCCCGGGCTTTTAACCGCGCAATAGCCTCATCAACTATATGTTTTGGCAAGTCGGGAATGTAGTCTTGGTCATCTGCGGACAGATCATCCTCAGCAGCGGCCGCTGAAGCTGTAGCCTCATTATCGTCTTCATGATCAGCCACTGCAGGCAACTTCCCGCCAGATTGTTTGCAAAATCTAATCGTCATTGGCGCGCGGCCAAGGCCCGGCCATATGTCTGATGGAAGATAATCTCCCTGCTCAATTCTAAATGCTTCGCGAGCATTAATGTCTTCCTCGTACAGCTGGTCCAGCTTAGCACGGGTCTCTCGGAGCACTCGCTCAACACCTTGACGCATGTGTTTCCGGCGGGAGACTTCAAGGATGAGCCCGTCATAGGCGTCGAGAAACCCGACATAAAGAGACCGTAGGTCTGCTAGGTCTGTCATACCCGTTCGGATACGTTCATGCTCTTCGTTCCAGACCCGGGTGAAGGCGTGGGCTTGTGAAATAAATTCTGGTAAGCGATTAGTAGAAAGAGCGGAGAGGTGATCGAAAATCTCGGTTGTAGCTTTATAAATAGTTGCCACTGAATCTCGATACGCAAGAACACTTTCTAAAATCGTCTCCATTTCGCTGCTGCGCTCTTGGATTTCGAGGACAACATCTTCGGCTTCTGCTGCATCCTTAATAAGAACGCCCAACATGTCCTGATAATCCGATTCCGTCATCGGATCAACTGTCTCGTTGAAGTTGGGGTCAGCCTCTTTCCCAAGGGAGACGTTTAGACCCTGGGGCATGTCGCCGGTAATGGACCGCGCAGCAGCTCCACCACCTTCGGTATGCTTGACAGCCGTTACGCATCTGTCGAAATGATGGACTAGGGACTCAAGCAGGTCTGCCATTTCCTGAGCATTAGATTCTAATGATCGAAGCGTAGATGGTATGGTCGACGGTAATGGTAATCCAGGATTGGATGCGCCAGGAGACGACATGGACAATGAGGACCGTGAAGAGGCGAGCTCCATTGTCGTGCGGTACCTACCCAGCGCATGCTGTAAGGACCGCAATTCTTGATCAAAATTGGAGCTGGAGGCGTCAAGTTGGGACTGGGCGGCGTTGGTACGGTCAATAGCGGCCTTCAAAACCGTCTGCAGCTCTTCTACACCGCGTTCGTCTACAAAGTCGTGGAGACTCTTCTCGTCTTCGCCATCCGGACGAAAAGAGGAATGAACGACTGTCTGCCGTAGCTTATATAGTGTCTGCCGTAGACGTTCGTCGACACGATCGAGTTCCTTCAGTACGCTGGCGAACTCGGCTCGTCCTCGGTGGGATATATTCTCGATTTCACCTCGCACATTGTATAATAATCGAATTTGGTTTTTCTGGCCACGCCTCAGAAATCCTGTTTTTGCGGATATTACGACGCTTTCTTCCAGGGCATTCCGAGCTGTGTTGACTATTTCATTGGCGCGAGAAACATGATATATGGATGATAGGGACCTTTTTGCGGCAACCAGATACGAAATCAGGGTGTCCAATTGGGATTTGGGCTCCTCAGCCAATGCATGCGAGCTGTGGTCTGCATGGCTCGGGGCATCCAAACCCATGGACCCGAATCTGGATTGGTGCGTCGATGATGTCCCCGAGGAGACTGATTGCGACATTGCGAGCAAGTAGCCGGTTTATACTTATCAACGGTGACGCACACCAAATCCGGGATTCTGGCAGATTGCGAATTGAACGGCGGGTCAGCGTAATAGCACTCTCTAAAATTCCTCAGTGACCGCAAATCATGGAATCCTGGCTCAGCATCTGTTGAAGATGAGAGGTAAGCTAAGCTTAGTAGCCTCGAAGGTGGCTTAGTAAACTCGACAGACGGATTGCTTCTGTGTTAGTTCATATTCTGTTTGCCACTCAGTGGCATGATTCAGCATGATTCAGCATAACAAGAATGGTGAAGTAGTGAATAGTGAGTGATTCTGAGTGATACAGAGAGAGAGAAGTTGCCGAGTTGGAGAAGGAAGCTACCCCAAAAAGGCTAGACCAGTCACGGGACCACGCCAAGCCGCCAATCCGGGGAAGGAGCGCTCCAGCGGGGCGCTTGGCCAAAAATAGCAAGAGCGTTCGGAGGCGCCTCGCTGATTGGCCGAACTCGAGGGAAAAGTGGGCTATGGCGTGATAATACGTCGATAGATTTTCCATCACGTGACCGATCGCATTTGAATGGTTTGATACGCGGGCTGCGGCGATCACGCCAGAGTTCCTGACTCCGGCGACATTTTGATCCCTCGCATGCGCTGTGCATTTATTCATGTTCTCTCTGTTTCTGGACACTCAGCCCCCCCCTGAAGCCATCGGGCATATATTGCGCCTCTGCCGTGCCAGTTTCTATACTCAAGTTCCTCAACTTCACTTCCTTCACTTCACAAGGTACCCGGCTGGCTTCCTCAAAGTACCGACATCCCACCGACAACTCCATTATTTATTAATCAAACGCTGCTGCCACCCGTTTCCACATACACTCGCACCTGCTACCTACGCCTGGCATGCACCATACAGACTCGGCACTGCAGGATGAGAAGAACCTTATAGTTGAGGCAACGCCCCGCAAACAAAGGCTTCCAGGCGACAATACCATGACTCCATACAACGGCGTGCGGTCGCTCTTCAACAATGCAGATCCCCATCAATTAGATGATGACTGTGAGGATCATGAACAAACCATCTCTAAAACAAAGATCGTGGGCGAGAATATAGCTCCTTTCCTGGCCAGACACATCCCAAGTCAATATGCCCCTCTGGGGAAAGATACCGGCACCACGGCAGGATCTTCAACACTGAATGTTAACTCGAGATATTGCTACCGTCACCGGCCCGATCTCAAGTGTCGCAGACAGGCGGATGAGTTATCGATGGACCACCTGCAATGGGTATGTTTAATTCCAACAGATTTCCCGGGATCGAACGGCAATACTGACAGAGTATAGGAATTGCAATCCCTCCCACAGAGTGATCAGCAAGGGATCGCCCACGCTTGGTCCTTATTCTCCGCGGCCCCTGCAAAGCAACGAGAGCTTATGCTTCGGGGCATTCTTGCTCAATGCTGCTTCCCCCAGCTGTCTTTAATTTCAAGCAGCGTTCGAGACCTCATACGCATCGACTTCCTGACGGCACTGCCCCCCGAAATATCCTTCAAAATTCTGACATATCTCGATACCGCCTCCCTCTGTCGCGCGGCTCAAGTTTCCCGCAGCTGGAGATGTCTAGCCGACGACGATGTTGTTTGGCATAGAATGTGTGAACAACATATTCGTCGCAAATGCACAAAATGCGGATGGGGATTGCCGTTACTTGAGCGTAAGCGACTGCGTGCTTCAAAGGAACAGATTGAAAAGCGCGCCCTGAGACCTACTGCCGCCTCTGAGCCTCCTCCCAATGTTGAGGATGTCGCGGAATCCGTGGATAGAGCTTCTTCTGGTGTCAAGCGTGGGGCCGAAGACCCAGAAACATCCGATTCTGGGATGGCTAAACGCCAGCGTACCGAAGAGGATGATCCTGATTTCTATAAAACCAATTTCAGGCCTTGGAAGGACGTCTACAAGGATCGCTTCAAGGTTGGGACGAACTGGAAGTATGGTAGATGCTCTGTCAAGGTATTCAAGGGACACACGAATGGAGTAATGTGTTTGCAATTCGAAGACAACATCCTCGCTACCGGCTCTTATGATACAACCATCAAAATATGGGACATGGAAACTGGCGAGGAACTTCGTACTCTTAGCGGCCATACTTCTGGTATTCGCTGTTTACAATTTGATGACACGAAGCTTATTAGCGGTAGCAGAGATTGTACTCTGAAGGTGTGGAATTGGCGGACCGGGGAATGCATTTCCACATATACCGGACATCTTGGCGGTATCATTGGATTGCATTTTGAAAACAGTATCTTGGCCTCTGGATCGATGGACCATACCGTCAAAATTTGGAATTTCGAAGATAAGTCTACATTCCTTCTACGAGGCCATTCGGACTGGGTTAACGCGGTTCGCGTTGACTGTGCATCCCGGACGGTGTTCTCTGCATCTGATGACTGTACCGTCAAGCTGTGGGATCTCGACTCAAAAAACTGTATTCGCACTCTTGAAGGACATGTGGGTCCAGTACAGCAGGTTGTCCCTCTACCACGAGAATTTGAATTCGAGGACGAACACGAGCATTTTGAAGACGACAGCAGCATCTCCACAGCTGGGGATGAGTCACCCGTCATCCAGCGATGTCGCACACCAAGTCCTTCGTTTTTTGAGGGTGATCGCCCTGCTCCTCCTCGGTATATACTTACTAGTGCACTTGACAACACCATTCGTCTCTGGGAAACTCAATCTGGCCGCTGCTTACGCACTTTCTTCGGGCATCTAGAGGGAGTCTGGGCATTGTCTGCCGATACACTGCGCATAGTTTCCGGCGCCGAGGATCGTATGGTGAAGATATGGGATCCCAGGACGGGTAAATGCGAACGCACTTTCACTGGCCACTCCGGACCTGTCACCTGCGTTGGTCTAGGAGACAGCTGCTTTGTGACAGGAAGTGAAGACTGTGAAGTGCGAATTTACAGTTTCAAGAATTAAAAATTCTGCCGTGACGAACATTTCATTTTCGTGTATCGGGTTCTGCTTACATAGTTGTTCTGTTGTTTTATATTTCTTTTCTCTTCCAGCCCTTCCATGGGATTATTTATACCCTGTTCATTTTGCAACGGCCTGGCGCATGTACTTTTCTCCTTTTTCTCTGCGCTTTATATTTATATTGTCACTAGCACTTGTCCAAGCGCAGCGTGGGTTTCCGATCGGACGAGAGGCGTTTTATGCGGTTGTATTGGATATAGCGGGGTATCGGGTTATGGATGGGCACTGGGTATATGGTTAAGGACAAAGTGATATTCAACTCTCACTTTGTGTCATCGGGATTTTTAACACTGGAAAATGGTATATTATTAAACAGTAAGAATTCGCAGTTACATTATGTATGTTTCCATGACGTCTTAGGACAGATCATCTTGCTCGTAGAATACCAAAGTAGGTATGATGTCTACTCTAAAAGAAAAAAGGAGAACAAGAAAACCACAACGAAGTCGTAGGAAGGTCAGTGGAACCATATGGAATGATGGTTACGAAACAGGATGCTCCATTTAAGCAGTATGATTGACGAATTGGCCGCTTTCAGGATATTTTTTCTGTTGATGATGTGACGATGAAGTTAGGGTTAACTCAAAGCCCCATCAAACTCCGGTTACTCCTTTGGGAAATTTTTCTTGATTCCGGAACTCCCATCGCTGTCTATTGATCGAAGCAAGCACGCATTTCCACTTTAAAGTGATTATCAATCGAAAGCGAGGAGTTTTCGGCAGGTCACTATTTTTCTTGCTTTGATTCTTTCCTATAAAACTCTGGGTTTCCTCCCATGCAACCGATTGACTGAGGTTGCCGTATATCCCTCTGACATTGAAATCGTTTCCATAACTAAACTGCAAAAGGTCCACTACCTAGTCAATATGAGTTTACCAAAAACTTTCCGGCAGGCTGTTTTCAAAGAAGCCGGGGGGCCATTAGTCCTCGAAGAGGCAAAACTCGTACATCCTGGAGAAGGGGAGATCCTGATCAAAGTCGAAGCATGCGGTGTTTGCTTCTCGGATACGTTCGCACAGCATAATGGAGCTAACCTGTAGGGAGATTCCCGATGTACACTTTCCCCTTGTATTTCTACTAAACGCTGAATATTCTAGGCCACTGGTACCCGGCCATGAAATAGTTGGCAAAGTTGCTGCTGTTGGCAACGGTGTTTCAGGATGGGCTGTTGGAGATCGCATCGGCGGTGGTTGGCACGGAGGACATGATGGTATGTTCTTCAAAAATCACAGCAAACATGCCTAAGCCAAGGGGGGGAATTAACATTTTCTTCTTTAGGCACTTGTAAAGCGTGCAAAAAAGGATGGTATCAAATGTGCGACAACCAGGCCATAAACGGTATTACGAAAGGCGGCGGATGTATGTCATTTCACCCCCAGCTCACTCTTAAGCTATATCTCCGTGGTTATTACTTAGGTGTTGCTGAATCGCACTTCCTATAACAGACGCAGAATATTGCACACTCCGCGCCGAATCTGCTGTACGAGTTCCATCAGATATCAATGCGGCAGCGTATGCGCCCATGCTATGTGCAGGCGTGACAGTGTTCAACTCAATGCGCCAAATGAAAATTGCTCCTGGCTCCACAGTCGCCATCCAGGGCCTCGGGGGACTCGGCCATCTTGCAATCCAGTTTGCCAATAAATTCGGATATCGTGTCGTGGCTGTGTCGCGGGACAGCAAGAAGGAGGAATTCGCCCGGCAGCTTGGCGCCCACGAGTATATCGATACCAGCAAAGAAGACATCGGTGAGGCGTTGCAGAAACTAGGCGGTGCTGCTCTGATCGTTTTGACGGCACCAAATAAGGATGTTGTCCCGCCGTTGTTAAAGGGATTGGCACCATTGGGAAAGTTGCTGCTTCTATCTGGTAAGCAGCTTTCAAACAAGGAATTGAAAAAAAAAAGGGTTCTAACCGTTATATAATGCATAAATAGTGATCAGCGATCTTACTATCAATACGGCTCTTTTGGTAAGCTACTTTCCATATCCTTCCCCTTCATGATCGTGGCTTCCGATAAGGAAATGAAATGACTGAGAATGCTCTAGACGCGCTACGGCACTTCAATCCAATCATGGCCAAGTGGCCACGCGACTGATTCAGAAGAAACTATACAATTTTCAAGATTGCAAGGCGTCAATTGTCTGGTTGAAACCTTCCCGTTGGAGAAAGTCAATGATGCTTACGGTAAGGATCCCTTAAACAAATTGCTTTCACATTCCAATTTCTAACGCGCTTGTAGACGCTATGTTGAAAGGAACTGTTCGGTTTCGGTCTGTGTTGGTGATGGAGTAGACATGATTGAAAATTTGTGAGCTTGGTACATGTAGGTAGAAAGCTGATATACATGATGCAATACTTAGTCCGTACTTCAAATATTATTTCATCCAATGAAAAAACAAAGGTGTACATTGAGTGTACTTTGAGCCTTGAAAGCATGAGATAGAAACAACTTCCTAATATAGGAGGGCGGAGAACTATCTACTATGTAAATTGATATTCATCTACAACTGAAGGGATGCCCAAGTGCCTGAATTCGCGGCCGGTGGGTAGAATTGTTCGAAGTCAACCGGCGAGTCGAATGAAAACCCCAAATCCGTTGTACCTGATATTGGAAAACTCTCGAGTGCCATAATATCTCGAGACTGTTCTGATAAATCCATCTCGTCGATGCTCATAATCCCTGGGTACCAAAGTATCATGTCCGGACTGCCACTCGGTTGGATGGACAAGTTCGCGGACCGCGCGTTCTCACGCTCCATAAGATAATCAGCTTTGGCCACAAGGTTTCTAGTCACATTAGCTGCACTAGCCCCTACAGCGAAGTGATTGCCGAACTTCTCAAAGACAGTGATGGCGCTATTGATGGCGTCGCGGGCTTCCACGGCCAATGGCGACAAAGGGTATGCTAGCACGAAGCCAATCAGAGACACAGTTGCATTCCACTGCCAGTGAAAAGTCTCATGTATGCCACTGAGGATTTCAGAGGTTGTCAGGATCTGGTGCATGATGCGCGTTATAGCAATGGCGTGGTTAATGCAGGAGTTCGCATGACTCTCAGTGATGGGAGTAAAAGGGCGTGACTGTGACGACGAAAAATTGCCTGACGTAGTAGGAAACGTCGATGGAAAGACAATAAATGGACGGTACAGATTCATGGTCAGGTTGTGGTGGAAGAGCTCAAGCATGAGACGCTGTCGCTGGAGCCAAAGTGGCGCATATAACTCGACACTGAGCATCGTCCGCTCAGTTGAAAGGGGAGTGCCACCATCTTTTCGCTTAGTCTTCATCGCATCTGGCACTTGGTCTCTCCAGTTTTGGATAATGTCCATCTGTGATCTAAAGAACTCTGCGCAGGCTTCCAGGGTCTGCGGGTTCTTGTAAAGACTGCTTCCAGAATTGGTAGCCGCGATTTCTGCACACTTGTTTGAGAATGCGATATATACAGCGCGAGTAGCGAGGACCATTTTGGTCATTTGTAAAGTGTACGTCAGCCAGGTGAGATTCTCGCCGTAAGAAGCAAAATTAGAGCCCGAAATTAAGGCCAGTTCACGGTCATCCGCCGGCAGTTTGCATGTAATCAATGAGAATGGCGCACACCAAGGGCGGCCAAGCTTCATGCAGTTTTTGCTCTCTAAACTGAACAATGTCCACCACAACCGCTTGCGCAATTCTCTTCGCTCCCTTGGCATATCTTCTGGGGGCTCGAGATGTAAACCAAGCAAATGTGCTGTCCGCACAGCGATAGCTAGGCCATTGTAAGCCATGTTCTGATAGGATGCATTACATAAATATAGGACAGTAAATATATGGCACTGCAAAGTCATTATAGATGGATTCTCGAGCTGGGAATTCAAAAGCATCTGTGACCGCCGATAGTACCACCTCCCGGCAATGGTCGCATCGTTGCCATCTACAACAGTCTTATGCTCCGAGTTGCCATCCTCTCGAGGAAGAAATGCAAGTCCGTACTGCATACACACGGCAAGAATGATATCAACCAGTGCGGAAGGCTTGCGTGATGATGAGGATGTCTTCCACAGCGAGCGGTAGTGCTCACGGAACTCGCCTTCGTCTAAGATCTGCAACGTACAGTGATACGATTCCCAGAATAGATTCAGAAAGTAATCTTCTTGCATTGGGGTCAGGAAAGTTCCGGATGTTCCAAGATCTGCCGAGAGGTTGCTTTCCTCAGGCGCAGATTCTGCTGGCTTAGATGATGTTGGACTGATGAATGTCTTGCTGGCTGTATTGGGCTGAATGTGGTCATCCAAATACGGCTGTCCCAGGGCGATGGCAAGATATGTCCTCAGACGAGCAGTATAGTAGTAGTTTGAAAGTAAGCCATACCACTGGCTTTGTTGTGGGTGACTTGCATTGGTATAAGTGCCCTCAAAGAGCTTCTGGTCAATTTGCAAGCCGGGTCGGGAGTCGGGCGCCTCTGACGAGGAAGGCCTTGATACGACGGTTTCATTGTTGGCAAGCTGCTCTTCTAGTTCTTTGATCCGTCCTTCCAGGCGCTCGATTTCTCTGACGGCGCTGGGGAGTGTCCTTGTCTTGTTTTGTTCTCTTCTGTTACACCGGCTTTGCCGATTATGGCAATTTTGACAAGGATGGTTATTGTCGCATTTTACTCTGTGAAGTCGACACCAGTCACATGCTCTCGACACATGGGCACGCTTTTGATGGGCTGTTGCAGATCTAGGAGACTTGAAAGAGAGGGTCGCCAGCATTGTTTGAGGTTGAGAAGTTTGCCATTGATGGTTATCATGGTGGGCCTGTAACTTTAAGATAAGTATGAAAATGCGCTAGACTAATCTCTTTTTGGCTTAGACTGCTATCGCCAATATTCAAATTGCATATTGCATGAGTATGTGTGAACTTCACAAAAAGTATGATAGTATAATGCTAGATATGTTAGGTATATTAAATTGAAATTAGCCTGGAGTTCATACGGTGAGGGCAGTGATAGACTGCTGGCCTCAGGCTCCGAAGACAACCTTGGAAGACAGTCAAGCTGTGCTTCTAATGGCACATCTATCTTATGATGAGGGCAGAGGGATTGCAGGTATCTTCCTAGAGCCGGGCTCCTGGGTTCAGTTGATAGTAGTTGTTGATCATACCGCGGATGCTTAAACCTTGGACATCATGCTCGAGGATGCATATATACTTGTTACCTAGGCGCATCAATCTACCAACAATATTGAAAATAATGTCCACGAAAGAAAGAAGAACACTAAACCAATCTCTCGGTCTGGTCCTGGCTCATGGCAAACGACCTACTCAGACTTTTTCTTACCAATATTGCCCACCTTCCGCAGCCCGATTGCGCCAACACCCAAACTGATGATGTTCGCCGCAAATAGGAACCAGAACGACGCCCGGTATCCGGGCATCGCCATGTCTGGCTCCTGCTCCTTATTGTCGCTGACGATGTCAGCGATCAGCCCCACGAATGTCAGCCCGAAACTCTTCCCAATCTGCGAAATAGTGTTGAACACACCACCCGCCAGACCCTGCATCTCCGGCGGGAACAAATCTGCAATGAGGATATTGGACACAGTGAAGAGGGAGTCGGCGGCGATCGAGTTGAGGCAGATGGCGATAAAAGCGCAACGCCAGTAGGTCCAGAAGGGGTTAATGAGCGCCATAATGAGCGGCGAGACGCAGGAAATGACGGTCGTGATGTTCATGATGGCGTCGGCGCGGACGCGGTGTAGCACCATGCCTGTAACCAGAGCACTGAGCAGCCCCATGATCGGGGTGGGAATAAAGCGAAGGGCAGTCTCGATGGCGGGGAGCTCCTGGATGTCTTGGAAGAAGAAGTTGATAATCTGCTCAAAGCCGTTGAAGGCGCCCCAGATGATGAAGACGTTGATGCATATCGAGGTGAAGGAGACGTTTTTCCAGAGGGAGTTCCGAATGAGTGTTGGCTTGCCGCGGCGTTCTTGATATTCTTGCCAGAGGACGAAGAAGATGAGGAAAGCACCGGATATGGCAAAGTAAACAATTGTAGAGGCTTTGCGGATGCTGTTTATATCGCCGCTTATTGTTCTACTATTGTCAGTAGCTGGCTGAGAGAGAATGAGATGGGACCTACGCTAATGCCAAAGAAAGAAGGGCCAGAGCGGTGCTAATGACGATCGCCCCAAGCCAGTCTATACCGAAGAGGAGGAAATCCCATTTGGTGCCGCGTTCTTTGGACTGCGGCAGCTGCCACCATGATAGGACAAACGCGACTGTGTTGGCGATGGAGGCACTGTGAAAGCCCCAACGCCAGCCAATCGTGTCGGCACAGACACCGCCGATGAGAATGCCCAAGCCGAACCCGATAGGCTGGCCGCCTCCCATGAAGGCAAAAGCGAGATTGCGAAGTTTTCCAGCAGAGAAATTCTCGGAGATGATACTCATGGCGGAAGGGAGACACATTGCCGTTGCTAGACCGGAGATGACACGGAAGACGATGAGCTGGGTGCTATTCTCCGCGAGGCCACAGGCCATGCAGAAGATGCTTTGGAAGAAGCAGCCTAGCAGGAAGATGAGCCTACTGCCCACGGCATCGGAGACGGCACCGAAGATAATGAGTGTGCAACCGGTAGCCAGGGCATACATAGATACGGGCCTGGATCAATTAGCCGTTGATGCGGGATAATAGTGGATGAGAAACAGATTTGGACTACCATAATTGCATGCCCGGGCCCAGTTGCAAGTCCTTGGAGATCTGAGGCACAGAGACGGTGACCAGCCCGCCTAAGTAGCAGCTAATGAAGGTGACGCAGGAGATACAGAAAATGACCAGTGTCGCATTTTTGGGCTTGCGGTTGTCTTCTTCCTTCTCCTCGGAGCCATTCCGGCCGTCATTCCCACTGCCATGTTCTGCGTGATCCCCGGGGGCGTCTGGTGGGAGGGGATTTTCAAACAGCGTTACGGTTTGCGACATTTTTGCGAGTCAATGAGAACTGAAAGCAGGCAGAAGGTGAAAAGGTGAGGGAACATGGGAAATTAATACTATGTAGTATGAAATGTGTTCAGCCGCGTTGGCTAGTTAGCTAGACTAAGACCTTATGTAAGTAGTAAGCTGACCAACTGTCGGTTCGACTGATCATTTCTTTGTTTCATTCAATCTCTCTCTAGTAGTCTACTCTGTACGGACTGGAGTCATTCAATGCGATCCATTCCGTCCAATGTCTCGTCCTCGCTTGGTGTCATGACGACTGCTGGCTGGTCACCGACTCCCAACTTCCAAGTCTGGGATATCCAGGATTCTGACACCTTGCGAAGATAAAGTGTATGTACAGTGAAAATGCGCTAGACTAATATTCTTTTTGGATTAGACTGCTGTCACTCAATATGAATACTGCATAACTATATGATACCCGGACAGGGCTAGATTTTTTCAGCAAAATGCCATACCTACAATGTTGCATTTATATTGTATTTTAGCTAGCTGCGCTCAAACAAGTCACTGACCAAACACCATCCCGAAATTCATATTGTCCGGTTGACTCCCACGCCCCATAAAATCATAAATAGTACCTACCTAGGTAGGTAATGTCCTCATTCAATGCCGAGGCATACTCATCAATATTCGTCCTAGCTAATGCATTATTATCGATGTCCAATTTCGGTTCGATGACCTCGTCGATAGCTGGGCACTGCCCGGTGGTATAATACACAATATCAACTCGTTATCCGCCATGGTATCGTCAGAAGACGACGTCGATCAGAATTAAATAACCTGGAATTATTGATCTCGACATTACGGAGTAGAACGTTTTGAAAGAGTTGAGCTCTCGACCTTCGAACTCCGAGATGTATGTATTCCGAGCGCCGGTCCGCCAATTACGTAGCAGATGGAGTAAGCTACTGCAGCTGAAAGACATCATTATCTGTTTAGAAGTGCTTGAACCTCGATAAGAATGCCTACGTGTCATCTAGGGCATGCTGTCGTACATGAAGACCCGTGGACGTCGTGAAAAGGGCGCAATATGGACTCATTCAGATTAGACAGGCAGTTAGGTACATATCATATATACAAGTGCATAAGCGTTATTCCGATTCTTCCAACCACGGAGTATACCCAATCTATCCCGGTATTTGCTTTATATTCGGTCAATGCCCTCCTTAATCGATTCCCAGACTAAATTCCCCTCAGCTGCTACCTATGTAAGAATACGCCTAAAAAGCAGCTTTGTTCAATGTCCCCCTCGGCGCTGGTAAGCAGTTTCTGGCAGTTTCTGGCAGTGACAAGAGTTACAAGTGCTTACTGACCACTCGCAGGTCACCTGGGATGGGCCTGACGATTTGGCTAATCCTAAGAACTGGCCCCTTCGCAAAAGATGGACCGTATGTCAAATCTGCCGATGACTCTAATGTGGATGCTGACATGCGTAGGTCACATTAATCATGTCTAGCTTCACATTCATCACGCCGATCTCCTCGTCCATGGTGGCACCATCACTGGGCTCGATTGCGACGGAATTGAACATAACCTCTTCCACCGAAAGCTATATGGTTCTCTCTATTTTCGTGCTTGCTTATGCCATCGGCCCCCTCTTGATCGCCCCATTATCGGAGATGTTCGGGCGGGTGCTTGTTCTGCAGCTAGCAAATACTGTTTTTCTGGTCTTCAACATCGTGTGTGCCTTCGCCCAGACGGGTGGACAGCTTGTCGCCTTCCGTTTCTTGGCCGGACTTGGAGGAAGTGCGCCACTGGCAATAGGAGGAGGTCTGTTGTCGGATGTGTGGTTGCCAGAAGAGCGCGGAAAATCTATCAGTTTATTCTCGCTTGGTCCACTGCTGGGCCCTGTTCTTGGTCCCGTCGCAGGGGGCTTCATATCGGAGAGTACTACCTGGCGTTGGGGATTTCGAGCTACGTCAATAGCCGATGCTGTGATACTGGTTCTGGGATTGATCTTCCTCCAGGAGACATATCCTCCCAAAATTCTGGCAAAAAAGGCAAAAAGGTTGCGAGAGGAATTCCCCAATCAGCAGTTCCACACCGAGTACGACACCCCGGAACTGACAAAGGCTGGCATTCTAAAAAAGGCTTTCGTCAGGCCTTTCCTCTTGTTTTTCACGCAACCGATTATCCAAGTCCTGGCTGCTTTCATGGCCTTTGTATATGGAGTTATGTACCTTGTCATAGCAACATTTCCCCAGCTCTGGGAAGAGCGTTATCACGAATCTGCTGGCATTGGTGGGATGAATTACTTTTCTCTCGGTATTGGATTTGTTGCTGCCGCGCAAATTGGAGGACGCGGCAATGATTTAATCTACAAGAGGTTGAAGGCCACATTTCGCCTGGAGCAAGGCCGTCCGGAATTTAGAGTCCCAATTATGAGTGTAGGTTCAATTCTAATCCCAGCTGGACTTTTCTGGTACGCGTGGTCAGCCCAATACCGGCTTTACTGGATTATGCCCAACATTGGGACGGCAATATTGGCTATGGGCACTACAATGAGTTTTCAAAGTATTCAAGGCTATCTTGTTGATTCATACACGCTTTATACCGCGTCAGCTATTTCTGCAGCTACTGTACTCCGGTCTATATGTGGCTTTGCTTTTCCATTGTTTGCACCCTATCTCTACGACAAGCTTGACTACGGCTGGGGCACTACTCTTCTTGGATTCATAGCGGTTGGACTTGGTATTCCAATACCCCTGCTACTCTGGAAATACGGACCGGTGTTGAGGGAGAAGGGCCGGTATTCTCTAAAGAAATTGTGATTTGAACACGACATTGTAGGCCAGCTTTGCTGAGATTGACATCAAAGTCGTATATTATCAATGTACCAGAATCTTCGGGCAGCAGCATAGAATATCAAGATGTAGCTATCTTCAAAGAAGAATTCCCATTCATATGTTCTCAAGAACTATTTACAAAAAAGTAGGGACCTCCTTAGCCTAGATGCCTTACGAATAAGCCAAAATTAAGTAAAGTTGGATGTAGCCAGACTGTACTGATAGTCCTCTTTTCTAAGAACCTTATAGAAATAGGTTCTTATGTTGTAGTAACAAAGATTTCCCTGAATAAATCATGATAAAGTAAACCTTACTCGCTTGCCAATGAGAAGGTGCCTCGAGGGAGATGGTTCATCTAGAAAAAGAAAACACCGCTACATGAGCCTAGATAGGTAGCATACAGTTCCTCAGCTCCGCCAAAGTCTGTTGATGCCTCTAACCACGGGAGACTCGTCCCTATCGGCGCTGTAGTGGAACTGGTTTCTGAAGGACTGACAATCAGTAACCAGGGATATTTTAATGATGTGGCCTAAACTGCAGCTGCCTTTCCAAATACTCCATTCCTGGTTCTTGGAGGGCGCGGCAACAACGGAATGCCGTCGATTATGCAAGACTGGAGATCTGGTACGGTACGAAGCAGATGGCTCAATAATCTTTATTGGTCGTAGAGACTGCCAGGTCAAACAAAATACGGAGCCAATGTCTGGAGTTAGGCGAAGCCGAGCACTATTTGCGCAAAGTACTGCCACTAAAGATGATACTGATTGATAACTGAGATATCAAGACCTTATCCTTGCAGCGTTTGTGTCTGTGGAATAGCAGACCAAAAGCCACGAAGATCAAAACAACCCAGATAGCTTTGCAGTTGACGTGGATCAAAGTAAATTACCTATGAATCTGCCCAGGTGGTCGATAACCTTGGAAATATCACGAGGAAACTGGAGAGAGGCTCTCCCGATATATGCGTCCTTCTGTTTATATCGCGCTACCTACAGCACATGCATCTCGGCCCATCTGGCAAAACGGACGTAAAAAATTGCGTGAATATGATCTCATATTGATACTGAGAATTTGATGTTGTTCAAGTGTCGAAATCGAGTTATAACACCGCCCTAAAATGCGCAAGAAGATGTATTGATGCGAGTCTGGGCAACTGGTTTGAACATACAACAATCAGAGATATCAATCTTTGACAGCTTTACCAGCCTTGGTGGCAACTCTCTTACAGCTATAAAAGTCACAGCGGTGGTAAATCTAAAGGAATATTTACTCTCTGTTGAAAATATCTTCTAGAATCCTGTGCTTTTAGATGTTCAAGACGTGAATGTTTCGTGAAACTGTATGGCCTAGTGTGATATATAAAGAAACCCATTTACGATGAAGATATGCCTGAATGGAAAGAATGCCACGCTTTCATCTGCGGGAAGATTCCAGTGACTTTCCCTTCCCTATCTCCCAATCTTCCTCTCCTTCTTCCCTTCTTCCCTTCTTCACCCTTTGCTCCCATTTCTCCTTTTCATCAGTCACAAGCAACCCCTCTACAAAAATTCATTCCATAGATGAGAGATATTGCTCAAGCCTATCCAAGTTGCAGTTGCCTATCGAAGAAAGGTATGTCACTATATTGCCCTCTCCAACTTTCGAAAGCTCGAAAACCAACTAAGACATCCTACTCATTATAGCTACAATTCCTCTTTCAAAACTCGATTAAGAAGGCTAAGAGACAGAGCCTCGTCAAAATGCCGTCCATTACCTGTGAAAAATGCTTTCACAAGCAATCTCCAGAAACCACCAACGATGCCGTTCTAGCCAGCTTGATGACCCTCAACGCCTATCTTCTCGCCATTCTAAACGACCTTGAAATCCAGTACGGTACCATCCGTAGCCAGGAAGTTAGTGCCATGGTGTGTGTGCTGGGAGCAGGATCCATATTGGGCATGCTCGGTGTGGGTTTCTGGGTTTGTTGTTTTGTCGTACCATGGGCGCTTGGCTGCTGGCAGTTTTGGAAGTGTGCCGACTGGCTCTTTTCAAGCTTTCTCAACAAGTTGGTGGATAATCCTGAGCTTGAAGAATCCAAAACTATCAATTCGGAAGTTCCTGGGAGCAATAGGAAGCAGAAGTGAAGTCTGTTATGTGCTTGGCCAATTTGTACAATGATAGCTAGGCTTCTTTTGACAACTTCTGTCCTATGACTTTTAAACACCCCTAGGTATCAAGGCATGTTGATATGTTAATGCTACATCCTGTTCAATCGGTCTTGATGACCTACAAATCAAGCTGCAATTTCTTTCATAATTCATGGAGCTCTTGTGAAGCAAGGAGCATAGACATTCACATCGTGCATGACAAGCCACTATAGCCTTCTTTATCACTAATAAACTGATGGATGCTTCCGGCAAGTTGAGCCTTTTACGACACTTTCCACACTGAGACATGCCAGTCATTCACAGTCACTTTCTATTCCCAAACTCCCTGAACACCTGAGCTTCATCAGCATCTTCTTGCAGTCACTTGTTCCATGATGACTTGGCCCAAAATGCCGCGTACTCCTCCTCCCAAAGACTCTCTACAGCTCAATGACTCGACTATCAACCCACCGAAGATGGCTTTTCGGCGTTCAGCACGCGAGGCAATGATATATGAATGGATCCAGACCAATACTACTCCTAGTCCTCGTCCTCGTGCTTCTCATCCTTCTTCGTCGCCAACTCGTTCCAGCAAATTGAGCACAGCCTCTGCTAGCCACAAAGTCAGCGCTACATCCTTCGCCCTGAAACGTGAAGCCGCAGCAACCCAACGCCTTCACTCAAAAGAGGAGACAGCCAAACTCGTAAATGACAACGACGATGACAACCGCAGTGATAGCAATAGAAGCTTTCTCGAATCCCTCGACTGCTGGAGCAACTTCGCAGCAAAAGGGCAAGATGGTACGGATCATGAGGCGGCTTTGACGGAGAGAAAATCTAGCTTCACTAGCCTAGGCGCCTTGGAGGATATCATTGTACTGATTTTGTGCATGCTATACTGGCTTACTCTCGTGACTATGGTTTGCATACTAAGCGGGCTGGTGATTGTAGCAAGGACTGGATACAGATTGGGAATGCGTGGTCATCGTGTCTGATTCATTTCTTGTCACTGTGGTTGTTATCTCAGCTATGGATGAAGTTGAAATGAGCATTAGGTGGAAAGGAATAGGTGTAGGTCCATGCTGGAAGCTTCTGAGCTAAAACGAGTATCAAATGAATGATGGAATTCATCCTGTTCTCGTCTGTAATGTACTGTAAAGCAATTGCATCGTGTCGATAGCACGAGATGTTTGGCATTCTGCTTCAAGTAGTCCTTCATACCGGCCGCTGTTCATTGCTTCATTTCCGACGGCGCACCAAACAGGTCTGCTGCTATCAATATCCAATATCTCAATGTTTTCCACCTTCAGCAACTAGATATGTAGTGCAGCCTGCCAATTTTAAGACCCGAGGACGAGTCCTCCTTAAATCGACCAATGCCCGCATCTCTTTTGTCGAACGCCCATAAGCTCTCCAGAAAGAACACTACGTAGCCCTGAAAGGAACCAAAATGACACGAAAGAGAAAATAAGACAGATTCATGGCATTAGTTATAGATAATAATGGCTGGTTGTGCCACTGTGGTGTTAGCTGTTTTAACAGACCTACCACCATACTTGAATAGGACTAGTTTTTCTAGCATCACCACCATCCACGGTAGGTGGGAGAACTCAGAACTTAGAAATAACCTCTTAATCTTTTCTCTCCCTCGCGGTCGAAGGCAGTTCGGCCTCTTGTGCTGCACATGGCGCGACTGTTGGACCTTCCAGGCGAGCTCCTTCTCCTCGTCATCGACTACGTGCAAGCGAATACAACACAGACAGCATTGCCATTCTGTTACTGGGGAGATGCGTATAGACACTCGGTTGAACACAATCCGCCGCAACGAGTCAAAGACCTGCGCTCTCTTTGCCTTGCATCCGCTCGCTTGAGCAATCTGGTAAAACCGATATTGTATGGTAATATTTGCGTTCGCGAAAAGACGTTCCGCAGTCATCCGCAAGACCAGCTAAATTGGAGTCTCGAGAACGATTCAGAGCTCGAAAAGTATATTATCTCTGCAATTGTTCCCTGCAAGGAATCGATTTGTGACATTTATCAATTTTTCTGGTTCCCCAACATCCAGACACTTAGCATTCTCCGGTTCAATGACTGGGAGCCCGCGGAATTCGAAGACGATTCGCATGTTGGTACGTCGCCGATCACAGCATTGAATTTGGTAGAATGCGGGGCGCACGAGGAAGCATTAGCCGCTGTACTAAGCTGGCCAACTGCGCTGGAAGTACTCCATTACGATGCCGAACAAGGAGAGTGGGATGCCTATGGCGATGAGCCTGCCAAAACCTGGACATGCGCGGCGTTTGTACGAGCCCTTCAGCCGCAAAAGGCCACTCTACGGGAATTGACCCTCACTCGGCCATGGCTCGTTCATGAAGGATTGGGTAACGGACCACGCATAGATCTGAGCGATTTCACGGCTCTGACCACGCTGCGCATCTACCACGTCTTTCTATGCGGAGAGGAAGATTCGCTCGAGGCCTGGAGAAGCCTTCCCCGTAGTCTTGAGGGATTAGAGGTCTTTTACGATGACTGGGATCTCACTCGTTTTGACGAGGATGAGTTTCTGCGGGGTCTGCTGGCGCATAAAAGAGAGCATCTACCCAATTTACGTACGGTGTCCATTAGCTCGCCCGAGCAGAACTGGGACAGCGACACAGAGGGCTTCACACCTAGCAGTCAATGTCGATGGACGCCGCCGTCTCCCCTGGCGCGAGCATTCGAAACTGCAGGTGTGGATGTACACGTCTGGCTGGGGCCTGTGGAACACCCAACGTTTGAGGGACTAGACATTCCTCAGCTTCTTGAGCGACCGAGGAAAAGGCGTTGTCTTGATTGATTGGGTCTAACTGACAGGATTACTTTACAGCTATCTCAGATATGATGATGGTAGCCATAAATCCGTCTTATTATTGGATGTTCATTGTTGACTGATATATGATTCTTATCATTAAATCTCTTTTATAATCTCTAATACTGCAATTCAGATATCACTTCTGATTCACTCCCCCATCAAAAGTTGCTGACCCTGCTTCTTCATCGATTCTGACGGATTCGTCAAGACCGCACACCCGCAACAGCTGCTGTGGCGAGAATTCCATGTTTGGCCGGCCGGTCTTTTTCAGCCCTTGAAAGGAATGCTTTAAAGCTTTATAGACGTGCGACATCGCAATCAAAGGCACAATCATGATCCGGAACCTTAAATCTTTTGCTTCACTGGCCGATATTGATGGTGTTACGCTATGCTCTATCATATTCAGGAGAACTGGCCAAGGGCCGAGATCTGCGATCAGTTGTTGGGCCTCACTTATAGACCGTATGCCTTTTGGGAAACCAATATCGGCCCCGGCGTGACGCGCAGCTCGCAACGAGCGATGGACTCTGCATAGCCGTGTTTTTGTAATGCATCCGTTCGACCAATGATGACAATGTCGCTACCGGTTTTCTTTCGTTACTAGACAGCAGCTCGCATTCAACTCGCATATGTTTCGATATCGACGAGCACCTTGCCCGCCAGGTGACCACATCGCTTGGTCTAAGAATCCATCATAGATACCTAGGGCAAGAATAAAGTCTCCAGATTCAAGTTTACAACACAGGTTGGTCGAGGAAGCGAGAATCCCATCAACATCATCCAATGCCATTGCACAAGGCCCTTCCAAGTAGAACATAAAAAACAGGTATTATGATGGACTAGACAGAGACTGAAATTAGTTTTCTACCAAAGATTAAGCTAAATATGCAGTCTAATTCTATTAAGTATGTCATTAAAGGTCATAGCCCTACAGCAGTCTGATGCTGCGACGGAGATTCCTGGGACAATTTTAGGGTTTGGTCCATTCAGCTATCCAAATATCAGTATTTCCGACTCGAAAATCTTCTAACCACTAATAATTGATTCATAATATTTTAAGAAATCTTAGACAAGGCAAAATCTATAGAAAATATAGTCATTCTAGTTTATTCTTCTCAGAGTAGAGGGCTTCTAACAGTTATAAGTACAACTACGCCAAAATCGTGACTCCAACAACAACTCCTTCCAGATTAGGAAGATTTCAAGACTCAAGGAATAAGACGTAATTCCAAGCACAAAGACAACAGATACATGCCACTGAGTCTCAATAACTTAAGTCATTTCAATCAAAAAACAGTAATTTCCAAAACAATGGCAGAGACGTACCTGATTTCCAATCTATCAATTACACTGACAGAATCAGTGCTTAAAAGCTGATAGAATAGATAGCCTTGACCTAAGTTGTAGCTTTTAGCAATAAAAGCTTAATGCACATAAATAATAAAGGTAACTGGTAGAAATTGAAGGTTGAACAAGCACTCGGATTTGAGGAGTTAGGTCACCGGCGTGCATTCAGAATTCCGAATATATGAAGAAGTCGGTTTTCTATAGCAAGGGTCGAGGCAAAGACTGTACGTAAGTAGATAATAAGAGCGGCCTGTCACGTTTACAGAATCCTATGCTATCAAACATGATCACCAATTTCAATATGGCTCCAAAGGATCAGATCCGCATCCCCGCTACGTACATGCGCGGCGGGTCCAGCAAGGGTCCCTTTTTAAGAGAAAGCGACATCCCTCCTGCTGGGCCGATACGTGATAGCGTATTAAAACGGCTCATGAGAGCGCCGGACATGATTCAAATTGACGGTATGGGAGGGGCCAAAGCAGTGACATCCAAAATTGCAATCATCTCCCCGTCGACACGGGACAACATCGATATCGATTACACGTTTGCGCAAGTAGGTGTTCGAGATGACACTATTGATTACAAACCAAACTGTGGCAATATCTCGGCTGCAGTCGGTCCATATGCGATTGATGAAGGCCTCGTTCCCAGATTCCGGCCTGGTCAGAGGCTGCAGGGTGACGGGCAGATCAAAACGCAAGAGGTACGCATATACAATACGGGAACAGAGAAGCTGTTTGGTCTCTCGAATTTGGTTCACAAATACATATTTCCATTAGTACGTGAATATACGACGGAAAATCTTGGAAGTATGTGTCTACAGAATTCAATCATTGAAAACTTCTACATAGCTCTTCTCGTAACATAGATAGGATTTCGCTTGTTATTTTCTTATAGAGCATGACCCTCTCTATGCCTTGTAGAACCGTCCTTGAAAAGGCCGTGCTAGAACCTAGAACAAATATGTTGCATATAAAATATAGAGGGTCACTAGGTGATAATGTTTCCCGATGCATACTGTTCACAGCTTGCAACCCTCGCACTCACCAATCTGTGCCACATTGCGGATATTGTCACCTGGAACGAATGCACTCTTACCAGTCAATACTTCAATAGGCCATTTGGCCTTTTCTAGGGTCTTTTGAGCCACCTCAATGAGTGTGAGGTCAGTTCCTAACGTAAAGTCAGAATTGCCATAACAGTCGAGGAAGGGTTATGGATAAGAATAGGCATGGATTTACCATTCGAGCCTACTATTGAAGGCACAATTGGCGCATACTCGATGCCCTTCGTCACTTTAGACTCGTACCCATTTTGCCCAACTATAGTTTTTTCCTCCTTATCAGTCATGCTTTCATTGGGCGAGAAGAATTGGTTCTTATTTAGACTTACTAGGTATCACAAGCTGGGGTAGCCCTAAAATGCTACTTAGATCCATTGAATCGTACGCGGATGTTGAAAACTCCCCACTGCAGGCCACCAAATTAGTAGAAGCTTATGGGGAATGACACGATTCCACTTATCCCGGTTGAGGGACATCGTCCCGGTAATTTGCTCCAGGTCGTCCAAGCGGCAATAACATAATTGATCCGACTTGCTCGTCCTCATTATTACCGAGGATATAAGTGTTTATCCAGCTGCGATATATTTCAATCTCTTCTAATCCCCTATCTCTATCTTCCGGGGTTATCTGCGAGGCCCCTGTGTGATTGCGTCGAAGATGTATTACCTAAGTGCTGTTACCTTGCTATAACTATCGCAGGAGCATGAAAGTGCAGTACCATCTCTTTGTAATGAAAGGACTTGCATATGGTGGATAGCCAAATTTAGTCTGGTGGTCTATTCTGAATTGATCCCAATTGTGATAGCCATCGTAGTAGTTGGGCCAGTAGATCGACTACTCTATATTAGGTGTTGCGGCAAGAATATCATAGGCGACATACCTTATCAAGGAATTTTTCAAGCGTAAGACCCCGTAGATCTTCAGGACCAGTCAAAGCCCAATCACCTTCCAGCGACATCTCAATACGAGATACACCTAGCACATCTTCAAGAGCCGTCACAAAACTTTCAATCATCTTCTGCTAAGCTTCGTTTCGCATTGGAAACCAATCCGTCGGATAGAGTAGTCTCTTTGGCCACTGTGATATGACTTTAGTCACATATATGATTTTCTAGGTATCGAAATGTAAAACACACTGTTTTTCTCTCAAATGCCCCCGAAGTGGAAAGCAAGTCCGTAATTGTCTGCGGCGATCTCGCTAGTACTCCCACGGTGTCGAACTTCCTGTTTCAATTAGTACCTGTGTATAGCAAACAATCAGATAGGATGAACGAACACAACATTGGGGAGAATATTCTGGGTTGATAATATACCCCATGATGACCTAAGCCCCCATAGCCCGTAGGAGGCGGCTGGCATACGGATACTTCCAGTCGCTTCTCACGTTAGTCCACATTCATTGTCTTTCCACATTAAACAAAAAGAACATACAATCAGTTCCGAGCGCAAGATCAAGCCATGGATAACTCGCGATGGAGGAGCCGGCTCCACTAGAACTGCCAGATGGGCCTTGATAACCATCACCGCGGGGATTCCATGGTGGAAAATAGTCGATGCATTTCTCTGGTGGAACTTCCGATCCGGCATAAGCTCCAAGCTTGGTTTTACCGACTATGATAGCACCTTTATCAAGGAGTTGCTTGACAATTTCCGAAGTCTCTGCTTGGGTCAGTAGAGGGTCATGTACGAACGGCTACCGGCGGAAGTTTTGACACCTGCAAGGTGGTAATTATCTTTGATAGACACTCTCATTCCCATCAGGGGCTTCTCTGGGGTAGTGCGAGAGTAGAGGCGAGAGGGCACTGCAACCACGGGACATGAAGCGGAATAGGCGGCGGCATGTAATGGTTGAAACCTATGGGTTAGGTCAGATCATTCTTTTAGGGCCTCTCCTTACACCTTTACCACCGACATACCTGTACTCCTTATCGCTATCTGACGGTATCACTGGAGTGACAAAAGCCAGATTCTCGTCTGGGTATAGACGCCATGCTTGATGCAATCGACGATTTCGTAGGAAGTAAGGGCCCTCAGGCAACTCCTGGCTGTCAATGAATACCAACATGGACGAGAGGCCTTGCTCCAGGAACGTTAAAATCCCTTGGGGAATAACCTTAGAAGGCTTTCCGGCACTCAAATGCTGAGCTATAATCACACTCTGTTGTCGAAATGCCGAATTGAAAACGTCATCTGATGCTTCAAATACAGCAGGGAGGGTGCCCTCTAGCTTGAGAAAGGCAGGAGCTGACAGCTGAAGTACGTAAGTTTAGAGAAGTGACTGTCTTTAACCCACTACATTGAGAGTATCGTCATACCTCAGCTTCGACATGATTTCGCACATAGTATGCAATGTCATGGAGGTAAACAACGCTATGCTCCCTCAAAACGGCGAGTGTGTGATTAAGGAACTGAGACATCTTGGATACGGTGATGATGATAATTCAAGTTTCTGTCTAGGATTGCGGCATTTACAAAAAGTATGAGAGTATGAGAGTTGAAATTTCTTTCCTTAGACATTTGGAAGACAGAAACCAAGGAGTCATTTCTACCTAGGTAACACAAGGCTGAGGGATTAGGTATCAGACAGATTCATTTCACAAAGCAAAGATACATACCCAGCTAGGAACATTCTTAAATCAGGTCTCTAGTGGATTGAACGGAGTCTTTATACTTACTCTTGTCTCTAATAGGATATTTGCCTAAAGATCTTAGGTGTGGGTTGGCTTATAAAGCCATAAAGACAACGTAGGTACGTCTGTACACGTGCTTCAGGTGGTACTCCAAGTACTATGGTAAAATGTATTCAATCTTCTTCTTCTTCTTCTTCTTCTTAATGAGGCCCCGACGCGGTCTGTATAGTCCTTGCTTGTGTTGGAACGTAATACGCTATTCCTAATTGGGAATGAGTCAAAGAATCTGTCACAATACTAACATGAAGAAATTT
>JAMAFX010000016.1:5567-196956 GCA_023625875.1 Trichocomaceae sp. PYS4502
ATACTCCCCTAGACATACACTCCTGATGTACTCCCCTGCTGTACTTCCCCGGACATACTCCCCTGCTGTACTTCCGGTGATGTACTCCCCTGACGTACTCCCGAGATATACTCCGCTGGTGTGCTCCCCTGACGTGCTCCCCAGATATACTCACCGTATTAAAAACTAACGTCGCTATAGCTGGGTACAGTTATCCATTCCCTAACTCCAATATCGTACCCTCTTCTCTCTCCGCCACCAGCCGGATCAGCCTCAACGCACGTTAGCATAGTTGCTATCACGTCAACAATCGCGCGGCTCTTTGTGGGCTCCGTCACAGATATCCTCGCACCTCCAGCCACACACCAGTTCATATATAGCCTTGACAACCCAAATCGGCAACCGGTGCCCGCCAATCGAGGATACAAAGGCATTACCATGTCTCGTCTTTCCTTCCTTCTGCCTTCTGCCTTCATACTTTCCCTGGGCTTTCTCAGCCTCGCGTCTCCGGTAGTAACAGCCCGCCCAGGGCTCTTCCACCTCACCAGTGCTTTTGTGGGCTTCGGCTACGGTGCCTCCTTCTCTCTCATGCCCATCATTATCTCTGTGGTATGGGGCGTTGAGAACTTTGGCACGAATTGGGGCATTGTGGCTACGGTACCTGCCGCGGGAGCAGCATGCTGGGGGTTTGTTTACTCCAAGACGTACCAGAGTGCCATAAAGCCTACCCCAGACGGCGCAGGACAGTGTCTTGGCTGGAAGTGCTTTGGATTCTGGGCAATTGGCTGCATGGTGAGCGTGTGGATGGCAATTGCAGCCTGGCTGGTGGCGTGGAGAGGATGGAGGAAGAGGGCGGTGGTGGTGTAGTGTCGCGCTCCTTCCAGTTCTCGGGGGGCCCTCGCTCCTTCCTGTTCTTGGGAGGGCCCCGTTCCTTCCAGTTCTGAGGAGGGCACCCGTGTCCGAACGTCAACAACAACAAAAACACGATCGTCTTCTGTCTCCCTCCCGCCACCCACATCCATACCCCCCATATCTCATCCCATAGTATAGACAGGCTCCCTCCCGATAATTATCATGCATTTCATTCCTGCTGTCCTCGCCATCTTCACGTATGCTGCTCTGGTGCCCGCCAGAGCGAGTAGGGAGACCTCCCTACGCATCGCAAATGCCCAACCTCCCGACGCGTCTGCTTCGGGTGCTCGCCCCGGCGAGCGATGCGGCCCGGGCAGGGGCCGCTGCCAAAGGCACCTCTGCTGCTCGCCAGCAGGTAATGCCAACAAAGAAATAAACATTGGGGGGGGCGCCAGAACTGACATTTATCATAGGGTACTGCGGCAGCACGGCCGCCCATTGCATGTCCCCGGACTGCCAGCTGGGTTATGGCATCTGCGACGCAGATAAGACTCCCGAAGGCCTCCCTACCAGTGATCTCTCCCGCCCACAAGTTGGGCTTGTCCCGTATGGTGAACCGATAATGTCATGCACGGCTCCCAAGACATTTGCAATGACGTTTGACGATGGTCCTAATGCATACACGGCCGACCTGCTTGATATCCTGGACGAGTTCGACGCAAAGGCAACGTTTTTCATCACTGGAGTCAACTCTGGCAAAGGGCAAATCGACGACTTCTCGCGTCCCTGGGGTTCCTTGATCCAGCGCATGCACCGCGATGGCCATCAACTCGCCAGTCATACGTGGTCTCACCAAGATCTTAGCAACATTACACACAGACAGCGTCGTGACCAGCTACTCAAGAATGAAGCTGCCCTTCGCAACATCATGGGTGGTATTCCAACGTACATGCGGCCTCCGTATTCGAAGTGTGATAGATCTTGCATGAGGGACATGGCAAAGCTTGGTTATCATGTCATCTACTTTGACCTCGACACCGCTGATTACCTCAACGCCAACCCTGAAAAGATCCAACTGTCCAAGGATATTGTCGATAGTGCATTGTTAAAGACACCCCTCTCAGACAACAAATCGTTCTTGGCTATTGGACATGATATCCATGCACAGACTGTGCACAACCTGACCGCCCATATCTTACAACGCGTGAATGAGAAAGGCTTCCGAGCTGTTACTGTTGGCGAATGCTTGAACGATCCTCGCGACAACTGGTATCGCTGGGACCATCGGAAGACAACTTGAGGGTTTTTAAGTAACGGCTTCTAGGACGCAGGTGTTGACTAGTTTGTATTTCTTTTGATGACTATGACTCTCGATTCTCGATTCTTCGTTTTAATTTTGATGAGGTCTGTTACCGCATATTCTCATTTTTCCACGCGGTATTCTTCAGTCTGTTTGCTATCGATGTCTCTTTACGTTTCTTTACTGAGAGCTCTTGCCCTCCGCGTTTGTTATTGTTCTCGATCCTCGATTCTTCATGATGAGGTCTGTTACCGCATATTCATTTTTCCACGCGGTATTCTTCAGTCTGTTTGTTATCGATGTCTGTTTACGTTTCTTTGCTGAGAGCCAGTGCTCTCCACGTTTGTTAGTCATAGATCGGATGTATTAAGCTCATTCGTTAATAACACTTGAGTCAACATGCTCATTGAAACACTCATAACTCATTCCATAAACATGAAGTAGCCATACCATTGATAATATATACATAGATCACCCTCCATAGATAGTTCAGAGCTCATCATTAGCGATAATAATATGGTAGAAATCATTTCGTATTCTTGGTTTACTTCTTTACCACTTTCAGCAACGGCGCAATCCTTGCCCGGCGACTTAAGCCTACCCTGAATGGGACCTTGCCGGTGTTCTTCGAGATGGGTGTTTGCTGCTGCTGCTGCTTCTTTACTGCCTGCACCTCTTGGTCAACGACAGCTTGCTCTTCGCTAGGCTTGCTGGGCGTGTTGGTACTGTCTAACCCGGCGCTCTCCTTCGGGTTGTCAGACTTCGTCTCTGTGTCGATGCTCTTTTCATTGTCTTGTTGCGGTGGCATGTTGGAAATGTCCTGAAGAACTCCCTGGTTTCCAGTAGCTGGTCCTTCGGCTGTCTCTTTCCTCTTTCGACCACGCTTTTTGGGTGGGACGTCGGTTTGTCCATCTTTCGGATCCGCTGGATTCTTCTCCGCTGTAGTGAGAGGAATTGGTTCATTATCTGGGATTCCTGGATCCTGCACGGCCTCTACTGGGCGACTTTCAACCCAGATCACGTCACTTTCCGGTTGTAATTCACGGCTGGGCTTGTTCGGGATATCTGATGTTGTCTTGCTGCGTTTGATTTTCTTCTTCTTCGTTTGTTTGGAAACACTACCTGCATTGGGGCCTGGCTCGTTCGAGGTTTCTGGTCCTCCATTATTGGAAGTGTCAACTGCAGTGGTATCATTTTCTTGCTTTTTGGGTCTGCCTTGTTTCTTCTTGATTGTCTGTTCTGAGACTTCTTCCGCGGTATCGTCTGGAGCAACTCTGATTTCGATCTCTGTGGAATCTGTTGCTGATTGCTTTTTTGGACGGCCCCTTTTCTTTTTGGTAGTACCCAAGGCTGCCTCGGTATCGGTTTCAGATAACGGCTGTCGGGGATCGGGATCGGTTTCCTGGATCTCATGTTGTGGAATTGGCAACCCTATGGTCTGTTCCTGTTCATATGGAGGGTCTTCGGAGAATGGTATAGTTGGCGGAGGCGTCCCAACTGGTATCGGTAAAGAGTCTGGCATACCCGTTCCACTATCATGGCTCTCATTGGTAGTCAGAGGGAGAATGGGCGTTGCTACTTCTCGAGATGGATCGTTCGGGCCGGAAGATGCGAAGTAATTATAAGATGAATTTGTTTCTGCACTCTTTCCTAGTTCTCCATTGTGTAAATTTTCTTCTTGTGAAGGCGAAACTCTCCGTCTCTTTGAAGGATGATCAAAGCCATCTGCCACCATCTCGTATCCCGCATCAACTGTTTGCGGCAAAGCAGTCGTAGTAGTAGCAGCATTAACGGTGTACATGAAACTATCATTGCGCAACTGTCCTGTGTCCATCTGATCATTCCCAAAATGGATGACTATAAATTGAATTAGTCGAATCTGCGACCAAAAAAAAAATTCAATACGGGTAGTAGATTGATTGGCTTGGTACCAACCATGAGCTGAACTCGAATGAGCAGTCGACATCCATCTTTCATCCTCATAATCGCCCGCCATAATTGAAGACTCCGATCTCAAGAACCGATCAAAATCCACTTGGGGCAGCAGGTCCGTGGCCGAAAGTGGAATTTGAAAACCCCCGGGTTGGTTCTCATCATCGATACGCGTCGTTTCTCCTGCGTCTGGTTGTTGAGGCGCATACGACGTATCTTGGAGGGGGTCACAAGAGGATGCACCTTCGGATCGCACATCGACGTCCTCGTCGTCTGAATCTTGTATAATTCGTTGAAAGGACATATTGCATAACAAGCTATCGAAATATACCTAGTCTTGCACCTTCGTTTGGACGCGCCTAGTCACTATCGTGGTCAAATAAAGTGGAACAACAATCGCCGCGTGTGCACGTGCTGATAAGATAAGGTCACACTCGTGTCAGTGATGGAATCATGGAAGCTCTTGAGATATTCAACATTGCAAGAAATACTAATTGAAACGCTGTATTTATAAAGAGAGATTGCTATACAATACTAATTATGTATATACAAACTGTGACTACAATCCAGGCCAGACCATGTATTATTCAGTGCTCGATCCCATCACTCCTCGACCAAAAAATTCACTCACAGTCCCAAACCGATCATTACTACGCTTTAGTTCGTCAGTGAAGAGATCATGTTGATCGGCAGCTTCTACTTGGCGCCGTCGGATAGCCCTGATAGTCGCATTTTGGGGCGCGCAAATGGGACATTCAGCGTCTTCGCCGGTCTTGTTGAGACAGCGTTGATGGAATGAGTGTTTGCAGAGAAAGTGAACTACAGGTAGCTCCAGGGATCCACCGCATGATTGACAGCGGCGAGCTTGGAATACGGCTGGTTGAGAGCTGAGTTGCTCGAGTTCCTTTCGCTTTGCATCTGTCTCGGTCGTGTAACTTGCTATCAACCGACGGTTCTAAAAAAAAGAAGTAATCCTTAGTACCCTGGGAGGTCCTCATATTTTCACACGGTGGATGCAAGCTTACTGTTGATATATCCTTTCGTTCCCGGTCAATATTCTCGCTGAGATACTTTTTGATCATGCCCATGGTGACAACTGAGTTAGTGCTCAATGCCTGAATGACTTGCAGCGGTGCCATCAATCCGTCCTCATCGATCTTCTTGAGAACGACATTCAACTCGTCGCCAACTTCCGATAGGATTTTGGGACTAGATGCAAAGTAAGCTAGAGCATCCACATATAATTGGGGTTCTTCAGGTCCGTATTTTCGCAGAGCTTTGATCACTCCCTGGGTGTCTTTGGCGGTAGTATACGAGCGGAAAATGTCTGACCGCAACCCTGCCTGCTCCTTAACCAGCGTTGTCCCTTCTTCGAAGTTTAACAGATCCGAAAGAAGTAAAACGTTCGACGTGGAGATAGGAATCTTGAATCCGTCAGATGTAAAGGCATTGCTAGTGGGGATAATATCTCTACTTACATCCTTGCCCTCTATCAAATTCTTGGCCTTGGTCTCCCACTCATTTCGTACGCTTATATCCTTTGAGTTCTTCGCATTATCAAGATACATCTCGAACAGTGTAGTGTATAAGTCGATTCTATCCTGTTCTTTCCAGGCCTTTTCTGATAAGAGAGCCTCGAGAAAGCGAATGAATTCAGCCGGATGATCAACAAACGCCGAAAACGCCGTTCGTGGTTTGGGAATATTATAGCTCGGGATAGCATCATCCTTATCAGAATCCTGCGATACCTGGGGCTCGGACGGTTGAGATTTTGTAGCTGCACTCATGCCTACATAGGGAAGAGGGATAAAGGCAGCTAGATTGCGGACAGCACTGGGCTGTTGGGTCTGTGATTCCGAAAGAGGCTCCGTCTCTTTCTTTGGTCGATATTTTCCTGTGTAGAACGTTATGAAAAGCTGTGTCGTATCTTGCGGGCAATGCCCTAGCAATACCCGAGCATATTTCATTAGATTGGAATAGGCCTTTGATAATTAGCAGATAATCCTCTAAAACCGAACAGAGCCAACGTACCGCGTCAGCATCAACTCGTGAGACGAATTCTAGCGCTTCAGCATATTTCTGAGAGTCTTCAACAAGAATGCTAACAACCAAGTCATTCTCGCCGTGTTTGGTGGCCAAATATGCGGCTTGCTCAAAATAGCCTCCTTGACGACACATTGCAATAGCGGTTTCAAGATCAAATTTCAATTCACCAGGAGCCTTGATGAATGAATCTAGTTTGGAAGTGTCTTTGAGTTTTGCATAACAATTTAGAAGCAACGTCGTGTGATCTGCTGTGGCTTTGTCATGGTCGTGGAGCTCTTCCAAGTATTCAATAAGATTGTGAATCCGCTGGGTATCTAGGAACTACGGTGTGTTAGCTGTTTCTATACTATGTTGGGAAACAAGTAATGAAGCATACCTTGCGAATGACCTGCGATGGTTCAGTATTTTCTATGGCTCTTAAGTACTGCTGCATGGCGGTGTCGTAATCCCCTTTCTGATAAAGATAGTCTCCATACTTGCGAAAGATGACATTCTGCTGTAGCGTATCAATGCCTGCCTTCTGGGCTAGATTAATTGCCAAGATATAAAGGTTCCTCTGGTAAAGAATCTCAAGTTTCTGCTGTAGGTTCTTTTCATGGTAGCGAGTAATCTGTAAGCCAGTGTCAGTACCCATTTTCGTTACGAGACGAGGTAATTTCCTACCTTCCCATCCAAGCTCATCAAGAATAGATCACCCCATATGGCAAACACACTTTTGACGGGTGAAATAAGAGACTCGGAGTGTGCAACGAAGTTCAGATCGGTATCAAGGAGAGTAAATGTCGAGGTATTAAATATGTCATCCGTTTGACCTACGCTGAACCTTCGCAATGAGTCGGACTTTGATGATGCTGTCCTTGGCGGGCATACTAATGCCACATATCCTTTGAAAAGATTCAGAGATGTCTTCGGGCTATCGAAAGCATAGCTGGGACCTCGGCCTCGTAGACCATATGTATGTATGGCATCTTCTCGTGCGATCAACATATCACCCGTATCCTTATCGAGTGCCATGCATCCGAGAGCACATCCCGCGTCTTCAAGCACGCGGGCAGGCTGGCCCTGGCCTCTGCCAGCAATGGTGAGCGTCAGGATACGACTCGTAGTAGCAATAAAGAGTATTGTATTACTGTGGCCGTTTTGAATCTCTAGGCCGGTTATGGGTTCCTGCGACTCAAAGACAATTCGCTGTCTGGCGCCGCGATCATTAATGAGGTCCCCTCGAATGATGGCAACTGATCCATTCGCGAAACCAACCGCGACCTGGGACAAGTCTTCGAGGGTAACAAATGTAGATACCTTTCCCCACCCATACGTAAGCGCATATTTCAAAAATCAAGATGAGGTGGCGGAATACTGACTGGGAAAGGTCGTCTGCCATTTTGCACAGACAAAGTTGACAGGCAACGTGGTGCGCCGGTTTTCTTTTCAACCTTATCAAGAGCCCAGACTTTCAGAACAGGCTCGTTCGGCAAGTCCTCCGCAATTGTCACCAAGAGAGATGTGCCCTCGATCTGTTTCATATGCCGAATAACTCCGGCATCGTGTGCGTTGAACCAACGGACGACTTTGAACGCAGGCGATACTATGTGCACTTTCCCATCGTTGCTTCCAATAAACAGGTTATCAGATCCAGTACATATACACTCGACATCGCCCTGAGATAGTTGTAAAGTTAGACAGTGTTCCTGGGTCAATGAGAACGGGCGGGGAATTCACATTGATGACGGATGAGCTACCCTCTGGGAGCTGGACTTGAGAAACCTCAAAGAAATTGAAAGCCTTCTTCTGTTGCAGCTGTTAGCAACATAATATCCACGACAAAAGAAAGTTATTCATACCGAAGTTAGAGCCATTTGCCTTGCGCCCACGCCATCAGTCGGCGATGAGGTATGAGGTTAATTGGAGCTCTGGGTGGAGCGGCTGCTTAGAAGTTAGAGGTTCAGACTTCCGCGCTAGGCAACATCCGTAGTAATCTATAGTACTATAACAACATTGCAAGAATGAGGAAGCTGTCTATTTTATGCCCAAGAATATGTCCACTGTTATGATATTCCTAACTAATATACAATTCTCGCCATTCGCTACAATCTTGAGAATACAACGAAAGCAAGACGACAATCGATAAAATGGTGCCACTTTCTAACCGCCGTAGAGTGCCCTTGGTTTATTCCAAGTACTAAGCTATACGAGGCTTAATTCACGGCGTGAACTTGGGGGAGATGACTGCGTATCTTTTCCAGTACTTCTGATGCCTCGTTTCACTTCCTTGCTAATATCGTAGCTTTGCTGAAGCCAGCTTCCAGCATCTTGTATTACTTGGCTCACATCGAACGCGTCCACACCGAACAGGAATCCTTGACCGTCCTGTTGGTTTGTTGCCGGGGTAGTTCCAGACAACGTCAGTGGGAGAGGTGGGAGAGACTCGCGTCCGGAATTTTGCGCCTCTCCGAATTGAGATGGTCCTCCAGGAGATATCGAGCGAGATGACGGGCGCGGGGACGTGGCGAAACTAATCGTCTTCTTTGTCTGAGAGTTTATGGCGTTTGTTTTCGGAACAGTCCTTCGTCCTGTCATCATATCTGGATTTGGCGAGGTCGCCTTACTGAAAGGTGTAATAGCATCGATCATGGCTTGGGTATTAATGTTGTGGATCGTGCCTGGAGTATGCTTTGGATCAATCTTAATATTGAATAGTGATTGGGACGCATTAATGTTAGCAAACGGCGTGATTCTTTTAGCGGAAGAATGTTCTTTTCTTTTTGATGTTGCCGGCTGATATGGGAAATCTCTTTGCGGCGTTGCAAGGTCATCTTGGAATGATTTCTGCGCGAGCTCGAAAGCTGCCTGGGTTGACAGTTCTCCGTCCACGCTCACGGTACCGCTCTTCGCTGCACCAAGGCCACATATTTCGGTGGAGTGCAGCGAAATGAAGCAATCCGAGTTTCCTGGATGTCTCGGTACAATCTGAGCTGATGGTATCTTCTCGCTTTCGGTGGCGGTCTCGTTTTGATGCTGCAAAGAAAGAGTCGCTGTGCTTGTCTGTACCGGCACGGAAGCTTGATCATGACGGTCACTTGGAAGCACACGTCTTGATGCTGTCAATTCCGCATTGGTCTTCACCTCTTGAAAACTTTCGCAAGATGCGGCCCTTTCGATTTTAGAAGATGGTTGCTCACATTGTTCTTCATGTCGCTTGTCTGGCTGAAATTTTGCAAGACGGTATTTGAATTCAGGAAGGTTTGATGAGGGGGGAACCACATGAATAGAAGATGTACTAGCAGGTATCGTCGTTTCTGGAGGAAGAAGTTCAGCCATCGGTGAAATAACATCGACATTTTTGGCTAGATTTCCAGACAGCCTTCCATCTGGAGCAGCCTTGATTGTCATAATCCTGTCTGTTTTCGAAGAAGGTCGGCGGTTGCGCTCTCCGGATTCGTATGAGGTGGATTCATATGAGATTGGCGAACTGCTGCTTGTCCCTGCTCGAAGACGCTTCTCCTGCGAATCACCTGAAATAGACTTATCCCGTCGCACATTGCGTAGGTCTGTTTGGTGGGGCCTAATTGCTCGAGAAGAAGTCCCCTCGGCTTTGACTTTGGCCCGCGAGCCCTTTGGACGTTTGGCGGTGGCGCTTAAACTCGTGTATCGGTTAGACGGGGATTTTGGTGGGTCGTAATTTTGTATGTTGATAGACTTCTTTTCCCTCTTGAGCCAGTTTTGTACCGGTGGGACATCAGATGAGGACCGTCCCACTTCCCGCGGTGTAGACGAATTGCGTAGCGAAGATGATTTTGGCGGCAGTTTCAGAGAGTGCGAGGCAGGCCTTGGTGATGTTGAATACCGCAGTGAATCCTGATGGCCTGAAAGGCTGCCTCCTCTATTGCTGTTCGTGCTCTTGTCTGTCTCTGGTATTACGTCTTGGACAAGATGAAGCCCTGACCTCGTGCTGGCGGTTTCTATCTCGCAGTAGTGCTTCCTATGCTTCCTCCATGGGTTCACCCAACCGCCATCGAACGGCCCCCGGAGCAAAGCAGAAGAGATAAACAGCGGCTTGCCCCGCAGGTAAGACTCGCCGAGAGCCTCGATTCTTCTCCTTTTCACGGCTCGGGCTGTCTCTTCCAGCTCGTCGTCAGAGCCTTGAGGGAAGCATTCACCGTAATCGTTGATTGTGGCGTCCTCCAGTTTAAGTCGGGGAATCTCCCGGTGAGTAGACATGAGGGGCAAGGCAGTGCAGAGGCTGCTGCTTGAGCTTGTGCTACTGCGGCAGGGAGGCGTGCGGCAGAAATGATGATGCAAAACCAAGAAAACACAGCATACATGTCCTAGCGAATAGCAAAGAGTAACGTAGGGAAAAAGGAAAGGAAATATTGATCGGTTGCCTGCACCAAAGCAGGGCTCAGCAGGCTGCAGGCTGCAGATGCCTCACATTGATGGTTGCAATCTTGGGAGACTTGATCTTGGATCTTCAGACCACGTGAGAGTCAGACTAATTTATCCCGATCTGGCAATCCCTAACGCTTCCCCAGCAACGCGTTGGCGTCGCGCGACTGAAGCTCCTATTGGTTGAGCTGCGCGTCTGCCACATGCGACGAGGCGATTGGCTGGCGGAGTCAATTGCGGAGACCCTAAGCAGAGCCTTGTTTCTCCGGGCCGTCCCATCCAGTCTTGGCGCCAAGCCAGTGACACTTTGGCAGGTGCCGAATCCGGTAAGATGTTGTTTCCCGTAAACACAAATAGTCGCTAGCCATATCAGGACTAGCCGCAGCCTACTTGGAAGTTGGTGCCCGCGGCGGTGAATAATGTGAGACGTCCATAATCATTAATGATCCATCCATATCGATACCCAATCAGTCGTGTACAGAGTACGTATGTCATTGATTTCTGCTATTTTCACTATCACACTCCGACGAGTATATATGGCAGTCGCTATACCAACGTTCTTTGCTCTCTGAATGTCACCACCCCGTTGCGAACTACAGAATGGCCCACCTCTAATCCAGCTCCGTTCCACGGAACAACGCGACTAGGCGTGGATGGCTGGTGCTCTCAATGGCCAAAATAAACAACACGAACCCTGCAAAAATGGCAAAAGAGCCATGGCTGGCGGGATTGGATGAAGACTGGGTTTCGCAACCATCATCGCCCTGCTCACTGCCCCATTCGCCCTCCCTGCCGATGGGTGGCCATCAACATTCAGCGCGCAAATGTATCGGCTGTTCTGAGCGAAGCCGAATTCCCAAACCTCCCCCAGTGGGCTCGCCAAAAGCCAGAGGGAAAACCACCCCCAGAGGTGCTAGACGAGGCGGCAGTACGACTCCTACCAGTACACGTACTTCACCTTCGCCGCGCCAGACTCCGTCACCACGAGCTGCGCGGACTTCGAATGGTCCTTCTAAACCTTCCCCCAAGATTAACGGGAGGCAATCCACGCCCGCGCAGAAGAAGCCATCATCCACGCCTTTGAAAAATGTGATGTCAGCAAAATCAAGTTTCATGGCCTCAGTCCGCACCGACGACCAGGGAACAATCCAGATTCGAGCCAGCAAAGATGATAAAGAGGAGACACCGGAATGGAAACGTCGACTGGTTCATGGGGAGATACCTGCCGATGAACAATGCGATCTCTTCGCGCCCATAAGATTGGAGAATATCTTCAAACAGCCTGCAACATCCGCCACTGCCGACGCACGATCTTCATTGGCAGCTGTTAACCGTCCTGATAATGAGGCTGAGTCCCGAACTGTTGGCACTATGGTCGATAAGAGCGTTCGACACGGCGTGACGTTCAAACTTAATCACGAAGAAGAAATACATCAAGGGCAATCCACACATCTCAATGTTCGCACGACGTCTTCGAGACACGCTAGATTCGGCTTGGATGGCGTATTAGATACAGACACGCGCTTGCGCTCGGCCAGTGGAGAGGAGGAGCTTCGCAATGAGGATCTGACGCCTATTTTCTTATCAGCAAGCAACAACACTGTCGATCGGCGAACAGGCTCTGGCATCCTTCAGTCTGCGTTAAGGCAACTCAATGGTATGTCAGATAACTCGGAGAAACACGAAGCACATACGACCAAAGAACAACAAGCAGATGGTGGAGCGTCAGCTTTCCAGCCAAATGAACTTCTTGGTGTCAGCAGTCCCTATCTGCCAGAAGATCTTTCTACAGGCACACAAGAAGAGGAAATGCGAACCCCGCCGTTCGTCACTTTCGAGCGAGGAGGTCACTCCGACGGTTCCTTCCGTCTGCGGCAGCTCAGCCCATCGTCCTTCCCGTCCCGCCTGCAGTCTTCGGTCCTTACGAATTCCAACATTCGCAGTTCTCCTCCAGCCTCTAACCAAGGCGGATCTTCTCACTCTCCTGAAAATGACACCGCAGTGCCTGCCGTCACGTTCTCTCCAGCAGGAGAGCCTGATTCTGGAAGGCCGCAAACTGCCAACGCGAGCAGCCCATTGAAGTTATTTGGCAATCATGATACATTTACGAACAAAAAGCTTTTGCGGCGCATGAGCCAATTTGAAGAGACGTTCCAGGACCTGTCCGAAGAGGATGAACCTGCTTCGCCATCCTTAGTCGCAAAAAGGACGCGTACAACCAAACGCAGTTTGCCAAACCTTCGACGAGGGCAATCTCAACCACAGCGAAGCAGTACGCGTCCCGTTACTCAAGACGCTGTTGATCCTCGCATGAACCGCTTTGGCTATGGCCAATTAGACGAATTTGATTTCGCTAACATAGAACCTTCCACTATTCCAAGCCTATCTTTCCAAGACACAAGTCTAAGTGGACATCCACATGGACGGAGACTCCTGTCTCAAAATGCTCGAGATGAAATTTTGCGGAAAGCTAAAAGTTTCGATGATGTGCCTGAGAACAAGTCATCGACCAGAACTTTGCAGAGGAGGATTTCTCGCCGCTCTGGAAGTCGCCAGTCTAGTCTAAACATGTACTATCAGTCTAATCCGAATGTGAGGCGTGTTGCCAACATGTCAAGCAGAACTACCGCTCTGAAACGACGGCGGACCATACAACGAACTGAAGAACAAGCTTTAGATGCAACGGAGTTAATTGATTCAATATTAAATCTGAGCATCGAAGAGCAGGCTGCGAGACATCAGTCCCAGACAAGTGATCCCCTTTCAAATGCGATAGAAGACGCCCCAGATTCGGCGCGGATGCTGAATCGATGGAATAGAGTAACAGCAGAAAAGACCCTTTTAATTTCAGATGAATCCCAAGAGGATGCATTAACCCCGGACCGCCATAAGCGCTCTTTAACCACTCAAGATTTCCTTGACGAGGCCACAAAAGTCATGAGTATAATTCGAGCAAAGAGCAAATACACGAACGGGTTGGCTAGCGTGGAGGAATCAGACGTCACAAGGCTGGATGGTGATGAGGATGAACAGTTGACTGATGTATCGAGTCGAGAAAACCTATCACGGCCTCCGAGCCGCGATGGCGTGGACATGCGAAAATTTAGAGAGCCTCGCCCACTCCATCCACGAGTTGTCAGTCATCTCAAGAAGTTCGCCGATAAAGAAGACACGGAACAACTCATGGCATCGGTTATGTCGAACCTGTGTAAGGAGCAGCCGTCTGTCACAGCCGATGTAAAAGACTACTCGATGCTTAGCGGAGAGACAAGGAGCAGCCCATACAACGTGCGAATCTTGCCACAGCGAAAGCGTAAACATTCCGATGATGAGCCTCCGATGCATACGATTCCAACCATTTCGTCCAATGGCTCAAATACCAAAGGGGTGATTGCTTCTGATATGGTTTCACATCTGATTCCAGAACATGTCAATGGGATGAACTACGATAAGGCAAACAAATCTTGGGTTAAGCAACGAATTGACCGTGCAGCGGGACTAGTTCGAGGCGAAGATAGCGAGGATGATCCATTCGGAAGTATCCCAGATTTGAGTGTTGATGAGCTCGAAGAGATCAAAAGAGTACAAGAATCTGCTTCTCCTAGCAAAAACAGCCAAGCAGTGGGTAACCGACAAATTGTTAGGGCAAATCCCGAGGAAGAAACTGAATTAACAGGAGCTCAGCGGCCTACTACTCGGGATGGTGCTCCTTTTGTCACCGATTCGAGTTCTGTGCAGTCCAAGACAACGCGATTCACATCCAGTGTCCCGCAGCCAGAAACTCGAGCTACATCCTGGGGCACTGAGGATATGACTGTTAATATCAATCAAACTCCTAGCCCAAATCCTACAAATGCCAAGATTCGGAGCACACTGCAACAGTCACAGTCGAAACAACCCAAGAGGTCTGGTGCGAAGAGAGTTTCTACGATTAGCTTCTCTTCTCCTCTAGTGTCACATATTTCATATGTTGATGACGTTGAATACGCAAAGGCATCAGATATTAACGCAGATGAACAACACAGTGAGCAGCGGGTCGATAGCAAACTTTCCACAGTTGCTCCATCTCGGAGGACATCATTCGATGGACGACCGTTTGTGGGCCACCCCATATCACGCATTGACGAGCAAAATGAAGACAGTATGGCAGACATGAGATTGGGTCGCCGGAATTCAACGGGACAGCTCTCCACACCGCCACCACGCATTATAGAGAAGTCGATAGTGCATGCATCATCTGCTGAAGGTGACAACTACAGTTTCTATCTCAGCCCTCTTGCCGATTTTACAGTCCATCAGACAGATGATCCTAGGCATTCGGAGCCCAGCTACATTGGCCAGCGAACTCATCCAACGGCATTGCGCCAAATACACGGAACATTTTCACTGGCTACTGAAGATCTCATCAAACACATCACTGATGTTGAGCCGACCGAACCTTATTGGGAGCATCTACGTCGACTGTCCCTAAGGGACAAGGGCATCATTACTCTTCATTGCCTGAACAAGTTTTGCCCGCGTTTAGAAGCACTGGACGTCTCAGAGAACGAACTGGGTCAGCTTGATGGTGTCCCCTCGACCCTCCGCGACCTTCGAGTGCCGCATAACTGCCTCACGAATATGACAGCATGGGGGCACCTCATCAACCTGCAATATCTAGATGTCTCTGGCAATCAGCTTGAGTCTTTGGATGGCTTCGCGGGGCTGGTTCATCTGCGTGAGCTCCGTGCAAACAATAACAGGATTCGCAGCATTAAGGGCATATTCGGCCTGAACGGTCTTTTGCGTCTGGAGCTGAGACACAACAACTTGACTGCAGTGGATTTCGATGGCTCGGAATTGTGGGTCACTCAACCTGCCTTGATACTGAGTATTTTGCTGACAATTTATTTTCTTTCCCTAGGATTCGATTGGGCGATATTGACCTCAGTAACAATCAGATCAATGCCATTCAACATCTCGAGTATCTCCCGGTTATGGAGACCTTAGATATAAGCGCAAACCAAATCAGAGAACTTCAAACGCCTGAACCATTACGAAGTCTGCGCACCCTGAAAGTGTCCAGTAACCGGTTGTCCACTTTTGATGCATCATGTTATCCAAGACTCCAACTCCTTTATCTTGATAATAACTATTTGACCACGGTTTTTGGATTGTCTGGATGCAGCGGGATTGAAGTCTTTTCAGTACGCGAGCAGTTCGCTGGACAGTCACCGGAACTGGGGGCTTCTCTTGATATCGACCTCGGTCCACTAAACGATACTCGCAAAATCTTTTTATCTTCTAACCGACTCTCCGAACGGACTTTAACCCCGTCTGTTCCCATGTTGGCTTTACAGCTACTCGATGTTGCCTCTTGCGGAATCCAGAGACTACCGACCAACTTTGATAAAAACTTTCCCAATCTTCGCGTCCTCAATCTGAACTCCAATTGTGTCAGCGACCTGGGAGGAATTGCCAATATGAAAGGCTTGAGCCGATTGACGGTGGCTGGAAACCGTATCAACAGATTACGAACGCTCTGTCAGGTTGTAGCAAGAGTTGGTCGCTCGAGTCAGCACGGCTACAGTTCCCTGAAGACGATTGATCTTCGAAACAACCCTCTGACAGTTGGCTTCTATCCGCCACAGGTCTCTGGGAGCGGACGTGCTGATTCGCATATGAAAATGGTCGAAGACAAGCTCCAGCGAGCGGAGAAGCGCCAGCGCCGAATTGAATCTGGTGTTGATCTACTACCGACAAACTCTGATGAAATACAAGATCACGCAGTAGTTGAGTTTGAAAGTAAAGCGCACAGTGGAGCGAGAGCCGGGGAAGTGGAAATCGATGACCCTTATACTCTCCCTCCGGCAGACGCAGAGAAGGATCGGAAATACCGATTACGACTGGACGGGTCAACCAAGGCAAAGCGCATCACGGCAGAAGTTATGCTATATGCCGGAACGGGGGGTTCACTAAAGGTGCTGAATGGCCTAGACCTGAGACCGATATTGGAGGATGAGAGTGCCGAGGTAGATCGAATTTGGGGCAGATTGGAGGAGCTAGGTATTTTTACGAAAAGAAACTCCAACGCATTGTGCCAATAACTCCTGTTTCTCGGGGCTCTTTTTGTGCTGCATTTTCGTGCTTGGTGTTTTTTTCGGGTAAACAAAGTGCCATTATTGGTTTGGCGTGTGTTTGATTTTTTACAGAAGCATGCATGGGGAGGTATTTTGTTTCTTCCTTTGATCGACGTTGGCTTGTCAGAGGTTCTATTATTAGTCGTTATAACTATTCATGTACTTGCATTGTTGAGGTACAAAATCCGAGGTTATCCTTTTGCATCCGCCTTTTAAGGCTTAGGCAGGAATTAGCCCTAATTTAAGGGTTCGTAAAGGAATCTCATTCACGACGGTTTCCAACGTAGTAAGCATGTGCTTCCCTAGCCCTAAGCCCTATAACTGGGTAGTAGGAGGCTTCCTCCTAAGATTACAGCGCCAGTACTACGGAGTAGTGCTGATTGGCTGGCGCGGCGGCACGTTGCTGGATGATTGGCAAGTTGCGGCTGCCTGAAAAGGAGCCCCCATAAGCATATTTTCTCTACTTTTATACTACTATTTATTATTTAATACTTATTCTTCACCAGTTGTCAGTTGAGCAGTCTAATCATCAAGGGACAGTTACCTAGGTACTCGGATTATATACTACTAACTAATACAGCACTCTCCGTGTTCACTTACAGACTGTATTGAAACTATTGATATTCAGGCATGAAAATGATCTGATGCAGCCAGCCAGCCTTAAAGCCCAGTCTTGCTTAATCCACTGCACTAGCCCATATCAGGACTAGCTCCGGGGAGTGTCCGACGGTCGAAATTCTGAAGGTTCATGGTTGAAGTTGAATTGAACATTGTCTGGGTATTAATTGTCACAAATAGCAAATATCTAGCAATCGCGTATGCTTGGTCCTCTCTCGATTTCTTGATTCTTGTTCTGGTACTCCTCTGCTGGGCCTACTAGTATACGTACTCGCTGCTCAGTGTTTACTGTGGCGGGCCACCCGCGTCATACGGGATCTCCCATACATCTGCACCATCTGCATCCTTCCTCACCAAAATGCTACAGCTACAGAGGATAGTAGATAGTAGATACTCTTGAAAATTATATTGACTACAGCAAGAGAAACGGGCTAGATACATCATACAGAGGACACAGGCGGACACAAGCCCACAACGTGCCTGGCCTTTTTCGCGTTGAATTCTCTTTCTAGGAAATTTCTTCCACCCCGCAATCTATTAAATTGATTAAATTAATGCTGCAATTGAGTTGGCTATTATTATTTGACTAGTATTTAGTACGGAGTAGTAGTTATTTAACGCACTAAGGCTTAAGCAACTGAAGTTACTTGGGTAAGTGCCTCTTCCCTGTTTGGGCGTCCCATCCCGGAAAAAAGAAATCTCCACTTCTTCCACCGCGCTTTCTTCCCTCCTTCACCTCTCTTCAGACTCTTCCTCCTCTTCTTCTTCCTCGTTTGATCAACCAACCATCCCTACTCGCCAGCTGTCAGCCACTTATCAGCCAGTGCATCCCTACCTTAGTAGCTAACCACACACATCCACATCCACATCCACTTGCGGCGCTCATCTCCCGCTGCTCGCCGCCTCTCATCCTCTCCCCCAACCCCACGAGGCGGTCTGACCAATGTGTCCCCCATGTCCAGGCCTGATTCCGACACTGACCATGCCCCGCTTGGATTGCCGGTGACGCCTGCGACCCAAGATGATTGCTCTGCCCAAGCCCGCCATGATCGCGGTTCCAGCCCGCGCCTCGCCCATCCCCGGCCCGAGTTGGAGCACGAGCGAATCCCAATGGACAGGAGCAACTGGCCCAATAATCCCAGTGATAACGCCATTCCCGCCGCGACCACCACTGCGAACCCAATTCCAATTCCACTTTCACTTTCACCGCCGGACGCGTCTCTGAAGAGAGCCACCACGGCTCCTCCTGCCGAGCAGTTGCGCCCTTCTCGCGCTTTCTCACTGACACACCTCTCTGCAGAGCCGCCTCAACTGTCTGAGAGAGACAGTATCTTCGCCACTCATTATCTTCCTTCGGACAGCAATGATGCCATCGCGGCTACTTCATCTTCTCCCCCGTCATCGCTTCTCAAGCATCACCACCATGGACCGAGCCTAGGACAACCCAAGCCTGGAGGTGCTCCTGCTCCCCAGTTGTCCACTGTGTCTGGGTCCGACTTCTCGAATCCCCGCGAACCGCTGCCATTGCCGCCGGCGCCGCTCGGCGACAATCCGTCGCGCACATCCGTGAGGGACGACGCTACATTACCTCCTCGGAAATTCATGTCGCGTCCAGCTGCGTTTCGCCGTGCTTCTGACTTGGTGCTGCAGGCTCCTCCCGTCTCCTTGACGGGTTCTCACGTTGGTTGGGTGAAGCAGCAGGAAACCGTAGAGAGTTCCAAAGTCGCTGGTTCCCATCGAATTGCTATACGGGAAACTTTTCATCCGCTCCGGAAAATTGTATCAGAAGGCCCTGGCTCTGAGATTCATCCTCAACCTGACATCAGCCTTACCCAAACTCCAAGCGATTCTCGCCCACGCCCCCACGATCCCCCTATGCTACATACTCCCTATACGGACCACGAAGTTGCACTAGCTGACTCATGGCATGCCGCGCGGCATCTGAGAAACGGGGACGGAACAGTAGCTTGGGATGATGACCTGAGTCGTAACCCAGGCCGTGGCCGTGGCACCCGAGTAGAGGAATCAATTGAAGCTAATATTACCAACGCAGAGCCCGCATCTAATGTCCGAAGCCGCAAGTCTAGCCATTATCTAGGTCTGTTTAAAGAAAACACCACATCACCGGATCGCAAGAGGCGTGAAGCTAGAGACCGTTTCCCGGATTATACGCAAGTCATTGAAGAGCCTAACGATGGCGAAGACGATGACGATGAAGTGGACGCCGAGGGCCAAGCTACGCCCTCTACACCCCGCCCCAATCATGCTATCCTGCATGGGAAACTAATCCAAGAGCACTCCGATCGAACAACTCCACTCGAGAATGAGGCCGCTCCATCATCCGAGCAGATGGAGCAGCGATTACTCGGTGATGTGGAACTGTCACCGCATTCCATTCGTGCCATCCCTCGAAGCCTGTCAGAGGAAATACGCAATTTCCATCTAACATCAGGTACCCGCGGCAGTTCCTTCTCGGCTAGTATTCCGACTCCCTATGCGGAGAAGCTTCGAAATAAGACCAGAGAGAAAGTCGTACCGTCGGAATTTGTTGATAGAAACTCGTCTCGCGGACTGCGCGCGTCCGATATCGCCCCGGATGAGGAGGATGACGAGCATATTTCATCTGCGTTGTACTTTCCTCACGAAGCTCCCCCTTCCGAAGAGGAAGGTTCTTTCTCGGCATACCGACACGATGAGGAAGCCTATGGCCGTGATCAAGCGGACGCTGAGCATGGTAGTGGCCATGTCGATATATCTCTCCTTTCTAAAAACGATGGTACCAGTATCCTCCATGGAGAATACGAACCGCATAGCGACGCTGAAGACAAGGCCTTGGCAACAATATCAGAGTACAGCCACGAGACTACATCGGAATCGGATGCTGAAAGTGCATTGTCTACGCTTGACGAGCTTTCCAGTTTGACGGACGACGCAGAACACCTAGCAATGACACCTACGCAGCACCAGCGTGCGGTGCGACATCGTCGCAAGCATACTAAAACGGGGCCTATTGGCGCCGTGGAGCTGAAACCCTATCGGCATCAGGTAGGTGGACATACTACGGTCTTTCGATTTTCGCGGCGGGCCGTTTGCAAGCAACTCAACAATCGCGAGAACGAGTTCTACGAACGGATCGAAAGGCGGCATCCTGAAATGCTTGTATTCTTACCTAGGTGGGTTAATTCTCTTTTTTTCTCTCTGTTCTAAACCTGTTCCACAATTTCTTTGAGAACCTGAAGGCTGATATGTATACTATCTAGGTACATTGGGGTACTGAATGTCACTTTCTCCAAAAAGCCAAGACATTCCAAGAAACGCAGCAATAGCACTGTGCAGAACACTAATGGGTCTACGGCTGTCGTGGAGAAATCCTGCGGTCACAACGTGCAGGAAACGATTAACAATCTCTCCAAGAGTTCAGACCAGCCTAGAATCTTCAGTCAGCAGCAAACTACTGGCATAATTCCCAAAGTTACAATTGAGAACAACAGACATATTATCCCGTCTGATCTTTTCCTGTCCTCGGCATCAAGAAATCTCAGTGAATCTAAGTCAATGGACCTTACTTCGGTCCATGATTATTCGAAGTCAGAGGAGAACACACCGCGAAACTCATTTGCAGAAATCGATCGACCGATGATGTCACAAATTGGAAGGCATAAAATCTGGGGCGCAACTACTGTCAACAGGAAACTCAAGGAGCAGGTCCTCCGCGAAGTCTTTAGTCCGCCTCCCATTCATCATCACCGGCGCCTAGCGCGTAATCACTCTGGTTTGCCACGGTATCGCTCCGATACGGGTCGAGGCAATAGTGATGTTGCAGAGGATAAGATACCTAATCAGAACACAAGCGGTGGAGAGTCGCCGTCCAAAAGCCTCGCGATCGATATTGTGAAAGGTACGGCCCAAGACGGTGCCAATCTTTCTTCTTCCGTGTCTAGCGCTATAGAAAGGCATTCGAACCAGTTGGACAAACTAAGGGCATCTGAAACGCCGCCTAGAGCAAGCTCTTTAAACAGTGATCGTCGCGTAAGACGGCGGCATTCGGGCGGCGGTTTGCAAAGACGCCGGAGCATTACTGGTGGTGATGGGAGCCTGTTGTTTTTCGACGATGAGGGTTATGGCGGTGACCACGAAGATGGGATTTTCACCATGGAAGGCGATGCATCTATCGAGCCTTCTTCGGCTCCACAGTCAAGTGATAGCGGGTCTCTGAGAAAATCGTCTTCGAAGCTGGGATCGCCTCTTCAATTCGCCAGTGTTCCACCTGAGATTGACCCTGAACCAATCCATGTACCAACTAATCCCAAGGAGGCCCAAACTAAGCAAGACGATCGTGTTCAGTTCTTCATTCTTCTGGAGGATCTTACAGCTGGCATGAATAAACCGTGTGTACTCGACCTGAAAATGGGGACGAGACAATACGGGCTGTATGCAGATGAGAAGAAAAAGAAATCCCAACGACGGAAATGCCAGACAACAACGTCGCAGCAACTCGGGGTACGACTCTGCGGCATGCAAACTTGGAATGTCAAAAAGCAGGAGTATATATTTGAAGATAAATATTATGGACGAGACTTGTCATCGGGCCGTGAGTTTCAAGATGCTCTAACACGGTTTCTCTATGATGGTGTCAGCTATAGAAGCGTTGCCAGGAAAATTCCGAGCATTTTACAGCAACTGAGCAAACTTGAGAACATGATCAGAAAACTGCATAGGTATCGCTTCTACGCCAGCAGCCTCTTGATTCTTTACGACGGAGATACCGCTAGCAAACAGAAGGGAGGCTCGGGCGGAGATGGCAATAAAGATCCACATCGTATCACGCGACGAACATCTGACGATTGGCACAACGAAGACGATGTGAAACTGAAGATTGTGGATTTCGCAAACTGCATGACCGGCGAAGACGAACTGCCTGCTGATGTGTCTTGTCCACCGCACCATCCAAATGATGTAGATCGCGGGTACCTCCGCGGTCTTCGCACTCTTCGGATGTACTTTCAACGAATCTTGAAAGAGGTAGGGCAGGACGATATTGTCGAGCGCGGCGAAGGAGAGGCTCTTGCCCCGGGACATCGAATTTCGAGTCGAGAGAATCTGGCAGATGGGTTTTGGATGGAGGGTGTAGTTGAGAGCGATCCGGGAGAAGTCAGCTTTTGATAAATCTTCTTTTTTTCTTTTTCTTTTTCTCTACTTGCATTGTGATATATGCATGATACCCGATGCGCACTTCACTTTTTGTCTGCTCTTTTGTTTCCTTACTCGAGAGAATCGTTTCATCCCCCCTCACCATCATGATTGATGACATATTCATATGAGATGACATGCTCAACAGGCGTAAGGATCGGGGCCTTTTATATATATCTCTCTCTCTTACTTTTTTCATTTCCGCCTTTTTTATCCTTTCTATTTATGAATTTGGCATTGATCATAGGCTGACCGGCGTTCTGCCTTTTTTTTTTTTTCTTTTCTTTGAGATTTGAGATTTGGAAGTCCGTTATTTTAGAAGTGTCAGGGAGGAGATCATCATATCGTTTTTTGTTATAGTTGACGATATGAGACAACGTACATACTAGTGTATCAATTTATTATTTTCTTTCGTACTTCGGATGTACCTAGGTATCTACTATCCTTAATAAAGATGAAATGGCTCTCGTACTGCCGTGGAGTCAGATCCGTTACTATGAAATAGATACATGGTGCCTAATTTATTCCCGAATACCTATTGAGTGGACAATAAAATAATTCAATTGAGCAATAAATAAGGGTATGCAAGTAAGTATAAACAAATCCCACAACGCCCGTTAAACAATCATTGTACACACCCGGTCATTTGCTTGAGAAAAAAAACCATCATCATCACCGCCATCACGAAAGAAGTTCATCCACATATGCGCGTTCGCTAACAGGAACTTTACTCTCTTTCAGAAGAATAGCTAATACTTCTATCGGCGGCTCAAGCTCGAGCAAATGCGCTCTGCGCCAGCGCTTGATTCTTGAAATACCGATACAGGGCTGTTGGAATTGGCTATCGATTAGCGATAGATTATTCCTTCAAATCTAAGCTTTAGTATCAAATAGGATAACGTACCCCATACTGACTCGACAGGTCAAAGTGTCGTAGAACTTTTTCATTGATGTCGAGGTCTTTTTGGTGTACTGCCGAACAATACGTTAGTTTGATTTATTAGTTTAAACGAACGTAGAATGTGCCCGGCGAAATTCAAATCACAATACCTCTCTGCGCAATCCGGTTCTGCTCTTCATTATTCCAATACCGCCTGATCTGCGCCTCGCTAATCTTCAGTGCTTTCCGGTCTTCGTCGCTCGTGGCTGACTGGTTGAGATGTTCGTCCCGTGCCTGTTCGCGAATGGCTATCTCGGCAACATGGGGCTTTGAAGACGCCGCTGATGACGCAACGGGGACTTGTTCTGGGAGTGCAGTGTCGGGTGATGATGCCTTGGAAGTATCCTGGACTATTTCCTTTGGTTCGGCGGTGGTGTTGGGTTTGGGTTGCTTCCCCGGAGGAGCGGTTGTAGAGGAGGGCTTGGTTACTCTTGACTGCGTGCCGAATGAGAGTTTGGACTGCCCGCTGTTGGCGGTCGATCTGGTGGTGCGGCGTGGTGGCATGGTTATTGATAATTGAGAAGTAGGCTTTTGTTTTTCGTCTATATATCAGTTGGTTGCACTTGAGAGTGAGATGAAGTTGTAGTTGGAAGAACGACGATGTCATTCGTTGCGCGGGCAACCAGAGCTGCTCCGAACCGGGTTAGCGCTGGCTCCTCAGTCTCAGCAGCTTTCAACCGCGTCGCAGAAACGCGTCTCAATATAACCAGTTTGGGAAGAGCTGAGAATTCTCATCCTCGTCCTCGTCCGACGTCCACTGCCCGCATACAGCATAGTATAACTATATACTCGCGCTTAAGATGAACAACAAAAGACCCATCGAACGAGCCCTCGCGACCTTGCTACCAACCCACGAAAATGAACTCCCCTCCGAACTCGTGACTCTCGCCCAGTCTCTCCTGGCACAATCTCGGAGTTACTCGTCTAGCCTGAAGCCCGAGGAGGAAATCGCGAGGCCCTATGCTTGTGCTGAAATTGCGTGTCGGCGGTATGTATGCACCATTTTTTTTTTTGTGCAACTTGGATAGGTGTGAAGCTCATGGTTGATTAGACTGTCACGCTCGTTGAAACTCCCGCCTCTTCTCGGCCATCCACCATGTCCACCGCGGGTCTATAAGAAACTATATACGTTTCTTGACAGGTCGATTGGAGGGAATGCCGCATCAAGCAATCAAGCAGCTCGCGGAACACCGACTAAGACGACCTCAACGCCGAAGAAAAATGGCGCGGATACCACGACTACGCCTTCCCGCACACCATCAAAGCAGGCTAATCAAGATGCCACTCCGTCTAAGAATACGCCTCTGGGCAAAAGGTCTCTTAATGATGAATCTCGTAATAAGACCCCATCAAGAGCAACCTCCGTAAAGCGCGCACGCTTTACTCAAAAACCACCCCAGTTATTACAAAATATCAAAGATGCACCATCATGGGTCATGCCCTCCATCCGAACAGTCTGCAAAATCCTATCCACGCCTGCTCCCAGAATGTCCCTCTGGTCCCGGCCACCTATATCGCGGACATTGCCGCCCCATGTCTTCGCTGGCGTCTCGTCCATTCTGCATTTCGTCTCGTCCATGACAGATGAAGAGATCAGTAACCTGGACGAAGAGAATACCGACCTTTTCAGCATTCTGCGAATGCCAGAAGAAAGTGATACGGATGATTTTAAGGAAGTAGTCATGGCACTCATAGTAGCTGTTTATTTCCTTGTGCTCGCTCGCCGACGCAGTCCTCCTAGCTTGGCATCTACAGCAACAACAACAACAACAACAACAACAACAACAACAACAACAACAACAACAACAACAGCAACAAACACAAACAATTCTGATACCGCGGCCAGCATAAGTCCCGGTGGCGGTCCATCCAAGGAAGGAGAAACCCGTAAAATGGACAAGAAGACCTTTTCCGAAATGCGGCAGACTGCCCTGTCAAGTCTCGGACTTTCGCCACGCGAGAAAAAGCATGCTGAAGATGTTGATTCGTGGATTGCCCTGATTATGAGCCGGAAATGGGCCAAGGGGCAAGAGTGGTTTGAGAATATACCGATGGCCGGTGAAAGAGAAGACGAGCTTGGAAATGATGATGGTGGTGAAGAAGATGATGATGACGACGATGGGATTGATACTCGGCGCTCGAAAAGGACAAGTATCTTTTTGCATGCTGGTAAGGATGAAGAGGGCTTGTTGTTACCTGGTCTCGGCACGATGATGCAGGATCGAGTGGATTATTTGAGCGAGCATCGAAGAGAAGACTATTTGGAGTGGAAGACGGGTATTTTACAAAGGATTAAGCATGGTCAGCCTGTTGCTACAGCCTAAGTTATGGTATTCTATCATATTCTTCATTTTTATTTATATTTGTCTATTGAATTTCTGAATTCATCCACCCATACCTAGGTAACCGGCGAATCTCTATCTATAGATGTATTCTATACACCAAATGCAGTTAATGCACACACGAATAATACAAACCATCTATAAAAGTATAACTATTCCACTCCACAAGGCATGCAGACTGGGAAGTTTGCCTTTTCACAGGTAGTTGCCGCCCCATTCTATTAATGCGTGTTGATAAACTTCTAATACCAGATGCTCCTGGTCCGGTGATGGGGAATAGTTTCGCGGCATTCACACTCTAATTCCTTCATTGTATCGTAGAGGAAAAAATCGATGAGAATAGCGTTTATACCGAAGACTTTTGATGTTGATGTTTTGTTCGATGCTGTCTCGGCTTCGTTTTTGGTTTCTGTTTCTGTTTCTATTTCGTGTTCTTGTCCTATTTCGTGTTCTTGCTCGTGTCCGTGTTCTTGTTCTTTTTCTCCCGTCTTAATATCTTCGCTGTCACCTTGCTCATCGACATTCCTGCTACAAATTGAAGATTGCTCCGTAGAGTACGCTGTCTTTGATTCCGGATGGCGATGCTCTATTTCTTGTTTGATGAGTTCCACGCACCAAATGCTAGCGCCGCGGAGCTCTATTTCCCATTTTGAACCTGGCTTGATAGGCTGCAGGCGGCGAATATGGCTTTCCAGTGGTGGGGAGTAGAGAAGACATCCGAGCTGATGGAGCATTTGGGGGATGCGGTAGTCTTGTAAAACACGTTAGAAAAAAGAACAACACACATTTCATGAGAGTAGTTTTAGAAGAAAACTAAGGAATAGGCATACCGGCAAACATTGTAATTTTTTCAATGTCATTAAACTCGCCATACGATTGACCGTCAAAGCAGGCCCATAGATCAGCAACCAAGATTTGAGCGCGCTTATAGAATCGCACCGTGCGTCCATCAAAGGACGCCTCATCACGAAAGCACGGAAAATTCGTGGCTAGGAGGTTGACGAGGCCCGGTGCTGATTGATTGGCATCGTAGATACAGTTGACAAAACTGCCATCGAACTTTTCGTCTAGGACCTGCCCAGCCTCGCGCAGACAGTCGAATCGCTCTTCTAACAGAGGAATCTCCTCGTCTGTCGCAGAGCGGAAAACATGTTTCAACAAGTCTTCGGTGAACTCATCCTCGTCCAGCCAGAAGTCGGGACTTGTAATAGGAATCCCTATGGGAGGATTTAGTTGGTTGGCTTAAAAGCAAGCAGGAGAGGGAAACTAATATCGGGCTCACCTTCGTCTAATGCCCTCTGCAGAGCAGCAACCAAACTCCAATAACCCGTCCATTTCCTCCCGCGATACTCAATAGCGAACCGCTTGCTTTCATCAGTCTCTTCAGACCAAAAGCTGAAATTCAGCAGATCCATAGCGAAGATGAAATCCACCGTACTCTCGTCCTTGGTCTTTGGGTGCAATTCATGCTCAGTCCAGGTCGAAGTAGAGTATTTTTTCTTCTGTAGTTGCTGCCAGATTGTCTCGGCTGCAGCTTTGGTCTGTCTGGGGTCTAGGGCCACATCAATGGCATTATCGAAGATGTATCGAGCATTTTGTAGGACTTTGGTGTCTGGCACGTCGGAAACACTCTTCCTGCCCAATCCCAGTGACTGCCGGAGAAGCTCCAAGAGCTCTGGGTCGGCTTCGTCGTCCGACATGCTGTATTTTGTCCTATGACTTCGAATATGTCTGCTTCTTGGTAGAGTCGGAAAACAGGAGGGCTCGTCTTATGGTATTGATAAGAAGTCGCTAATGAGTCATTTACTCAATGCCACACGGCCAATCCGGAACAAAGCTCTGTTCGAGCAGCGACCTTTCAAAGGTTCAATTGGATTGGCGTCATATCTGAAGAAAAGAGACCGCTTGTTTGGAGCACCGCGCCATCCTCTAGGCTCCTGGACTGTCGCGTGTCTGGTCTTTGACAGTCCGCCAGAAATTATTTTCTAAAGCTTACATAAGCAAGATGCTAGATTGTGATTGGCCTGTTTTCTCCCAACACTCGATCTATAGATTCCATACTACGATTATACCTGTATTTTCATGCATACCTTTCTGCATAAGATTATCTCTCCAGGTTCTTTATTTAACCTAAAACGACCAGAAAAGCGGCTCAAAACCGTAGCTCTGCGATGAAGAATGTGTTTACTTGTATGCATCTAGAATAATGTATAAGTTTCCATCAAATGATCATTGCTGGCTGTCCCTCTTCATGTATCGAAATACGTATCGTCCCCATTTCCCCCCATTATCTGGCGCTGGTGCAGGAGCATACTGGTCCAAGTCGACATCAAGCATCCCAACAACTTTAAATCCATGTTTTTCATACATCTTCCATGCACCTGCCGATGAATGCACCCATATAAAGACACCCGCTGCATCAGATATCTTCGTGCCCCATTTCAGGAGCGATGATCCCACTCCTTTAGACTGATATTTAGGGGCCACGCATAGAGAGCCGACATACATGCATCTAGTACCATCTGGCATGAGTTTACTCATCCAGGACTTCATGTCTGCGTCTGTCATCTTTTCTAGCTGCTTGATTGGGTCGTCCTCAGCAATATCACTCTCTTCCTTGAGCTGGTATCCTTCCTTGAGCCGGTCTTGTGGCGCGGGCTTATCCTCGTCTTGTGCAAAGGATTTCAACGTGGATATTTCATATGGAACCGTGTTTCGTATCTTCGCGGTTTCTTCAGATGCGAATCCCCGAAAGCCCCACAAGGCCCAGCCTGCAATTTCGCCTGTTTCATTGTCCACTGCTTTAAGAAGGACAGCTTTCGGTGATAGCGCTTGTTGGGCAGTGTATGCCGTCATTGATTTTTCTAGATCATATGGATCCTTTCCCAGGCGTTTCATTTGAGTATGGCGATCAGTGAGGAATGAGTCCCTGCTGATTCTACCAAGAATGGAGGTTTCTCCTGTGGAGGCCAGCTGGATGGAAAACCGCTCGTCTGCCATTTTGCCATTTATTTTGCCGGCATGAAAAGGCTGATCTTTATGCCTGGAATCTATCACCTAACTTACCTAGGTAGTGCAGGAACGTTGTTCACATAGGCTGCTTATCTGCTTATACGGCGGCCTATATGAACAACCTTGCCAAAATTACTGTTTAGGTTTAGCATTGTAATTATATGTTTTTGATTACCCCGGGTATTTTTTACAAGCGTATTCTGTGAAATTGCAAAACATTGTCGGGATTGTCCAAATAGGCCGCCGTAGCTTCTAGCCTTCTTCCGTCATCAGCGGCTCAGCCAATCCTCACCTTCATTCACTTCGCTGCTCTCCTGCTTCTTCCTACTCCCATACTGTTCATTTTTCCCTCTACTTACTACTATATTTTATTTTCTTTTCTCAGTTAATCTAATAGTTCTTGCATCTCTCGAACCCACACGGTACTGCTGCAGTGGAGAAGCAGTCCGCGGCTCTTCCTCTTTCCTTCTCTTCTGCTTCACATTTCTGTTTCTTCTTGGGTTGCCTTTTGCCCTTGTATTCATTACGCCACAGATACTGTGTCTATGATGATACAATCTTCTGGTTGCCTCGCCTAGGGATGGATTCACCGTCAAATGCTAGGCCTGGGCCTCGAGACGCTTACCTCAAGCGCTCATTAGGCACCTTGTCCAGGCGCATCCGCGAGGTAAGCCTAACCTTGATAGCAATTGATTCGCAAAATACGCCTCCGCTGTTTACATTGTTTACTGATTGCTTTGGGCTTGCTAGTCACGGATACTTCTAGTCGGCGCTGGCGGAATTGGCTGCGAGCTCCTCAAAAACCTCCTCCTCACAGGCTTCGGCGAAATCCACATTGTGGACCTCGACACAATTGACCTAAGTAATTTGAATCGACAGTTTTTGTTCCGCCATGAACATATCAAGAAGTCGAAGGCATTGGTAAGCTTGGTAAAGATGAGGATTGGTTGTCGCACAGGGTCTCACCCATTCACTCTCCACAGGTAGCAAAGGAAGTCGCTAGCAAATTTCGTCCTGATTCAAAATTGGAAGCGTACCACGCCAATATCAAGGACTCGGAGTTTAATGTCGACTGGTTTGCAACGTTTGACGTCGTTTTCAACGCTCTCGACAACTTGGATGCTCGTCGCCATGTCAACCGCATGTGCCTTGCTGCGAATGTACCTCTGGTGGAGAGTGGCACAACAGGCTTCAATGGGCAAGTTCAGGTTATCAAAAAGGTGGGAGAGCTTTGATTTGTCTCTTGCTACACAAAATATCCCACTAACGTAAGATCTAGTCTCGTACTGAATGCTACGATTGCACGTCTAAAGAAGTCCCAAAGACATTTCCGGTTTGCACTATCCGAAGTACACCAAGTCAACCCATACACTGCATTGTGTGGGCTAAGAGCTATCTTCTTCCGTGAATATTCCCAATGACTTTCTTTTTAAAAAAAGCGCGGCTTGTGCTAACTGTCAGTAGGGAGCTGTTTGGCCTAAGTGAAACCGATGGTGACGAGGATGGATTTGATCACAGTGAAGATGCAGAGAACAGTGCGTTTGTTAATTTGTTACCTATTAAATTGAGAAAAGCCAACTGATTTGTCCATAGCTGAGGAAATTGAGAACTTGCGACGCGAGGCACAAGCGCTGAAAGCCATCCGGGCATCCATAGGGTCTGAAGATTTTGCGCAACGAGTGTTTGACAAGGTTTTCAAAGATGATATTGATCGCCTGCGCGGCATGGAAGACATGTGGAAGACGCGCAAGCCGCCGACTGCCCTCGATTATCAGTCTTTACAAGAAAAAACAGCCTCCATTGATGGAAGCGTCTCGCAGGACGACCAGAGGGTTTGGACATTAGAAGAAAATTTTACCGTCTTCAAGGACAGGCAAGTTTCTGGACCACGACCCCTGTTGGCACAGAGGGCTAACTAGATACACAGTCTTGACCGTTTAAGCAAGCGATTGAAAGAACTCCAAGCAAATAAATCAGGCGATGTCGAGCCAATAATCACGTTTGACAAGGATGACGTCGACACGCTGGACTTTGTTGCGTGCAGCGCAAATCTGCGTTCTACCATTTTTAATATTGAGTCCAAGTCAAAGTTTGACATCAAACGTATGCTCTTCCAGTTCCTTTTTCCAATTTCGATTTTTCGGCTAATGTAAATGAACAACAGAAATGGCTGGCAACATCATTCCTGCAATAGCTACGACTAACGCTATGACTGCCGGACTCTGTGTTCTACAGGCTTTCAAGGTCTTGAGAGATGACTACGATCATGCTAAGATGGTATTTCTCGTACGAACTGGCGTCCGGGCTATCCACTCAGAAAGTTTGCCACTGCCGAACCCATTTTGCGCTGTTTGCTCCGTGGCTCAGGGGAAGATCTTGGTAGACCTTGAACATGCGACATTGAATAATCTAGTTGAAGATATAATTCGCAACAAACTTGGGTACGGCGAGGAATTTTCTATCAATACAGATGCTGGTATGATTTACGATCCAGATTTGGAAGACAATTTGCCCAAGAAACTCGTCGATTTGGGTGTGCAAGCCGAGACCCTTCTCACGGTCATTGATGAGAGTGATGAGAACCCGTTCGTCAATCTCGAGCTCGTTGTCGAGGGAAGGTGAGTACCAAAATCCATCACATATCTGTTTCATCATAGTTGCCCGAGCTGATAATCCTTCAGAACCGACACAGCCGACAAGTCGATTTCTCTGGCTAAAGAGATCGAGATCCCCAAGAAACCTAAGCAAGCATCTCCTCCTGAGGAGGCCCTCAATGGCACCACCGCTACGAATGGCGTTGTTGGCAAGAGGAAGCGAGATGCAGAAGAAACTGCTCTTCACGGCGAGCCCGAAGCTAAGCGGCGCCCTCCAGCCGAGCCAATCGTGCTTGACGAACCAGATACAGGCGCCATTGTAATCGATGATGACTAGACGACTTCTCCCAAGAAAACAGTAGTAATAGAAAATCAAGATTCATCATTTTTCACACCGCGCTCAAGCCGCCGTCAAGGTTCAAAACGCAGTTGTTTGCGTACTCGTTTGTAGAGAGAAAGACTGCTGCATCAGCAACTTCTTCAGGACGGCCAAATCTATTCACGGGAATAGTAGTCCATAGAGCGTTGACCCTATCGCTACTAAAATCTATAGTAGTTTCGTTTTCATTGTTTCAGCCTCAACCGCTAAGGTTTCGTTTTGAAGGAAAGGGGGGAGGAATAGATCGACACACCTTTAATCATTGGCGTATCTATATACCCCGGTAGTATGGCATTGCATCTTAGCGTCACATTACTCCCCCTCAATACGTCTCCAGCTTCGATGGCCATCGAGCTCGTCAGACCCAGCAGCCCGGCTTTCGAAGCCGCATACGTGACTGACCCGGTGTCTCCTTTCAGTGCCAACAATGAAGAGATGTTAATGATGCATTTTGAGATTAGCGGAGAGTTGCTGTTGCCAATTCTTTCCCCCTTCGTGTTGGCTGAGTCGTCCTCGCTGTTGTTCTGTTTCTGCTTCTTCTTCTTCTCCTTGAATCGTGCACGCATACAGGCCTTTAGCATGGCTCGACAGGTGTAAATTGAGCCTTCGAGGTTTGTCTTGAGCATGTTTGAAATCTCCTCCGTCGATGTCCTGGAGAGCAGGTTCGGCATGGATATCCCCGCTGAGTTTATTAGAATGTCTACATTTGTCTGGATGAATTGGTTTGATTCATTTTAGCATGGACATACAGAGAGAGAAAAGAGACTGCCTGTATGATAGGAGAGAGAGAGAGAGAGAATTACCATTTCTTTCTCGAGTTCGCCCATCCACTCATTGGCCCTAGAGACATCCCCGACTACAAATCCGACTCTCGGATTTTTCACTTCCAACTCCGTGTCATCCTCTGGCGCGCGCGTAGCAATTTCCCCGTCTCTGTTGGCGTAACCTGACCGATCAAAAATCGACTCAGACAGGCGCCTCGAGGCATCTTGCAGTTTTGCGAGCTGTCGTCCAACGAGAATCACCCTGCTGGCGCCTTCTTGCAGGAAACGCTCGGCGATGGCATAGCCGATGCCGGAAGAACCTCCTGTTATCATGGCGGTGCGGCCATGGAGGCGGCTTTGATTATGTGTATTCTTTGAAGTTGAGGAGTATGCTGCTTTCAGGGTGTATGGGATTCTGTTTGTTGGATGGGCTGGTGATGTATGGGAGTGAGGGTATATATAGAACAGAGCATGTTTGATGTCAAAGCAGTGGACATTTCTTGGTTTGTGCATTGTGATTGTGCTTGTCAGTACCATATTTAACTGTGTATAGTATCCTTATACTTGCATGTTTTAAAAGAAAGAATAAGAAATAAGAAGTGAAGCTAAAGAAGAGGCAGCTTGAGCACGGACCACCAGGCTCCCTTCCTAAATTAGCGCGCGTATGGAGTAACGATCTTCTTCCCATAAAAGCATCTCAACTCACATTCTCACTTTGCCATTCACGAGCCTGTACTACCACTACACAGCCAGATTAGGCAAGATGGCCACCAATACTTCCCCTACTGCTCACGACTTCGTCACTCTTGTCTCCAGCGATGGCTTTGAGTTTGTCATCCCACGCAGCACAGCCTGTGTCTCAGGCACAATACGCCGCATGCTGGACACCAGCAGTAAGCAAGCATCCAATTTCATCTGGTCTTTGTTTCACCCGATAAATAACACCCAATCATCTAGGCAAATTCTCCGAGGCGATGACTGGCCGCTGCGTATTCGAAGATATCAGGTTCGTCCTATCCCTACAAACCAACCATATATTCAAAGTTTGAAGAAGAGAGAGAGAAAAAAAGAAAAAAAAATTATATAGACTAATGAATAATCCCCTACATTCTACAGTGGCGCTGTTCTTGAGAAAGTCTGCGAGTATTTCTGCTACAATGAAAAGAACCAGGATCAGACCAACGTCGCAGACATGGATATCTCGCCTGAAATGTGCCTGGAGTTATTGAACGCGGCAGATTATTTGGACGCCTAGTCGACACTTTCATCTATTCTTTTTTAAAGCCATCCGGCTCTTTCCGCCGATATTCGATAACCATAAGCGAAGCTTCTTTTTTGCGATATTCAACGATTAACGGGTTTCTTTCTATTTCGGTGGCTCTGTCTTTTTGGGAGTTCCATATACATTGGTGGAGCAAGGAATGGTTAATTAGGTCTTGATAAAAATTTCCGTCTATCCAGCGGCTGCTTGCACTTCTCAACTGGCTCGTTTTCTTTTTGTGTCGCCATCCGAAGCATCGTCATCCTGTCTCATCTTTCCATAGACGGACGACCTAAAGACGGTGGCAGATCGATACCAGATCCATGTGGCTGGCTTCCCTTCTATTCAGCCTCGGTCCTGTCTTCTGGGCTCGCGGGCCTTATTCCTGGGGAAACAAGAACTGTAAAAAATAGCCTCGTAGTTCCGGAAGACGTAGAGGGACAGGTAAGTGTTATGTAGACTGGGGCGTGACAACTCTCTACTATCGACCCTTGCGTCCATTTTTCTTATGTTGACCACCTCCTTTCTGCATCCTCGGCGGTCCTTGTACTTCAAACAACTTCTCTCTCGAGAATCCAACGTCACTAAAGCGGAGGTAACTGACCACGCCCTGGTCAACAATACCAAGAATCGCGCTACGATATCCCTGGCGTAGACGCGCGTACAGGTGACGCTCCATCTTCTCACCCTTGGGTGGATCATACGGGCTTGCCTCAATCAGAGCCCGAAGCTGCCGAAGCGAAGGAATAGACGTCTGACTGCGTGCGTCGACTACCGCAATGCGAAAATCCGGCGGGGGAGGCGCGGATTTTTTGAACGGGGTACTTGGCTTGTAAATATGGTATACGAACTGGAAAGGAGGCTCTGTTTCCCGCCTAGAAGGCCTTTTCACAGCTGCGTCTTCAGTGGGGATCAAGACTAGCTTGCGAAAAACGTCATCTATGTGTCTGTATTAGCATTATAGACATCTCTCCTTCTACCTTCGATGCACACTCACTGTAACTTCGAGGAGTCCGAAATCCGATTAAAGGTCCCTGTGCTGAGTGGTCCGACTCCCATATGTTGGGAATGGAATTGTAAAATCGATTCCAGCAGTTCGCCAGCTCCTTGACGCAAGAAACGATCATACTTTCAGCATCAGGCTCAGCCTCCGGCTCATCCTGTCTCCCATCCCACGCAGGCGCACGTCTTACAGTGTACCCCAACCGCTTCAAACCGGCGTAGACCGTATATCTTTCCAAGGTCAGTCCCCCATGGCCAATGAAACAAAGATATGCCGCCTGCAAGCTCATCGGTATATCCATCTCTTCGGGCCCGGGCTCCGCTTGAACCGTGCCCGTGATTGAAGCTGGCCACCTAATATCAAGCGTCCCTCTTTCAAGCATGTACAGCGCCTCCTCCGGCAGAAGCCACGTGCGATTCCAGCGATCCGTCTTGCCAAGTGATTTAAAATATGGCCCTTTCGCATTGGCAACATAGACACATGCATCCGGCGGAATGCCGCTCATTAAATCTTTGATACTCGGCTTGGGTTGCTTCGGTTGCTTTACAGGTGTTGTCCCATCCTGTCCCTCCTGATCCTCCGCTGGCACAGCCTCCGCCGGCACAGCCGCTGGTGTTTCGTGACTGATATCACTGACAAGCGGCGTCGGTCCTTCCGGGGCGTAAACGGCAACAATACGATTTTTAGACGTGCCCAAGCGCGGGTGTGAAATTGCACTGTGCATTGCATTGCGTGCTGCGGATAGTGTGTTTGACTGTAGCATGGTCGGATTGGGCTCGAAGTCCTTCTCACCACGGCGAGGTATGTTGGCTTGCGAGGGGTCGGCGACGCTGTGTGAAATGCCACCGGTGGGTTAGCAAGCAATTCAATGGAATTTTCTCTCTCCTTTCCCACGCTTTTGTGTACTTACAGGCTGAGGGTGTTCAGAAATCGAAAGTCCTGCACTTCATCTGAAAGGTCGATCTCGGGCTGCGGCGCAGATACGGTGGAAGACGTAGGGTGGAAAACCACATCCTCGTCAGCATCGGCCATGGTTACTGTAGATACTGGTGTATTTTTCAAGCAATAGGCGTTTAAGATTGATGCTGATATGTTCGGTGGTGGTGTAGTAGTTGGTGCCTTGAAAATATGCAAAGTATGAAACTTCCGCCTTATCCAAAATCCACCAATAGCATAACTTATGCATACGTCTATTTTAGTCCATCCACAGGTTTCCTCAAAAGAAGGATGTCGCATCCAAACAGCTAGCGAAATGATATACATTGAGGACCTTATAAGGCAGACACCCATCCACCAATTTCCTTCTGATTGAACTAAACTCCACAAAAGTTCATCTTCGAAATGCCTGCACCGCCTCAGGCAGAAATCATTGATGGCATTAAGACCTTCATCCCACTCGGTACAAATTTATCCTCCTCTATGTAAAGAGCACAACTGATAAATGTCCACTCTCAGAGAACAATCCTGATGTCCTGAAACTTCTCTGTGAGAATCTAAAGATCTCATGCGATCTCGACTTTCATGACATTATCTCAACCTCTCCAGCATTCCTTCAAGAGTGCTATTTCCGACCATGTCACGCCCTTATTATCCTAGCACACCGGCCTATATATCAAGCTGCCCGCTCAGCTGTTGAGCCAACCATATCAGAGTACAAAGGTTCAGGCCCCAATGAACCAGTTATATGGATGAAACAGACTATCGGCCATGCTTGTGGGCTGATGGCTCTCCTGCACGTAGTTTTCAACCTGGAAGGTGGTCGATATGTGCGCCCCGGCACGGCAATAGACGCACTCCGACAACAAGCTATTCTTCTTGGGCCCACAGAGCGAGCGCAGTTGCTGTATGACTCCAGTTTTCTTGAAGAGGCGCACATGGATGCGGCATCGCGTGGATCTTCGAATGTCCCCTCACCTCGAGAGGATAACCAACACCATTTCTTGGCCTTCGTGCAGAAGGATGGGAAAGTCTGGGAGTTGAATGGAGGGATGAATGGACCCTTATTCCGAGGAGTACTCGGAGAAGGGGAGGATCTCTTAAGTGAGCGAGGGCTGGAGCTCACTGCTCAAGACTTCTTGATTGCTGCTGAACAGACGGGATGCGATGAGATAAGTATCGTCGCAATCACTGGGGCTGACGCTGCGGTACAAGGTTGACCATGAGAAACATAGCTTCGAGAGGCTGGCAGTTATATTATCACTATTGCATCTGGGTAACCCTTCCTCCAAGTACTATTTTGAATCTTGAGGTTTCCGATTACTGTTTCTGAATGATAACGTATTCGTGACCAACTTAAAAAGAGTGAAAGTCATACCGAAGATGATCAATGAAAGTGAGTGGGTCTAAAAGATGGGGGCGTGATGAAAAAAGTCCAGATCCCTCACATTGTGTGATAAAATCCTTATGTATCGTGGCCCCACCAATAGCATCCGGCCTGATGGTATACATTGATCCTGTTGATTTTATATTCTATCCTCTCCAACAACTCTCCAAGATACTATAACATGTCCATAACACCCGCCGCTACAAGCTACAACGATCTTCTCCTACAAGTAGTCTCTCCTCTCCTCTCCCCGTTTCCGTCATCTAACTTATAGATCCGTGACTATAGATATCAACAAACCTCCAGAACACGTTAAATACCTTCGGAGCTTCGTCACACCAGTACCAGGCAGTTCTTCAGACGCTCAAGGATCTTCTTCGGCGTATAGAGCAGGGAAATGCGCTGCCAGTCAAACCTCCACCCCCTGATCCAGACATGCTGAGCCAGGCAATGGAGTTCCTCAAATTGGGAGAGTAACTAGAATGCCCAGGTGACAGAGAGAAGATTTACATGTCTACGCATAACTGCATACTTTGGAAGCGGAATTTGACGCTTTGTTGGTTTATCATTCATAGTCCCTTTTCACATTTTTGCCGTTTCACAAGATATACGTGGTTATGCCCAAATATCAACTATGTTACGTCCAATCAAGAACTCTGTACTGTCCGCATGTGTTTATGCTAGTCCTAGATACCTCGTTGAATTGCTTCTCTCTTTGTAGTATCCCATCCTCTCTTTCTATCGAATTGGGCGTGTCGTGGAATTGAGCATCATGTGAACGCTGCCCCAACTCCGATCCATGCGTATTAGTCCTCCGCCCGAAACCGGAGTTAGAAAAGAGAGGGCAGAAGGTATTCACGTCGTTCGGTTGTCCTTGGTTGCCTGGTATATTCGACCAGGCTGTAGTGTTCGTTAATGAGTTTATATCGTCATTGTCTCGTGTCGCATTATAAATATGTATGCGTTGCTTTAATCATTCCCGCTCTGGCCGGACTCTATTGATACGCGGCCTCAGCGAGATACCGAGTAACGTCATGCTGCCCGGAAATAAAAGTAGCTAATTGTTGACCACCTTGTGCTTGCAAGTTTCATCATCTGGCCCATGCTCTTCAAGAGCTGTTAGCCATTTGCCTAGATAGACCTCTTTCAGCGCTCAGTCAATCAATGGCTTCTTCTGTTTTCCAACAATAGCCACCCCAAGTGCAGCTAGGGCATTGTGGTCGTGGAATCGAATTATTGTCGGGTGCGGTAATACAGGGTTATCAGGGTTAATCAAGGCAGCATCACGAGCACATAGTTCTATTGCTTCCATTTCTTCTTTGCATCCGGCGTGGTCAATCGGACATACCACGATAGGTTGTCGAATGATGATATCTCTTGCAGAAATCAAGTGTGCCTGTGATCAACAATTGTCAGCAACGAAATTGTGCCATCTAGGGAAACAAAAAGCCATATGTACCTTCACAGTGAGATAGTACTCGATCTTATACAAACTGGCAGTAGTCGTAAACCCACTCACTGCATACGCTGGAAATGCAGCTCTCCCTCGTGGTAAAATTCCGTCCGCATCTCGAAGATCCTTTGCAGGAAAAACGAGTCCCAAATTTGCTGCCCAACCTACATCGGGAAGTTTTATACCAACTGTTTCGGTCTTCTTGATGATAGTTTTCACTTTACGTTGGGGTTCGTCGCCCTCGTGGTTGTATATTATCTCCTCGTCAATCCCGATGGTGATTTTATTAATGGTGACTTTCCTGGCTTTCCCTAGCCAGTCCGGGTTTGGTGACAATCGCACGTAGACACTCACGGGGTCGAGGGGACCGTACGATCCCCGTGGAAGGGAAATCCCCAGCGTCACCAGATGATCCGTCACCTTCTCTGCCGTCTCTGGTCTATTGTACATTCCGAATGTGGAAAGCGTATCATACCGGCACACGGGAACAGGAAAGGCATATTTTCGTTGCTCTGACGGGCCCTGTTGCACCGTCACAATGATCTCGTAAAATGTTTCTGCTGTTCGACTGGGAAGCTGTAAACTAGCTGCAGGGATCCGCCGAGACGCCTCTTGAGCCCCTCGTCCGAACGGAATAAACAAAACAAAAGGAAGGTCCATCGAAATCACTTCCTCGTAGTCTCGTCCTGCGGGACATCGAAATAAGAGCATTTCTTTGCCAACCAGCTCTGTGACTTCTTTTCGAGGGGGTGCGAGGTGTTTCTTCGTAACGGAGTCTGCGGACGGGTGAATGGTTTCCCTGCGTTGAAGACATACTGTAACCAGTGAGACGTTGACAGGGGCCGTGATGCCAACACTAGGACGTATCTCAACTCGGCCCTCAACGCGCGGCTAGGTAGTGTTAGTACTAGCAATGCAATACAGGGATAAAACAATGCGGAAAGAGTATATAGCTACTTACCAGTGTCGCAGATATTCCAGGATAGCCGATGAGGAAATTCCCGTTGGGCGGTCCGGACACTCGCACGAATGCGGCCATCTTCAAGGAGCGCTGGGCGGGCCACCATGGGCGAGCGCCGGGTCAAGGATGAGCGCGAGAGACTTTATATCAAGTAGACAAGGAACCGCAAGTATCGCGTGTAGGTATAATTGTTGCATAAGTTGCGAGGAGACAGGATGATCGGATGATCTGGAGATTCTATGGGAATAGCTCCCCTTTCTGCTTGTTGCGAGGATGTGTAAATGCGGGCAGGCTGGCGGCTGCTATACTGTTGGGAGAGACGTCCAGTTACCTCGAGTAAGCATCCAGAAATCTGAGCGGCTTCATGCACATGTCTTCTGGAATGACCCCTAGGTGCGAAGGGGAGTTGGGACTAAGCTGAGCCCAGTTCTCGCAGGAGTGGTAACTTGTAACTAAGCGCTGTTGATGATGTTGGATGTGTGGAGTAGTGTGAACCACCGTAAAGTCTTAGCCGCCTGAGGCTGCATGAGGCTTGAGCCAATGTCAAGGTGGCCAACGAAGTTTTAGTATGGGCTAGCAACGCCGGCAGCTGAAACTCGCAGGGGCTGACAGGCTGTGCCGTGGTCAACGCCGACATAGAAGCGTAGTATCCAAAGTTTCCTTGGATGTTGTTGTTTGGTTTCTGCCTCAGGCGCGCGCTTCCAAAAGTGGAGCCATGCGGAGTACTCGACTTTTATCCCCAGCACATACTTAAGTATACCGTTAACTATACCCTTGACAAAGGCTCGATCATCATGTCTGTTACTGTACGAGCTTTCTTCTGGTCTGTTTCTCAATCATTACTAACTCTTGCCTAGCTACATACCACCCATGGCGACCTCAAGGTCGAAATCTTCTGCGAGACTGTCCCTCAGACCGCTGAGGTACGTTGCATTGAAATCGAGTAAATCGTCCACTCTGACTCGTCTCTAGAACTTCCTCGCATTATGCGCATCCGGCGCATATGACAACACGCCGTTTCATCGCTTCATGCCCGGCTTCATGATCCAAGGCGGCGACATCTCGCTCAGTCCCGCAGCCACTTCACCAGACCACCCCATTCTCCCCTTCGACGATATCCCCAAGGGCGGCACCTCAATCAACCACCCTTCTGCCTTGAACCAAGAAATCCACGTCCCAGCCCTTCGACATAATGCACGCGGCGTTCTGTCAATGGCTTCAAGACCAGTGAAAGATCGCACAGCACCCGGAATGCAGAACGCTACCGGACCCACCGTTAATGGCAGTCAATTCTTCATCACTTTTGCCCCTGCGCCGCATCTCGATGGCGAGAGCACGATCTTCGGGAAAGTGCTGAATCTGACAGCGCAGGATGAAGGTGGTGACGTGTTGGGGAAGTTGGAGCGGGCGCATGCCAAAGTGGACAAAAAGGGCCGTGTTATACAGCCTAAAGAAGGGGAAGAAATTGAGGGTGAATGGGAGGCTTTGCGGATAAACTCGGTCACGATTCATGCCAATCCGTTTGCGAAGTGAGTTGAGACAAAGACATTCGTTTTAGACGTTGTCAAATTTGCATCTCCAGAACGCATTGCGAAGCGGATGCTACTTCATAGTACACAACACATGGACGGAATCCGTCTGTGTTTAGGGGGCACATTTTCGACAGTCCTCGAACAGCGCTTCGCGAGAACAACCACCTGAAGAGAAAGGAAGGACTGTACGCTCGCCGTTGCAGCAATATCTCTGATCAAAACCCGAGACTCGGAATGCAGTCGTCAACTATGACGCATACTTTCTCCATCCAAGATTTCGTGTCCAAAAAAATAAACGAATAGGCGGTATGCTAGGTTTGGAATAGTTGTTAACGAATAAAGTCATTCGGAAGACAAACATCTTTTGTGGCAAAATGGTTATGTGTAGTATGTACTACAGTAAAACCTGGATATAACGTATGGACAGCCTCCTAACATATGTTTGATATCAGCTTAATTACCTTTAATGCAAGAGTGAAGAGGGCTCTAATATATTAATCTATTCTTAAATTTTGGTCAAGCTTACTTCTGAGGATAATCGACTTGTGCCCCGAGAGGCCTTCCATTCGTTATAGTCAGGTTGTACTAAAATTGTAGGTATATACAGTAGCAGTCAGTAGACCTTGGTATATCAATGCAATCAATACATGTTATTCTTGAGAGAATAATGCATCATGGCGAAAGTGCTCATTACAGGACACTGCAAACGTAACTCATTTCAAAGTGAATAACACGCCCATCTCATGCTCCTAACAGACCCCGTCTCGCGCCTTGAACAAAGCACAACGAAAATGAAATCAAAGAAATTATAATTTACTCAGTGGCTTGCTCCTTTTCGACACCCTCGCCATCGTTCTCGTACCCCTCAGTCTTCATATCCTTCAAGCCAAGCTCCTCCTCTTCCTCTTCGGTACGTGTGTATTCTTCTTCATGGAGTTGAGGATCAGGATCAGGTAGATGCAAGTTTTGGACATAACTGTTGGCTAGAGGGTCCTCTAGCGTGATAACAAACTTGAATTCGCCCTTGATTGCAGAGTTCAATCGGTCAAAGAAACGAGTCCAGGTTTCCTTATCTGAGGACGATAGCGAATCTCCGGCCCCAGTGTCTCCTACGTCAAAGATCTGGCCATGCAGTTGATCGCGAACTTCGGTCAGGAGGCCCTCGACAGTGGTGAATCGACCACCGAGTGTCCCAGGTTGCACTGACATTTCTAGCTCTTGGCTGTACAACGCGCATGTGTCTGACTTCAGAATATCTCGTGATAAGTCCTCGGTGGTTTCCACTTTGAGAACCAGGCGTTTTCCTTTCTCTGGTACTGCACCGCCGGTTTTGACTTCGTTTGTTTTATATCCGCAATGATCACAGATCGTAGCCCATATAAAGACTTCCTTAAAATAAGGGATGCTGACTTTCTGCATGTTCACAACACATGCTTTCGCGCATCCAGGGCACTCCGCAGGAAGCGTATAGACTTGTCCGTCAATAATATCCAGATCTTCCGGATTGCCGGCAGTTTGAACCATGTTCTGAGCTTCGGTCTTCTGCGCGTCTGGGTCTGCTGCAATGCCGAGCTCCTCGTTTTGCTCATGAGATCGAGGGTAATCCCGGCGCCTGTACTTGTTACCGGTGTCGTGTGCGGTGGGTGCAATGTATGAATTGCCTGTCATATCATCGAGCGAAATGGTAAATGGGAACGCCTCTCGCTTTAACATCAGGGCAATCTTCTCGATGATAGGTTGCAAGGCGTTATATAGCTCCGGCGCTTGTGTCTTTCTTAAATCCTGTTCGCTCTCTAGGGTATCGTGGATCTTCTGAAGCATGCCTTCGACATTAGTGAGCTGACTCTCTCCTTTCGGCATTTCGATTTCCAGCGTCTCTAGTCTGAAAAGAGCCGTGTCACTCTTGATAACCTGTCGCTGGAGATCCTCCTCATTTTCTACCACCAGGGTATATTTGGTGCCGAAGACTTGAATCTGAGATGCCGATTTCACAGAATTATCTTTGAAAAAGCAATGCGGACATTCGAAAGACTCTAATATGATATCGTGGAAAAAAGCGACGCGGAGAAGAAGAAGTCTAGTTGTGCCCTACACACCATTTTAGCAGACGCTCCTCCAACGAAAAGCTAAGGGATAAAAAGGAACATACGTTCTCGTGGCAGTTCATGCAAAGACTTTCCACTTCAACGACACCATTGTCATCTTCGACGACATCCCCAAGTTTCTGGAATTGAGACTCGTTTTCATCCTTCTTCTGGGTCATTGAATCCAACATGTGATCTATCTGTGCAGTCGCTTCGGCAGCGGAGGTGGTGTTGTCCTCTTTCGACATTGTAGTGAGTATGTTGCGAACAAGGGGGTAGTTTGAGATTGAGGCACCAAGAAGGTACCGGAGGAAAAAGGCAGCTCGATCAAGTACAGATATTTAATCCTCTGCGCCTCCAGAGAAATCGAAAAAAAAAAATCTCTAGCGGCAAGTAGAAGATTCGCTGTGGTTCGCCGCGGCTTCCTTGGCGGGGTACCCCTAAGCTCCTGTCCAAATAAAAAGTTATGGGACCACCCCGCGCTTGCCTCAATCAGGAATAGACTTTCCGGAGGCCGGCCGTAAATTTATCCGGGGATAAGGCAACGAGGCAGCAACAAATTTTACATTTGCAGCCGGCTCAAGACAGAGGATGACAGGATGTGAATAGATAATAGTGATACTATTGCAGGAAGTCAAAGAGATCCAAAGATGAACCCGAAGGCTTCGACTCCTGTGAGCGCTGCTTGGATGCTAGTAGCGCCTGGAGCCCGCCTTGTTTTCTTGCCTTGGCTCTCTTTTTGCTGCTTGCGTTTTCCAGCGTAGTGGATGTAGAAGAAGAAGAAGTAGTAGAAGTAATTGAGGAGCCCAGTAACGACGTAGATGGCATAATGCCGCTCGTTTGGTGCGATTTTGCCCGCGTCTGAGGCTGTCGATCTTGTATAGTTCGACTAGAACAGCGCAGGCACTTCAGCACAACCGCGCCGTTTGAAGCGCCTTTCAATGACGCGCGACTCTTGCCCTTGCCAGTTCTTTGTTTCAGTTTCACGATTTTTGTGTAACTTGGCTGCCTGGGAGAGCCGCAGGCGCCACACCACGACGCATGCTGTCGAGGCTTTATCGGCTTTGAATTTTCATGGAGTATATGGTTGTGCAGCGCCATCAAATACGCAGCAGTGGCATTGCTTTGCGACCTCAGCAGACTTGCAGAGTCCTGCAGGAATTTGAGCCGTAAAGCAGACTCGTGCGAAGCCATTGTTGAGAGGTGTTGTTTGACAGGTTGATCAAGGACGCTTGCCGGAGGTGAGAGCAAACCGCGAGGAAAGAAGACTCTGCCTGGCACCTGCCGACTCTGACTTCACCTCACCCCAGCCTCCTCCTCATCGACCTCCTCCCTCCTCCCTCCTCCCTCCTCCCTAATTCACTGCACCTCTTCTCTTCCTCTCTCCACCACATTTCTCATATCGACTACATCTTCTTCTCTCACAAAAAAAATTCATTTTCCTTCGCACCTTGTGGTACGCACGGTCAAAACAAGACCTAGTCTTCGGCCTCAAGCCCAGCAACTTTTAACCAAGTGTGCCCTCACTCTTCTCTCAGGCAATGTCACAAGAGAGACCGCCTGGTGGTGGTGTCCGAATTGCCCTCGAAGGCTGTGTAAGTCTAAAAGGATTCCCCTCAAAAAACCAAATTACTAATGCATCGAAAGGGACATGGCAAATTACACGATATTTATTCCAAAGTCACTGAGAGTGCTGCCGCCAAGGGCTGGACAGGTGTTGATCTTGTCATCATCGGAGGTGACTTTCAGGTAAGTCTTCAAATCCTCTTACCTCAAAAATGTCACTGGACTGACCAACTCTAGTCTGTACGCAATACTCATGACCTCAGTGGGATGTCTGTACCGGTGAAGTATCGCCAAATCGGAGACTTTCATGAGTACTACAGTGGCAAGTGCGTTGCTCCATACCTCACCATCTTCATTGGAGGCAATCACGAAGCCAGCAACTACCTCTTTGAGCTCTACTATGGTGGTTGGGTGGCTCCCAACATTTACTACCTAGGCGCCGCAAATGTTCTCCGCTTTGGACCATTACGGATTGCTGGCCTTTCTGGCATTTTCAAAGGGTATGACTATAATAAACAGCATTTCGAACGCCTGCCCTACAATGAAGATGACGTCAAGACTATCTATCACACCCGGGAGCTCGATGTACGGAAACTCATGCAAATCCGTACCCAAGTTGACATAGGCTTATCGCACGACTGGCCGAGAGGTGTTGAGTGGCATGGGGATTATGAGTATTTATTCGAGACCAAGAAGGGATTCAGAGAAGACGCAGAGGCCGGGAGGTTGGGAAGCGTACCTGCAAAGCATGTTTTCGACAGGTTGCGTCCACCTCACTGGTTTTCAGCCCACCTTCACGTCCGATACCCTGCCATTGTTTCTCACGGTGAATACGTGCACCCAAAGAAATTACGTACGGCAGGAAAACAATTTCCTAGCTTACCTCAAGCTTTAAATGAACCTTCCGATTTAACGCCTTCGCCATCTGATACGCCAAACACAAACGTTGTACCCGAAGAGAAAACTCCTGAAGACAATCTCAGGGCATGGAACAACTTTGCAAGCATTGCTGCAAAACAAGATGCCGAAGAGAACGAAAAGTTCCTTCAAGAGCAATCTCAACCAGGGGAGAGTCATTTGCTTGATGTGAACTCCATCTCATGTACTTTCCGGCAGATCCAAGCAGACGATCCCAACAGGAAAGTGGTTGCCATCGAGAAATACAATGCTGTGGATGACACCCCCATCGTTAAGAATACTGATGAGATCGACCTTGATCTAGACAGTGAGGATGAAGAAACGGGCGTCAAAATGGACGTCGATTCTGGGGTGAAAGATCAGGAAGTGAATGTTATCCAGCCACACCAGGTTACCGAACCCTTGAAAACTCCACCAACAGAAGATTCTGAAGGGGTCTCCGAGAGTGTTCGTGAACAACTACCAGAAGCGTTCAAACGCCAACAACAAGCCGAACCCGCTGTTTATGGTCCACTTCCCGATGCGATTTCAAACACTAAGACACAGTTCTTAGCATTGGGCAAGTGCGACGAACGGCGTGAATGCAGTGAATATCTGGAGCTCATAGAACTATTCCCAAGCTCGGAAGAAGTCGAAATTCAGCGCCCCTATGAACTACAATACGATAAGGAATGGCTTGCAATTTCTCGTGCGTTAGACCGCAATCTTACGATTGGCGATCCTAGCAGCAAAGTACCTTCCGACTTAGGAGATGAAAAATACCAAGCCGACATCAAAGATGCAGAAACATGGGTACAGGAGCATGTCGTCGACAAGGGCAGGCTCACAGTCCCACAGAATTTCGAGATGACTGCGCCCGAGTATGACCCTCAGGTACCAATGGACACTACTGATATGCCACCAGAATACAATAACCCTCAAACAGCTGCATTCTGTGAGCTGCTAGGCATTGAGAATAAGTTCTATCTTTCGCCACTCGAACGAGAGCAACGCATGGCGGCGGGACCAAGACCATCAAGCAATAACCATTCATCATACGGCAATGGACGGTACCGTCGAGGACGGGGTAACTATGGACGTGGTAACAGAAGCGGCCGAGGGCGGGGAGGCCACGGACGAGGAGGTTTCCGACATGGTCAACATAAGCCATTCTAAAATTTCATTTTCACAAAGCTGGAGTGCTCACGCGTTCTATGAGAAACGGAGAGTACACTCGTGACTGGATGCTCGAGTGTTGCAAATGTACAATTAGGAAGCTTTTTAACTTTATGAGAGAGAGAAAAGAAATGTTTATCGTGATGACTATATGCGTTGTTGGCTCAATGTAACCATACCCTCACGAGCGCAGTATTCCATAGCCTTATTGTATGCCTGGCCTTCCTAACTTTCTCTTCGGGTTTCTTATTGTAACTTCCATCGTAATTCAACAGGAAGTCGTTTGGGTAAATTCAAAAGCTCAGCATAAGCGTGGAGAACCCCTAAAGCATGAATAATGTGTCACTTGCATGTTGTATCAGAGAAATTCAGCTGAGAGCTATCTACCACCATTACCGCTCTGTTTGCTAAAGAACTCGCAGGATCCTCATCTACGACTGTCATTATCTCAGTCTGAGATGTCCCGGCACTTTCAATCAGCTTAAAACAGGCCTCCTCCTCCTCGCCCCGTATGCCCGTACTCGCAGTCAATGCCGGCACCTATGCATCGATCGATATTGGTTTCGCTGTCATCTGCAAAGGAGACATCAATTTTGCCTGCCCGCTCTTCGATTTATCGAGTGACAAAACCGTGGATAACAGGGGCTTTCGGCATGTCAGAAGAAGTCACATTGTTGGTTGCGAAACGCCAATTCGCCATCTGGAGCCACCTGCATGCATGGTAATGTCATAGCGAATAAAGATCGTACGTAGTATGTAATTAAGTAGCATGTGTCAAAGGCATACTCTATAACGGGCTTCCTTATAGCTTCTTTACTAAGCTTTCAATTACTACCTAGGTATGTATGCTCGAAAGGCGAACAAGAAATTTACTCAATTTCCTCTATTCTCGGCCGATCTGTAGAACCACGCGTAGCCAACGGATTAATATCCAATCCAGCAATCCTATCACCAAGTTGCAATCTTGGGTCATCGTCTCTTGACATCGATGACTGCACATTAATGCCCCACAACAGAGACTTCTCCATCCACGTCTCGAGGTTTTCCATTAACACTCTAATATGGCCACGTACAAGAGCATCTGTCTCCTGGCTATCCACATAAGACAACGTGTTCAGGATGGTCGGAATACTACCGATCGTCGCAGGGCCGCGCGAGGAAACAGAGTCGTTGCCTGAAGAATCTGCTAAAAGAGAGAAGCCAAAACCGAGCTTCTTCGAGCCACTCTGCAGGTCCGAGTCCATACCTTTGACAATATCGAGCAGAAGAACGGCGCTGGCACGTCGTAAGATGGCGCTTTCGGGGCTCTTCTCAAGCCTTATTGTGGAGAGAGCAAGGTCAACAGCGGAAGACGCTAAAGAAGGGCCTAGCCCGGCCAAGTTCGTCTGGATAGCGCTTGCTAGTATGGATATTGCTGAAGCTCGGACCCGTATATCATCTGGCTCTACGTCTGACGTGGCACCAGCAGCCCAGGCAGATAAGATATTGGATGAAATAGTCCTATGTTCCGGCGTTTCGGTATCGGAGTTCTCGTCATCGGGAAGCAATGTATCAATTTTTTCTTCCGCATCATGCAATGCTGGCGATGAGACTTTCCAGCCTGATGGTAGGTTGGTGAGTTCTTCTCTTCTCTTGCGCTCTTTCTCTCTTTTTTCTTTTTCAATCTGCTCCCTGCGAGCCCTTTGGGTTTTGGGTTTGTGCCCGCGGCGGCCAGCAACGGCTATCATGCTTTCTCCAATAATGCGCATCACCTCGCCAGTTAGGGCTTCTCCCAGGTTTTCCACTGTTCTAAGTAATGCCTCGCCAATCTTTAGTCGTTGGTCCAATGTTCTTTCTTCGTTTCTGTCGGCGTATTGATCTACAAGCGTTTTCACAACGGTACGTGGGTGGTTTGATGCTAATTGGCCTATGAGTTTTATTGCATTCAGATAAATAAACTCTTCATTAGCGGCAGTGTCCGAGCTCTGTCCGGTTATAATCGACAGTAGAAGCGTCATTGTGGATGGTATGTCGAGTACAGGCGAGGACTTAGAGATGAGTTTTGAAAGCAGTGAAAGTCCCTCTGCTTGCACTGGTGGCAAGGGAGACGTAATATCCTTCAAGGCCTGTCTGTGAGTCTCAAGGTCTGCAGCGTGTGACGATTTCGGCTCATCTGACTGCTGTGTGCCGTCCGGCGACTTGATCTGAATTTCAAGTAGCATTGAAGCGGTAAAGGCTGAACTGGATAGAGTGGGTGGAAGGCTAGGTCGTAGTTGATCTAATTGTGACTTGATTTCATCAAGCTTTGGGAGAAGTGTTCGTGTCATGGGAAACTCGGGGGATGCCAAGATTGTAGATAGAAGACTGAAAGTGGCTGATAATGTCTCTGAGGTATTCTGCTGATCGTCACCCACAGCAGTTTCGTTCTCGGCCGGTCTTGCTATATTAGCTAGAGACTCAAGAGATGCTCGTCCTCTCTCATGTGCCTTTCTTCTTCGTTCCCTTTCGTCCACTGCGCTCAGCTCGCTTTCAATAATGTGCTGTGCAAGTTCAAGAATCTTTAGCGGGCTTCTAGATAGAGTATCCTTAAAATCACTGAGAAGTCTTTCTGCTATCTTGGCACTGACAACTTTTGCCACAATTGCGTTTGAGTCCGTACTAGGGTCGTAGTTTAACTTATCTAGGAGTGTCGGAGCCGCCGGTGTCTGTCTTGACGTATCGACAAGCCATCTCTCGCTGACATGCAAGAAAACATCCGCTGTGCGGTCCTGACTTTGAGGATCACAGCCAAGCAGCCTTGAGAAATTGTCTGCGCGCGAGTCAAGTGTATCCAGCATTCGAACTATATCGACCCCAGAATCGCTGCGTTTGACAATAGTCACACCGCCATCCTGACTCTCTCGAAACGTCCAAGTAGTGCCCCCATCCCAGAGAAGATTGTCTGTCAGCTTTAGAAATGGTGGGAATCCCGGTGATAAAGTGAAGAATGTCTGTAACAGTGCCCAACTTTTCTCATGCCAGCTTCCTTTACCCTTTTCTGAGGCCTGAGAGCAGCATGTTAGTCCCCACAATGGAAGTAATATCGGTTGAACCAAGCGTTTGACCAGTCCTGGGTTAGGATGTTGTAGAGCTATACTGCTCAATCTCTCGAGAGCCAGACGGAGGGTTAACTCATCAACCAAGACATCCTTCGGGATAATTTGCGGAGTTGGTCGCGCCGCAGCCTGGCTTACTGGGTTGAATGACTTAAGCCATTTCTTAGAGTTTGGATCAACCGTTGCAGTGATCGCCTTAAACAAAGGCTCTATAAAAATACAGTGTCCCATCGTGCCCGGTGCACCGTATGCCCTCTTCCCCAAAATCCCGCTGCCTATCACATATGCTGCGGTCCGTCTGAGATCAGGTTCATCGCTGTCAATCAAAGCTAGCAATTTTGGAGCGATGTTCTCGAAGTACGCTGTAGGCTCCATATCTTGGGGTACAGAAGAGAGCAATTTGGAAATCTGCATGATGGCTTGAACAGTAATTGGAGGTCCATTCCCGTTAGTCGAGGACTCGGAGACATCTTTCCCGAGTGAAGGCGCGAATTGAGATGCAAGAAACCATATAATATGGATTACGCCATCGTCTCGTAAGGCAATTTTCGATATACGGCTGGATATGGTAGCTTTAAACCACGAAGCTGCATCTGGCTGCAAGAACGATGAAAGTGTTGGTAGTAAAACGGAAGTGGGAGACCTACAAAATATCTTAATGATTCTGTGCGTTCCTATATAGCAGGCAAAGGGAGGGAAATACTTACTTGGTAATTATTTTGTCAAGCACTTCTTGCATTGCAAGCCTTTTTTCGCTAGATATTCCATAAGAATTGAATGAAAGATCTGCAGCACCGCTGATAATATCGCTCAAAAGTCGGCCCCGGACCATTTGTTGAATTCCTTCACCACGCTCATCGAATAAAATGCCAGTTAATGTGGATAGGATACGCTGCAGAAGTCCTTCATTCTGCGGTTTATCCCTTGTCATCTCAGGCGCCTTTCTAGCAATTACGCCAGTGGGCAGGTTGGAGATCACCCTCTTTTCCAGCGGTATCCCAACGCCTGAAGACAAACAAGGATATACGCCTTCAATGGAAACCAAGTCCAACAACGTACACACTACTCGACGCCTCTTCGCATCTTCTCGAGCATCGTCTTGCGGTAACTCACTCCCAGAACCCACTGGGAGGATTAAAGCATTGTGGATGTTTTGAAGACATTGAAGGGCTTTTTCTACAACCGAAAAACGAGCCTGGCTGTCGTCCGCGGACGAGGCTGACAGGTTCCGGCTGAGAATTTCGATGAGCGAACTCCCGGCATGTTTGCGAAGTTCATCTTATGCTGAGGTCAGCTCCATACTGGCATTTACTAGGGACTTTTCATTTGCCTGCCTCGGTCTAGAATAGGATGTAAGAATTGATTGGCCGCTTGGAAGGCAGCCAGGATCTGCATATTCTCGGCCATTTCGAAAAAATGGCATGCTGCATCATGCTATATGATATGATATAGCTGCTCAAACGTTTAAAATCACAAACGTCTTCGAAGGCAACTTCTCTGATGTTTTATCTTCAACTTTTGCCTCCACCAGCGGCAACGGATGACTTCGAGCGCACGTGACCGCGCGTCACCCGCGGCACGCGTCCGACGTCGCGGGTCATCTAAAAGAGGCGTCAACCTCTTCTCTTCTTCCTCCACCCCAACTCTCTTGGTTTCTTGAGCTGCCCCCAAGCTGCACACTCAAGAAAACAACTATTCCTAGCATCCTTTTGTTTGATCAGACAAATATTTCTTGCAAACTTGCTTCTCTATCGGCTCTAAGCCTCCTCGCATCCAACTCCACGAACATCGGTTGTGTATCTGCATCGCTCCACTTGGCCTTGTCCTTCGCTCTCTTGCCATTCGTGGCACTCTGTACGGCTTTATTCTCCGAATAGTTTCCCAATCTTTATCTCACGCTTTCAAGGCCCCTTGATGAGACTTGGTTTCTACTATGCTTACTGCCTGAAGTGCGAACCAAAGTTGATTCAAGGTGGATGGAGATTGGAACTTAACCCTAAGAACTTAATCGGTTCTCAGTTTCGCGGTCCATGGTTATCGAGCCCTTGATTAGCCGATTCTGACTTCACGGTCTTGAATGGGCCAAAGAGACTCGAGACAACGTCCAGACAAAACAGGTTGCACCATACGTATTTCCAAGTTCCCAAAAGGGGCGCGTGTCGGTCTTCCTAAGCTGGTACTACCTGGATCTTATTGGAATGTTGAATATTTTGGTACAGTTGAGGGAGAAAATGGGAGAGATCTGGAGGAACACTATGAGTCGTCTCTTTGTTGGCCGGCTCTTGGAAGGTGGACGGAGTACAAACTGCGCTGCGTTGAGCACAACGATTCGCCTACAAACAGCTAAGAACTGCCTTTGTTTCTTCTGGCTCCACTCGTCGGAATCGATGGCGTTCCTTGTCCAATCCCAACTTGTCCGAGTGCGTCTTCGTAGCGAGGTCCAGACGGTTCAAAGAAGGTTTTGGTTCTCTTGCTCTGCGTATGTGTATATGTCTATATATATACTACCTCGGCGTTTTGGCACGTTGTCCGGTCCGGTCGTAGCTATGTTGTCTTCACTTTATCAGCCTTCATGGCAGTGTTCCACAATCCGGAAATTTTGGGAATTTCTGCCCCTTTTCTCGAACCCAGCCCCTTGTTGAACCATTATTCAATCTTTGATTACGGCATCCGCCAACGATCAAGCTTCATAGAAGGTTCCGATCCACCGTGTTAGCTATCTCTTCGCAAGTACAGCTTGTGAATCGATCGATAGACGCCGATATCAGTGGCAAGTTTTTAACAACTCGGCCAACCCCCTCCAACAGGCGATTTTTGAGGATGTTCTTTGTTCGCCCCGCTACTGCCCTCCGCGACGTTTGAGTCCTGGAGAGGAAACAAAGACTAGTCTCTGAGAATACCCGTATTACGCACAAGAGAGACATATTCTGCTTCGCGGGATATGAGGGCTTGACTATTTGACTGCGCAATATATACACCGACGAGTCGTTTGCGAAACTTGGAAGATAGTTGATGTCACGCATGAAATATGATTGAGCATAAAGTGAGCTAAACATGTTGCTTCTTGACGTGTTGCGGACTTGTAAGGGTATGTTAGGTCTTGAGAAGTTCGTTCTCAGTCTGCTTCCCTTGTCGATGCTCTTGTGGACCGTCATCCCATAGCTCCCTGACAGCTTCGGTTGAAATACGTACTACTCATGAGGGTGCTATGCACATAGGTCAATCAATAGCTCTTATATTGGATATCACTCGCAACCTTTATTGATAATATGGCAGGCTACCAGGGAGGGACCTCTCTAGAGTGAGGATCAAAGCTTGGGCTTGTCTGAACTGGCCTGCCCTGTCCATCTATCTCTGGGGTTGCAGTCGACTGTCTGAATGAGAAGGTTGGTTAACACTTGGTGTGCACTGTGCAGATCAATTCGGAGGCGTCCCTGACACTCTGGAGCGATCGCCCATGGTGTAGAAGTATGATGCTAGCGTTAGAATGGACAGCTAGGGTGCGAGCCATGGAGACAAAAAGGGCTGCGGTGGAGGACCGCCGTTCTCGTTACGGAGAACGGCCACTTTCTTTTTTATAAGTCTCCCTGGCCATTCTCTTTCTCAAAGCTTGGCTAACTGCATTGACAGAGTTCTCAAATCCCGATTCACGTGCACATTTTTGCTAGATAGCTAAAATTAAGGATGTCTTGAGGTTGTTTATTATTGGGTAGTATAAATTTTTGTCTATCTCATTTTGAATTCTAAGCAATGTGTCAAGAGGCTAATAGAAGATCTTGGGTGCAAGCAAATAACGTCCCTCGGGCTAGTTCATCGTCCAGCTCTAATTACAGTCCATGGCTGTGGTAGTCTGTTGCTGGACGAGTTGAGCATCCATTTACGAGAATCGTCACTGTCTCCGAAGTCGCGGTCGATAGTTATCTCGAGAGATAACAGTTTTTTGCCATGTTTGTCGACCTTGCCACTATAAGGCAGCGACGCATCAACTGAATGGATATCACGCCATCCCTCAAAGTTTGAACCAGCTTCGTCAAAGAACCGCCTGAGCCAAGTTTTGATATTCTTGAGTGATTTCGATAGAAGAGTCTCGTTCCCTGAAAAGAGCCACTCTTTTCCTGTGTGTTTTTTGAGTGAAACTGTGAATATATATGTGTTTTTCACCATCACATGCCAAAGCGTTAAGCCACACCCAATTCTGCTAGTGATGGAGACTTCTGTAACTGGATGGCCCTTGAAAGTGCAGACATGCCAGCATGGGTAGGAAATGTGATAGGGTTGTGTCGCACAATATGCTTCTGGCCACGTCATAGCCATGCAAGGACATACCACAATCAAGCCAGCATGCGGATAGCACTTTAGCGGATCAATTCGTGGCCACTGAGGGAACCAACATTTTGAGGGCCGATGAAGTTTCCAGCACCCATCATAGTATTTCCAACGGCTATTCTCAAGTTGACAGAGCAGTATCTTTTGTGCTGGTAACTGTGATAGGTCCCTGAAGTCGGTCTTGGGGTTATATGCTAGCCGTTTTTTCACTTGAAGTAGTGGAAAAGATTTTGTACCTCGAGCTGCTCGAAATTGAAGATAAAAATGGTATAATGACTTACAGGTTAATGCAAGACATATTTGATCGGGAATAGATAGGAATTCAAGAATCAGATCCAATATTTCTGGAGGAAGCCTCTTTGCTATGCTAGCTTTCCGAAGCTTCCTGACTATGGAGCAAAACTTGGCTTGAAGAACCATGCTGAGCTTGCATCAACTGTAAACGAGGACAACAGGAGAAGAGATAGAAATCAATGTGGGGAAATACCTAGGCTTTATACCTCACTTGTTTCCTAGACTCGTCGCGCACTGGATGGAATAATGTAGGCGTCATATTCACATAGAATGTTACCCAGGCACCAGGCTGAAGAAAGTCAACATGTACCTAGCTACGAAAGGTAAAGTTCGATGCTTCTGAGGCTTAGTCTGCGACTGCTGTAGCCTAGACTCATGAGGTCCGTGGTAAAGTAAGCGATTTAGACATGTTCGGGTATATTGAGCCAAAAAGGAAAAGGAAAACTTTCTACATAACCTACCAAGCCAGTCGTATTTCAGTGGGATGGATGATGCGCCTTTCGAAATCACAATGAACAACCCAGATCACGAACTTTTCAAACAAAAAAATACCTATGCACTACTTGATTTCTCGAAATAGCCTATCTAGGTAACTAACTGCCCAAATAGGCAAGCTTGTACGGAGTAAGTTGCGGGCATTTTCTTTACGTTTTATCCGAAATCCGTTCGCCGGCAGGCCAAATTGTCTGAATGCCGGTTCCTGCGGTGCAACTTTGATCCTAGAAATGCTTGCTATCAAGCTCAAACGCTCTCATTTGCGAGGTTTTACTGACGTAGATAATGAATGTGGGTTTAATGGACGGACTTGGTGCGTTGGGTTACAGCAACAATGAACAGATACTTACCTAAGTAGGTATCAAGTGGCTATAAAAGCTGCCATGCTGCCAGGGAACCGAGTTGATAAACGCATATACCTAGTTAGCCAGCTTTCGTTCCTTCTACACCAAACCACGGGAAAGAAGTACCTAGGTATCTTGCCAACCCAGTTCAATAAACTCACGATGGCCCTCCCCATCCTCCCCAGTGCTCTTCCCTCGCTCGGCGATCGTGAAGCAATCATTGATTCTCTCTACCGCGGCGTCACCTCGCTCGACACCGGCAACGAAGCCACTTTCCTCTCAGCATTCACCGAGGATGCCGTCGTCGACATCAATGGCACTGTCCTCAAGGGCCTGCCAACCATCCGCGGTGGAATGTTTGAGACCATTTCGAAAATTAACACCACCCATTTCATCACCAATGTCCGTGTCGATTATAAGATAGGTGAATCCACTGCTAGCGTGACGGCCCATGCATTGGCTCAGCATTTCCGCGCAGGCCAGGGATTTGGGCCTGATGAGGCGAATCTTTTGACTGGCAGTTTGTACTACAGTGAGGTCGTCAAGGATGAGAGTGACGGGTTGTGGAAGGCGAAATTGTTCCAAATGCGCACCTCCTGGGCACAGGGGGACAGGGCTATTGCTCAGGGGAAGTAATCGAAACTGTGTTCACTACCTAGGTACCTAATTGGTTGAGATAGAGATAGGGTATAAATTAGAAGATACAATGATGCTCTAAGATGGATTATTTGCGTGTAATAACAATTTAAGTAAAATCTTTAGTCAAAAGCTTCCAAATTCCGCAAGACAATAATAAATGACCAGGATTTGAGACCAGCAATTGCAAAATCTAGCATTCGCTTGGAAATTGTTCCAAATGCGCACCTCCTGGGCACAGGTGGTTTCAAGCTACCCGCCGAGGGTCCTCAACTGAGCACCCTTGAATAAGCATTTACCAGTGAGAACTGGATTATTCGTATCTACAAGGTGAAGCTATTAGACAAATTAAAATTGTTACTGTATAAGACAATTTTGGCCGTGACCACCAAAGCGCCGTTGCATTTGAGAAGACTCACAAGAAGAAGAAGAGCACGAAGAGGAAGGATCCTCCTGTTTTGCGTGTTGAATAAAAAATAATACGGGAGTCCGAGAGAAGAAAACCAGAATCCGTTTCTGAACTTGATATTACTTCCTTTTGCTTGTTGGGGGAAAAATAAATTTTGCATGACATCTTTCTTTGTATGATAATCCGTATAAATATGACCTTGGAAGCACTAGACTGAAACCAAGAAAATTTGATCTTTTCAAACTTGTCTTTATATACCTAGGTAAATAAGTTATTCCCTACCTAACAATTACAAAATGGGCATGCTCTGCATTCCCCCAAAGATATAAAAGTATATATAGAAACATAGGCAAGAAAGGTCGTCACAGCGACTCCGACATGGTGAGTAAATGGCGGACCTGCACACGTTTGAACTTATTGATACTATCATGCTCTTGTTCTTCAGACTCCTTGCTGTCTGCTCCTCGGTAGTAATATGAATAGGCTGGAGGCTGTTGCTGCTGTTGCTTTTGACTATCTGGAAACACCGGCTCAGTAGGTGGTGATGGTAGTAGGCCATGCTCTACGACTCGATCGTACCAGATGCGACATTGCGGGTTCGAGCTATGCACAATAATTGATTCTGTTTGTTAGCAACTCTTACTAATGCTAAGGGGGACCAGTAGTCGGTCTTCCTTGATATATTAGGGTAGTTAGGCATAAACGCACCACTGAATCTCATCATCCAGCCCTAATTTCTTATTATCATAGTAGCAACTAGGACACTCATTGGCCGACACCAATGGCCTCCAAAACACCATACTCATCGTCACGCGCCGTCCAGGCAGGAAAACCGACCTCCACGGCGCATGCAAATCAAGCGTCCTCTTCGTCTCGCGCTCGCGGATGACATACTCCAATCTCTGAACTTTGCTCAGTCCAGGGACATCACGGAATCGAACTTCCATCACGGCCAAGAACGCATCTAGCGAGTTGACAAACTCGACGTGAAAGGGGGCAATGCGGCCATGCGCATCCTCGAATTGCACAGGTTGCTGATTCTGGATTTGGGGCGGTAATGTTTCTTCGTGGTGCTGTTTTCTCTTCTCTTCTTGTTCTTTTTCTTCTTGCTTCTGTTGCAGCAGCTGTTGCTGTCTAACTTCTCTCTGCATGTCTGTCATCAATGCGCAGATTTTGAGATTGGCTTCCAGAGTTTGGAGCATGACGGAATGGATGACTCCTTGTGGTGGAGGGACGGAATCGTCGCATTGGTGATCTGGGTTGGCAGAGGAGCTGGAGCTGGATGAAGATGAAGATGAAGCGTTGCCTATAATATTGAGAATCTTGTTGAGTGTGTCCGCCTGTGTACGGATCATGGCATTGGCCTGTTTGACCTGGTCTTGGGTCTCGTAGAGCGTGCTCAGCTGTGTCTCGTTGTCGCGACGACAGTCCCTCAAGAGCGTAGTCTGGAAAATAGCATTGGATCTGTTGACTCTAGTGTTAGCCAGGTGGCTGCTAAGCATAAATGACACGCAATACCAGCAAGGGAAACAGACGACTGCATGGAAATGAGCAAAGTATTAATCGTCGTCGTATGGCCCAATATCTTCGCCCTCAGCTCATCAACCTCACTCTTCCGTCCCACCGCCCACTCAATCTTATGCCAGCTCGCTCGCAGCCTCGAGGTGCCACGGGGATCCTCTCCGAGAGACCGGTGAAACTTCTCGTGTTTCGCCAGAAACCTCTCAACGAGCGTCTGGCACTGCCGCACGGCGTCTTGGAGTTCCTCCCTCCCAACAACATTTCCAGAGACTTCGTCACCGATACACCTGATCTCTCTCAGCACAGAGCGCAGCGTCTTGAGCTCGGCTGCCAGACTGCGGAAACACAGGCGCGCTCCGCCGGTGTCGCTCAGTGCTTGAACGACATCCTTTGCGAGCTGGATGCCTGTGATGAAGTCGCCGACGGAGAAGCCAAAGGCAGGGCCAGCCATAGCTTTCGCTTCGGTGTTTTATGTACGCGCATTAACATTCAAACAAAGTCCCAGTCCACAAAACGATGAAATGCTGGGAAGTTTATTTATTGATCATTGCTGGCGAGTTGCATTGACTACCACAGCTTCAGCCACACTGACCGTGCAAGACACGATGAGGCTGTGTTGCATGCATGCACAATCTATCGCAGGCGTGGTTGTCATTGGCCGCAAGGTTGTCCAACCCCTCGTTCCTTGCAAAAAGCATGCGTTTTCATTCGCCTGGCCTGGTGATAGTAGCAGATCAGCATTCACCTATGTCCTATGATGATGTTGAGCTATTTAAATGCCCAATTGCATAGCATCCCTGGCTTGACAGGAATTATGATTAATATGCACAGATGATCTACAGTATTACTATGCTCTCCATCCCTCCAAAATTAAATAGTTCTAATATACAACATCAAAACGCACTCTAGCCTCACCTCTCTTTTTGTTTTTGCTTGCTGGGTTGTATGCATGGAATTCAGACCAGAAGTATGTAGCATTTTATGAGGGCATGAGTATGACCATGAGCGAGGTCCAGGAGACCAACGCTATCGATGATCAGCAGGAAGATGCTTTTACCCAAGAGGAACTTGAGGAGATTCTTGTTGAAGTCGAAAAAGGTCAATATGGGTTTGAGGAAACAGATATGGCTCTTTCCCAAAACCGGCCTCGTCGCCCTGTCTCGGATACACCTGGGCAGCGAAAGGGAATGAATTTCTGTCAGGGATTAGGTACTAATTTTGTCGTTAACTACATATTGTTTATAGTCCCGAATGAAAGTGTTAACCCCTACCTAGGTAGAGGAACAACATCAACCAGAAAATAAAAAGTGAAAGGTATTATTTTGCAAATATAGAGGAAACGGACCTCTCAGACAATCGGGGACGTCGATAAAGGTGAAGAAGCGGCTAGCCACACGGACACTGTGACAAACAGAGCTAGAACATTATGTATAATCTACCGAGTAAGCAAGTTTTTATCCAAAGATCTGCATATAAATCAAACGAGGGAGAAAGAAAACGCCATCAGCATCTAGAGGAGAGGATTAACCGCGGCTCCCGAAGGAACTACTAGAAGTTCTAGCCTAGCCTATAATGTAATAGGATTAGTATTCATCGCAGTAAAAGTGAACTGGTAACCAGACGTACGTATTAGACCACTCTGCCATGTTGCCATACTGCCTCTCCAGGTCATTGCACTCGTGAGCTCGCGGTGTGAAACTGCTTAAGTGAAACAACACAGGGGGACAGGGCTATTGCTCAGGGAAGTAATCGAAACTATGTTCAGGTTGCAAGACCCAGCACTCGCTCGCAAGGAGAACAAGTTGCTGCTCGTCACCACCGCCATCACTTGGCACCAGGTATTACAATAATCAGGTTCATGTGCCACGTCTTCCTTTCTAGGTAAACAAGCTGCTCCCTAAAAATATACCGTTTTCTGACAGATTTACCTCAGAACCCCCAAATATTAACCTCAGCAAGTTCTTCTGTCTATGATCACCGAGATATGCTTTCACAATGATCAATTGAGTTAAAATCGGTGCATGCATTTCCCTTCTCGGACCATTTCAAGGCCCCGGTACTAAATTGAAGCGTATCAAGCCGTCGAAGAATCCGCTTCTATAGACAGGGATAGTTACCTAGGTACGTTAGGGCTAACTATAAGTTGAACCGGCTTTGGCGATTGAGTCATCCCGAAACCCGTAAACCCGTTCAGTCTCTCCACTGACTCTTATTCTAGTATACCATTTACAGTACTGGCCAGAGATGGGCTGTCACAGCGTCATAGCCAATGAGTTCGTCGGTCGTCTTCCTACGCTGATATCATCATCATCTTCCTCAATCACCGCACCGCCCTGAGGACTGATTCCACATCACGAATGATGTTGAATTGTCCCCTTCCAGCCAAGGCAGTCGAGTTACATGCGTATAAAGCCCAGTGAGTGCAAAGATCGATGCTTGCTTCTTGCCTCAGATCACCTAACAGAATCTCGACAGTCCTGAAGATTTGACTTTCTAGTTGCTATATTCATCTACTTAGAGAACCAACAAGTGCAGCCGTAGATTTCTATCTAATCAACTTTTCGCCTTTGATAATTCTAGTAGAAAATTACACACTCTCTGTGCTTGTTGGATGAAATTCCGAGTCATGTCATCATCGCTGTTCTCTCCTCCTGTCGCATAAACCATGAATCAAATCCAATCATGAGCCATGCCATGCCCGTGAAAATTATTGCAAACACCAAGTACATGAGATACGATTATAAAAAGGGCGAGGGGAAAAAAGAAGAAGAAAATTGGCACATGGACAGAGAAGAAGGGGGGGAAAGGCATTAAGCAGATCATGGAACAAAGGAAATACTTCTCAAATTACTCTAAATCTAAGCAGATCCGAATTCCTTGATATCGGTCTGCTTGCCGCTCAAAGCCAGAGGAACGATACCACTGACGTGCATTTCAGGTCCGTAGACATGCATGTTGAGACCCAATTCCTCGCCGACAGCCTTGATGTTTTTCAGACCTTCTTGGTAGTTAGGACCGGCACGGCGGACCCAGATCTGGACCTTGTGCTCGTTGAGAGTAGAGGCAACCTCCCGCAGGGCGCGGATGACACCCTTGAAAGTACTGGCGACGTTGGTGAAGTTGGCAATACCACCACCGATGAAAAGAACCTTTCCTTCGGGATGTTGAGGGGCGCGCAGCATGAGATCCAACACTGTGCGGGCGTAGTTGAAAGTTTGTGTCTCCGTGGGAGCTCCAGAATATTCGCCGTAGTTGGCGAGCTCGCTCACGTAGCCAGCGGACGCAATGGCATCGGCGTAGACGACCGAGGCACCGCCACCAGCAACCAAAGTCCAAATGCGGCCAGTGGAGTTGAGGATAGTCAGCTTCAAGGAAGCACCAGTCTTGGCATCCATATCGGAAATGAACTTCTCCTCCTTGCTAAGCTCACGACCGAAAGGAGCAGGGAATTCAATTGGCGGACCAGCGTCAACATTGACCTTGCCGTCGCCCTTGGGAGCCGGCAGGCCCAGGGCAGACGGGCTACGAGCGATGGCCCATTTCGTACCGCACTCGAACTCGGCAGTTTGGTCGAGCTTAGCGGCCAAGTCGAGGAAGTGAACCTCGGCGGAGGTAGCATCGGCGTTGGGGATGACAACGAGGGGGTTGATCTCGAGGTAGGTGAACTGGGAGTCGACGTAGACAGCGTACAAACGGGAAATGAAGTCAACCAAGACGTTGTGCACGCCCGAGGGAACCTTCTTCAATAGAGTAGCAGCAATTTCTTCGTTGGAAGGGAATTTCTTGAGGTCGACAGGGATCAAAAGCTTCTCGGCCTTCGCGTCGACATCACCGACATCAACACCACCCTCGTGGGTGAAGAGAATCCAGTCGCCCTAAACAGAAATCGAACGGCATGTTAGATCAATTACGTCGGTTTTCTCACATCTTAAGCTTCTTCATTTTGAATGTCGATTTTTCATTCATATTGCTTACCTCTCGCACAGAGTGGATGTTGACGTAGTATTCCGTTTCCTGAGGATGGGGCACAAATGGCTCAACCAAGAATTGTCGCAGGTAGCCCTTGACAGTCTCGACCTGGATTTCCTTGCCAGCGCGGGCTTCAATCCACGCTCGGGCCTCGGCCCAGGTCTTGTTGAGGGCGAGCAGACCGCTCTTGCCTCGACGCTTGATCAATTGATCTGGCTTGGCGACGAACTTGGCATCTTTGGCAAGCAGCCATGGGTATGTGGCCTCGGCCTGGTCGAGGACGCCAGTTACGTCGGCATCTTCAGGAAAGTACAGAGAGGCGAGCTTGGGCGGAGGGTTGTGAGTAGAAGCGCGAGGGAGTGGCGTGGGCTTGATGACCGGGGCACGAGTGAGGTGGTAGTTCAAGATGGCCTTGCCATCGGCTTCGAGAATGGACTTGGCGGACATTATGTGTGTGTGTGTGTGATGAATGAATATGTGTCGAGAAAGGTGGTGAGGGGTGGCTAGGAGCTACCGCACGGGGACAATTGAGAGTTGCAGAGCAATATACTGTACACACTGACACAGCAACGGTAGACAGCGACGGCAGGCTGTACACACTGACGAAAGGCAACGCAACGCTGGATGGGAGCAACAGGGTATACAGGTGGAGGTGTAGGTGAAGACGGAGGTCTGAAGGTGAAATTGATGTCCAGAGACTCAGAGAGCGTCGGAGGCAGGAAAGGCCACTAGTGCGCATTGGGCAAGAGCCACTCACCGTTCCCACTTTGGGCCTGTTACCGTACCGATACCGCGAGCCTTGCTCTCTGACTGTGTCTGTGGTACGCACTACGACGCAGAGCAGTGCAGACGGCGTAACGCGCTAGTACGGGCGGCTTTCGTTGAGCAGTTTGTTACCGACAACAGTACGGTAATACGGTATAGTTACAACAGGAACATTGTTGTTACAAGGGAAGGGGCCCACCCGTCCCCAACCTGGCATTAATTGGCAACCTCAGGCAGCTCTATTTCTACACTGCTATCACTATTTTCCATTTTGGATACTCTACTCCGTAAGTTTCTAATAACTTTCTCGGACTCCGCAACCGATGCCAGTTTACTGAGTTTAGTGCCGGCCCCCTCGGGCGACGCTGGACCCGTGCTGACTCGGCTTCTCCGTACTTATATGTACATGGTACGATATCCTAGATACACTGGGTTTACGGGCCGTTTCTCCCGGTCTATCTGTGCTACTATGTAGTACTAGTATTCACCACTCACCTATTTGGGCAGGCATGTCCATGGTACTTCCAAGCTCCGACACTCGAAACCACAAAGCTATCGAATAGTACCTGTGACAGATCGAGCACAGACAGACTCGGTCAAGACCGTTCCAGGGATTCTCGAAGGGATATATCTCGGTCTCCGATCCAGGATCGAGATACAACCAATTAACCATCGTCCTGTCATCCCTCAATCCTTCACGGAGAAACTCCGAAAGATAGTGGCCCGGAGTATGTTAGGGCCGACTATTCCTGCTTGTCTCGAGCAGGCTTCTAGAATAATCGGCATTCCTTCTTCAGTCCGCAATATTCTGTATGCATGTACTACGTACGTATACGTAGCTATCTAGTAACGAGGTAACTAACTACGTACGTAGTACTCCGTATTTAGGTAGTGTTGATAGAGTCAGAGTTCATATCATACTCGATGAGTCGATCGTATTGAATGAGTCAAATGCAAATGGCCTAGCGCATGGCGATCGCGGGCTATTTGAGCCCCAGGCCGTGAGGCACCAACAAAACAAACAAGAGCTTCCCACCAAAGAGTTCTTTCTGTGGGGAAGTATTATTGAATATTGAATAAAGTGTTGAGCAGGCGGCGGCGCACAGTCTCCGTGCTGGCCCCAATAAGAAACCAGAAAACGCAGAAAATACGTTATCCACAATACCGTCTGGTACTGTATTGTCACGCCAGTCCGCGCTAGTCGTACTTTTTCGCCCAGCTTAGTTAGCTCCGTTGCCTCTTCCTCTTCCTTCTCCAAGTTCCCTAAGTTCTAACTGATGTGAGCACACCGAACAAACGCTCACCGTTCTACTATCATCCTTCGTCCATCATCCACCGGGCTTGCTGTATGTCCTCTGGCTTCTTGTTCTCTCTCTGCCTGTCGTCGTCTGTCTATCTGCGTTGTTGAATCAGCAAGGGTAAAAATAAGTAAATAGAAATAACATAGAAGGCGTTGCTAGGTGAGCTTACAACCCCCTCGGCCTTCCGCTGCACAATTCAAAGTGTTCCCATTGCTCCAAATGCAGATGTTTTGGGATGTGGTAACTGTTCTGCTCACATTGTTCTCCTCCTCCAGCAGCGCTATATACCGTCCAAGATGCCTTCGATTGCTCCTGCCCCCGGCGTGACGAGCGCCAACGACAACATCACCCGCTTCGACCCTCCTTCTCGTCTCCGCAGCCCTGTTGCTCAGCACACTCTGTTCCACAACAAGACACGATGCTTCGTCTAGTGAGTTTGCTCTGGTTCGTTATTCGAGCTGGCCCAGTCAATTGACCAAGGAAAATTATAGTGGCATGCAACCCCGTGCCGTGCAGGGTATGCTCGACTTCGACTTCATCTGCAAGCGTAGCACCCCCTCCGTTGCCGGTATCATCTACACCTTTGGCGGCCAGTTCGTCAGCAAAATGTGAGCGCATTTCGAATCGCAATGTTTTACTTTGAGTAATGGAACTAACTCGGCATGTCGCTGAAAAATATAGGTACTGGGGAACTAGCGAGACCCTGCTCCCTGTCTACCAGGATGTAGAAAAGGCTTTCGCCAAGCACAGCGACGTCGACACGGTCGTCAACTTTGCCTCGTCGCGATCTGTCTATAGCTCCACCATGGAATTGATGGAATTTCCTCAGATCAGAACCATTGCCATCATTGCTGAGGGTGTCCCTGAGCGAGTACGTGCTACCAACATGTTAACAATGAATGAATGTCCAATGAGCTAGCACTGACTTCTCTATCTTCTAACAGAGGGCACGTGAAATTTTGGTTGTCGCCAAGGAGAAGGGCATCACCATCATCGGACCCGCCACCGTTGGTGGAATCAAGCCTGGTGCTTTCAAGATTGGTAACACCGGCGGCATGATGGATAACATCGTTGCCTCCAAGCTCTACCGCAAGGGCTCGGTCGGTTACGTCTCCAAGTCTGGCGGTATGTCTAACGAGTTGAACAACATCATCTCCCAGACCACCGACGGTGTGTACGAGGGTGTCGCCATTGGTGGTGACCGTTACCCCGGCACTACTTTCATTGACCATCTCCTGCGCTACCAAGCGGACCCCGAGTGCAAAATTTTGTTGCTTCTCGGCGAAGTCGGCGGTGTGGAGGAATACCGTGTGATTGAGGCTGTGAAGAACGGTACCATTACCAAGCCTATTGTCGCTTGGGCTATCGGTACTTGCGCCAGCATGTTCAAGACGGAAGTCCAGTTCGGTCACGCTGGTGCCTCCGCCAACTCCCAGCTGGAAACTGCCGTGGAGAAGAACCGACACATGCGGGAGGCTGGCTTCCACGTTCCCGACACCTTCGAAGAACTGCCCCAGGTCCTAGCTAATGTCTACAAGAAGCTGGTCTCTGATGGCACCATCGCTCCCTTCAAGGAGCCCGTTCCCCCCAAGATCCCCATGGACTACTCTTGGGCCCAGGAGCTGGGTCTCATTCGTAAGCCTGCCGCTTTCATCTCCACCATCTCCGATGACCGTGGCCAGGAGCTCTTGTACGCCGGCTTGCCCATCTCCGATGTCTTCCGTGAGGACATTGGTATCGGCGGTGTCATGTCTCTGCTGTGGTTCCGCCGCCGCCTGCCTCCATATGCCAGCAAGTTCCTGGAGATGGTTCTTATGTTGACTGCTGACCATGGTCCGGCTGTCTCTGGTGCAATGAACACCATTATTACTACTCGTGCTGGCAAGGACTTGATTAGTTCCTTGGTCTCTGGTCTGCTTACCATCGGTTCTCGTTTCGGTGGTGCTCTTGATGGTGCTGCTGAGGAGTTTACCAAGGCCTTCGACCGGGGTCTCAGCCCGCGCGAGTTCGTTGACACAATGCGCAAAGAAAACAAACTCAGTAAGTCTGCCTTGTCTTTAAAATCGTGGAATGAGAAAGAGGGAAAAGCTAACGTAAACAGTTCCCGGTATTGGCCACAAGGTCAAGTCGCGTAACAACCCTGATCTCCGCGTCGAGTTGGTCAAGGAATATGTGACCAAGAACTTCCCCACACACAAGCTGCTAGATTACGCCATCGCTGTCGAGACCGTCACAACTTCCAAGAAGGACAACCTCATTCTCAACGTCGATGGATGTGTCGCCGTAGCCTTTGTTGACCTCCTCCGTAACTCGGGTGCTTTCTCCGCCGAAGAGGCCGAAGACTACTTGAAGATGGGTGTCTTGAACGGTCTTTTCGTCCTCGGACGCAGCATCGGTCTTATTGCCCACTACCTCGACCAGAAGAGACTGCGCACTGGCCTGTACCGTCACCCATGGGACGACATTACCTACCTGCTCCCCAACGTCTCCAAGGGTGCTCCTGGAGCGGAGGGCCGTGTCGAGGTCAGCATTTAAAGCGTTTTTCTCTTTCCCGTTTCCTTATTTTTCAGTACCTCTCCGAACTGTTTGAGCATTTTAATGCGCCTTTGGTTTTTTATTTCGAAAATCTTCTTGTTTTCTTCCAAATTCTTGTCTTTATGTTTATGACAGCAGCTCACCGGGTGCCGGGTGATCTGCACTATATGATGTAGTCCTGTACGTGGCATGACAAGGGGATGTCTCGGCGTAGAGATATAATGATGGGTAGAATGGTTAATATGACGAGTTCCAATGATGCTCTAAATAGTAAATAGTAAATATCAAAATTGTTTGTTTCAATCTCATTGGCCAGTACCTGCAGCTTGGAAGAACTTTAGAAACTTCCCGCGGAGCCGCAGTGGAAAAGATTCAAGAACAACCACCATCTTGAATCCAATCAAACTCCAAGTACCGGAACAAAGTAGCAAACAATGGTCCGCATCAAACATCGCTACCTCCTAATCGACATCCTCTACCCAGAGCCCCCGTCACATATGCACAAAACATCTTCAGCAACATCGTCGTCTCTACCGCAACACCTCCACTTCCACCCCCCAACACCAGATACCTTAACCTCGAGTGTCCTAGCGCGACTCCTGCGCGACACCGTATCCGATTTATTCGGTGATTATGGAGTAGGGAAGCTGGGGGGCGCTTCGACGGGGAATTTGATCAGTATGCTGCTTCCTTCCACTTCCTTCCACTTTCCAGAGTGCGTTCCGTTTTGATGTAACTAATTAGCTGGGCGGCCTCGTTTTATTTTTTACACAGTCAAATATTTATCCCCCGCAACATCAACTGTGATCATACGATGTCCCCGCGCCGCGTATAGATTGGTCTGGGCTGCACTTACATATATCAATTCGATCCCTGCAGCGCCGGCAGGCCCTTCTTCTTCTGCTGCTGCTGCAAAGACGAGAAGTGCGGTGTTTAGGGTTGTGCGGGTTTCGGGGACGATGCGCAAGGTTGAGGAGGAGGCTATTCGAAGGGCGAGGAGGGAGATTGCGAGGACGAAGCGCGGGTTTGGTGGGTTGGAGGGGCTGTTTGGGAAGGATGCTGGGGGTGGTGGTGATGGTGATGAGGATGTGTTTGGGATGGATATTGATGAGGAGGAAAATGACGAGGATGAGGAGGATGAGGAGGAGGAGGAGGAGGATTAGTATATATTTTTATATGTTTTTGTTTGTCTGTTGAGATACCCCTTATGCAATGCTGATTCCTATGGATAGGTATTATTATCTATATACATGAAATTAAATCCGTTGAATAACCCCCCCAACTATATTAAAAGTATTATCACGACTTCCGGATAACTTTTGTGCCGCCATCAGGCATCATTCCCCGAAGACCAAGCACGTCATCATCATTATCCTCCTGATTCCTGGCTGCATCCTGTTTGGCTTTGGCCTCATCCTCCAACGCTCTTCTCTCATGCTCATCGTACTCGTCTTTAGCATCCAACCACCTCTCCTGCACATCATGTATATTCAAGTCCCCCCATCCTTCCCTCACGGCAACCTGCCATATGGAATCATTCGCCCCTTCAGCCGGCCCAAATGCATACCCACTCGCGCGATCAATAACCTGCAGCAAATGCATCATGCTCTTCTTATCCTCAACGGCCAGAGTTTCGAATGCCACGAGTGCGAATTCCTGCACCAAGTCCACAATGGCCTGGTTCAAGGCACCGAATTTGGCATGCGATAACCGCGAGGTTTCAGCTTCGAGGTGCGGTAGGAGGTAATTGAGGTCTTGCACCTCGGTGTAGAAATCGAGATTAAACGGAAGAGCAGAATAGTTGCTTAGATTGTCGATCTTTGTGAGAACGTTGATGTGTGGGAGGTCCATTTGGAGCATGGATCGGAGCGATAGGAGGAGCGCGGAGATGTACATTGATGGTAGCGTTAGGCTGTAGGAATCGACGAGGTGAATTACTATTAACTTTTTTGTTTCTCTTCTCGTTAGCTCCTATTTCTGAGAGGGGGCAGAAGTGGACATACACGGTATCCCAGCTTCGATATTCGAAAAAATATCTTCCGTAGTGACGAGTGATGCGTGAACAGCTCGACCTGGCCAGGACAGTCGAAGAGAACATAATCATCTATTAAACATTACCCATACCTTAGCTATGAGTAGGTAAGGAATCTTAATACGAGGGAAACGCACCTTCCAGCCCCTCCAGTCCCTTCTCCAGCCATTCAAAGTTATTCTCCAGCTCTTCCAGCGCATATAGAACCCCGCCATTCGGCCCAAGAGAATCCTCTGCCATGATCTCTTCCAGCGTCACCAAGTCGCGCACGTCCAGCGCACACGGGTACGATGTATGGTCATTAGCAGGGTCCAGATTGACTACCGAACATCTTCGCCCAATAGCGCCCATGAATTGGTGCATTCCATTGCAGTATGTCGACTTCCCCGCGCCGGGAGGCCCGATGACCAGCTGGGCGAAGGGCATGCTGGTTTCAGGAATCTGGCTGTTCAATTTACAAGTATAAAACCGGAACTTGGGGCTTCTGTAAGCCAAGTTCAGAAGAGTGTAGAATAGATCAACAGATAGAGGCAAAAAGAGTAAGAAGTTCTGAAGAATATGACAATAATATTCAGGCGGTATCGGCCGGCAGAAAAGTATCCCGCAAAATGGAAGCTTCGATTGGCCGCAGCTTCACCAACGACTTGCCATTCACCTGGATAACTGCTACATCCGCGCCATGTCACATTCTAGTATGTCCTTTATAGCTTTTGTCTTGGGCGCATATATCTGGCCGAATGCTTGATTTAACTGACTGTCCTTAAATCTCCAGATCAGTTCACCGTCGCATCTCCGCCAACGGATGCCATCTCCGCGCTCAAGTTCTCTACCGCTCCAGACTCCACTAGAATAGTCGTCTCGTCGTGGGACAAGAATGTTTATTTATATGACCTGCGTGACGAGAACGGGGCTGTTGGCACGGGCAAGCTCCTCCAGAAATTCGAACACCGAGCACCAGTGTTAGATGTTTGTTTCGGCGCAAACGAGGATGAAATCATCACGGCAGGCTTGGACTGGGATGTGAGAAGGTATGCTTCTTCTTTGGCTCGGGTATTACGCGGAAATTAGTATCTTACAGAAAAGCCCTCTAGAATCGATGTGAATACATCCACTCAAACAGTGCTCTCCAGTCACGAAGCTGGCGTCAAATCCGTCGTATACAGCAAGGAACATTCGATTGTGATCTCGGCATCATGGGACTCAACACTCCACGTCCACAGACTCAATGCAGACTCTACACCGGCTGTAATTCCGCTCCCGTCAAAACCATTCTCCCTTTCACTTTCCCCCACCAAGCTCGTGGTCGCCATGGCTTCGCGAGCACTACACATCTACGACCTCAAATCACTCACCCTTATAACCGACCAAGCCGACATGCAACCCCCCTCGGTCAACAAAGTCGAGATAGAACCCTGGCAGCGCCGTGAGAGCAGTCTCAAATTCATGACGCGCGCCGTTGCATGCATGCCCGACGACGCCGGGTACGCCTCTTCGAGCATCGAGGGCCGAGTCGCAGTAGAATGGTTCGACCCATCTACCGAATCGCAAGCCCGCAAATACGCGTTCAAATGCCACCGCCAAACCGTCGACGACGTCGATGTCGTATACCCCGTTAACGCCCTCTCGTTTCATCCCGTCCACGGAACATTTGCGTCCGGTGGCGGCGACGGTGTCGTTGCTCTATGGGACGGTATTGCGAAGAGGAGGATCCGTCAGTATCAAAAGTATCCGGCTAGTATTGCTGCGTTGAGTTTTAGTTCGAATGGGAAGTATCTTGCTATTGCTGCTAGTCCGGGGTTTGAGGATGGGAAGGACGATGTTGAGCCTGGCTCGGTGCAGATATTTGTGCGCGAACTCGGTGAAACTGAAGCCAAGGGAAAGGGGGCTAAATAAGACAGACTGAACAGGCTATGATTATTCCAAGGTTAGGTAGGCGAGACTTTTCCCATTTCTGTGTTCTTTAACGAAAATCGGCGTCTCACATTGGTGTATTGTATGTATAGATCAGATGATTAAGGAAGTTGGAAATATATAAATCTGTAAGCACAGATTATCCAAAATTATTGAAATGTCATGCAATCTCTAAAAGCTACCTAGGTATGCGGGTATTGACAAGAAAAAGAAAGGAACTATAAATTAACCATACTAGACCGTCTAGACGGCGGCTTTTCGTACTGACACCGAGCCATCCGGCATACCAAAGTATGCAGCAACAGGCTTCTGTCCTCCAATCGACCCCACGGCCTGAGCCTGGGGCCCAGTAAGCCCGCTGAAGATACCAACCTCGAGAACACCGGGTATAGCCTTGATCTTAGCCGCAAGAGTCTCGACTTCCCATATACCGCCGATCCCACTCCCGTCCTTGCCGGCCTTGACATCTGACGGAAGAAGCAAAGGCTGGAACGGGGCATCGATAATGAAGAATCCCTGGTCTGTCTTGAGGGGGCCTTCTTTGGGCGTGGAACTAAGACGAATAGCGGGTTTGATGCTCCCCAGTTCAGTCAATTTGTTGAGAACGCGGTAAGCAGCTATCGGCGCTACTTCGATGGGGATGTATTTCCAGTTTGTTAAAAGACGTCTTTGTAATTTCCTCGAGTCTGGTTTTCCGGCGGTAGTTCATTAGGGTATATAGGGCTTGTTGAATGCATATATATATAATGTGCTCTAAAAGGTAGAAAAATACGTACCAGCGACACAGATAAATGCCTTTGCTTGCAAAGCAACTAGCTTCTCTTGGAAAAGACAAGCACCACCTCCCTTGATGCAGTTCAGAGCATCGTCCACTTCATCAGCGCCATCGAAGGCGATATCAAGCACCGTACCCGCTGGGATGGAGTCGAATTCGACGGCTGTCAGCCCGGCCTTGGTAATGAGCTGTTTCGATTGATAGCCAGTAGGGACGAATCTGGTCAGAGTTGTATCGACACCCAACGCCTTGATTGCTTCGACAACGTAAACAATGGTTGTTCCGCTACCGATTCCCACCCACTTTGCGTCGGCTGGATAGTGGTTCTGGACTGCAACCTTGGCGGCTGCTTGTTTGGATGCTTCGATGGGGTTCATATTGTGTTGCCAGCGTTTTCTTATAACTGGCAAAGGTGATCGATAGTAGGTGGCTGAATTCGTCAACGACGAGGTTCGGATCGTACTGGAATGAGGTGTTGGAGCTCGTCTGAGACTCATGTCGTTAGCGTTAACTCCGAGAACAGCCGCCACACACCGGCCGGCGCATTGGGAAAGCTGGCCGAATATGCTCTACAAGCAGAGAAGTAGATACTCACGTTAAGAAGCGTGTTGAAGTAGACAATGGTGGAGCAAATAGTCTCATAAGGCACGTAACAGCTGGGGTGGGAAACACAATCTTTTTAAGCGTGCTCAGCACCGCTGACCAATATATACAAAGCTGTCAATGGCTGCGTGGTAAGCAACTAGCTGGAAGCCTGGAACCAGTCGGGGTTGATGTTCAATTGAGTTCAATTGCCAATTGGCCTACGATTCAAATTGCTGGCGGGGGACGTCGGAGAAGCCCTGCATTATGTAAGCTCCCCCGCCGGGCCGACTGCTGTTCCGGCGGGCTCTCTGAATTTACGCTAAGCCGTACTGGGTTAGTTCCAAGACTAATCGCTCCAGCTCTTGATTTGATAACAATCGTTAACATCATCACAAAGCACAACAACATATTCCTGCAGCTGGCAGTTCGTCCTGCAGAGCGTGCATTTTCGCTCTCACTGATCCCAACAAACACGAATGTGAGACTGATAATGACTGACGCATTCCCCAGCGCCCTGGTGGGCCCATCCTCAAAGGAGAGGAAGTATGACCGACAACTGCGTTTATGGGCTGCCAGTGGGCAGCAGGCACTTGAGCAGTCAGAAGTGCTGCTAATGAACTCAGACGGTCCTATTGACAGCAAGAATACCCCAGTAGGAGGTGTTGCTGGTGTTGAAACACTCAAGAACCTAATCTTGCCTGGTGTCGGCAGCTTTACAATTTTTGACCCCGCTATTGTGACTGAGACCGACCTGGGCGTGAATTTCTTTCTGGAAGAAAGCAGTCTAGGTAAATCGCGAGCACGGGAGCTGGCCACATTTCTTATGGAGCTGAATCCGGATGTCCATGGATTCTGCAGTTCTGAGGTGCATTCCTTCTGAGTCTCCACTTGAGCTGTTGTACTTGTGGCTAACGTCTGTGCTTCTTTTATTCATATTTATCTCCTACAGTCAATATCAAATCTTCTCAAGTTCCCGCAATACCTTTCCAATTATAAAATAATGGTTGTTTCTGGCCCTATGAAACGATCCTTCCTCGATACTCTCACCGATGCTGCTGAGAATTTCGGCATTCCTCTGATCTATGTGCGCTCTGTCGGTTTCTATTCCGTCTTTTCATTACAACTCCCTTCCGAATTTCCTATTGTCGAAACACATCCAGACCCTGAATCGACACAGGACCTGCGTCTGCTCAACCCGTGGCCTGAGCTGCATGCGGCTGCTTTAGCCCTTACGGACCTTGATGCACTGGACGATCACGACCACGGCCACGTGCCTTATATCCTCATATTATTGCATTACTTGGATAAGTGGAAGGCTGAACATGGAGGCAAAGCACCAGAGAACTACAAAGAAAAGACTGCATTCAGGGAATTCGTTCGAGCTGGAGCAAGAACAAATACAGCAGAAGGCGCCGAAGAGAATTTCGACGAAGCCGTTGCGGCCGTCCTCAAGAGTATCAACCCTTGGTCGTTACGGAGCAATATTCGTGAAATATTTGAAATGGAGAAGTGCCAGAATCTGGATGCAGATTCTGATAATTTCTGGATCATTGCTTCTGCATTGAAAGAATTCTACACAAAACATGCCGTTCTCCCGCTTCCCGGATCACTCCCCGACATGAAAGCAAAATCCGCAGATTACGTTGCCCTACAGAATATCTATAAGAAAAAGGCAAGCCAGGATATCCAGGAAGTTCTGAACACCGTTCGCGCTATAGAAGCCCAGCTCCGTTCACGAACTGCACCCCCAATTGCAGAGAAAGAAGTGGAGGTCTTTTGCAAGAATGCATCGCATGTCAAAGTAATCTCTGGACGCCGAATACCTCGTATCGCCATCGATGCCAGTCAAACGCTCAAGAGCATCCGCTCACATTTCGAGAACCCGGATTCCTTGATCCCCGTATACGTTGCCTTTGAAGCTCTAGACGCTATTGTCGACGGAATCCAGAACGAGCGTCTACCCGCAACAGCACTAGACGATGATGCCACATGGGACGCAACAATCGATCGGCTACTGCTTACAATTGCAGAAGGTGACAGCACACTGACCGAAGACGAAGAACAACAACAAGTTCGTGATCGCGTATCCAAAGCAGCGAAAGAATTGCGTCGTACTGAAGGGGGTGAATTGCACAATATTTCCTCGCTTACGGGCGGATTGGTCGCGCAGGAAGCTCTCAAAGTGTTGACTAGACAGTACGTGCCATTGGATAATACGTGCGTATTTGACGGGATTGGAAGTCGCAGTGAGATGTTTCGCTTGTGATGGAATGGCTTCCTCGTCGAGTGTAGAAGCATAAAATAAAATAAATCAGAGAGAAAGAAAAAAAAAAAGAACATGAAATAGAATCAATTCCTATATCCCCTCCTTCCTTGTTATATGCAGCAAGAAAAAGGTTATTTCCTTATACCTAGGTAATAAGTATAGAAGATATGCTCTTCGACACGTATAAAAAACATTTCTTGCGCCGGCCTGTGCACCCCAAAATCTAAACGTAACCAAGGATAAAAGCACACATACACCCACGATCACGGAGTGTATACAGTCTTGACGACTATCCAAAAGTGAAGGAAAGGTTCAACTCATCAAATGTACAAAGATAAAGTACAGGAAGGGAAAGAAAAGAAATAGAAAAACTCCCGGTCGAGGCATTGGACGAAAAACAAGACGAAGGCAGCAACTTGTTTTATATAAACGGATGGTCGATGTGAAATGAATAAAATATCTGTCATACACAACATCAAGCTTTGTGCAGAGTTCAATGAAGCGGAAAAGAAAAGTGGTATCTTGCACGTGATAATCCAAGAGATACGTTAAAAATTTTCGAATATGGGAAGAATGTGGATGCTGAAGGGCCTGTCTTTATGATGATGTATATGATGACGATGTGATTTTATCCGGCCACTGATCTTCTAACTCGGTAGCGCCGATAACGAATTTTGGTAGCGCTAGACGTGCACTATAGCGGATATTCTCGGTGAACGCAACTTCGACTGGGGGCGCGAGATGTTCAGAGATGTCGCTGTGGTAGGCAGACGGACCGACAGGCCGATGGTGGTTGAAAATACCGGGCTCGACGGACAGACACACGGCACCCTTGGGTCGGTCGTTGACGCCTTCGCAGATATCGCGCAGCATGATATCGTACGGCCCGTCGAATTTATTCACCCCCATCTCATATAGAATGCGGCGAGCGCCTCTTTGGGAGACAGCATAGACCAATGAACAGATCTGCCCCATGACATGGTGCGTTGTCCGGGTATGGTGAGGGAAGATTTCGCGCGGATCCCGCTCCTGCTCCATTATGTGTAAATATTCATTCTGCGGCACGGTGTCGTCGTTGTAATGTATCACACGACCGCGAGGTAAAGTCTGAGACTTCTTCGCCTTGTCTTCATCCTCTAGGTTGATATTCGGGGCTTCAGTGCCGCAATGGCCGATCCAAAGAACATCCCAGTCATCGCCGTATGGCGACACCTTTGGCAATGCAGTACGCGGAAGCTGGCCGAAAACTAGCTCCTCCGGTTGGCCACCTTGGGATGGATCAAGGAAGGAAGGGTCGGCATATGTTTTGAATGATCCCGCAAGCGGTTGTGTCAAGACTCTTGTGGTTTCGGCAAAATCGTACATCTGATCGTGAATGCGCACATCCCAGTCAGCGTCATCTTCGAGAATGAGCGCAGAATCCAAATTATTCTCGACGACCCTGTTGTTGAAGGAAATGCCTTTTAGCCTTGAAATTGTCTAGGAGCGTAGATGATTGCAGCTTACGCTCTGATTGCATCAAGGTGACTCCTCCAGCTACCAATGTTGCCCGATCTTTGGCTTGTATGGCTTGCCGGCTGAGGAAGCGCCTTGTCTAAAACTTCACCGCCTGTTTTGCCCTCGATATAATCCAACTTCAAATCCGACATGGACGACATCAGCGCAAGGGCATCCCGACGGTCTGACCGAGTAGGCAGGTTGATAACATAAATAGCACCGAACTGCGATTTCGAGTAAAAAAGGGGTCAGCGTTATTTTACTAGAGGCACACGGTAGCATTTTTGTCTCCACTCACTCCTAAGGTGGAATTCTTAGCATCGTTTATTAAATCCGAACCGGACGAACGTGATCTTGAACTCGACTTCGATGCAGGCTGTGTCTCGTAAGGCTGAAAAAGAAAGTATATCAAAGCAAAAAGAAAACAGCCGACAATGAGGGCTTGGCCCAGAAGTCGGCTCGGCATGGCCATAGAATGTACGGTGGGCTGAAGCAGTATGTACTCAAAAAGGGAGTTGAAAGGAGCGTGAGTTGAGGCAAAGTGTCCACATTAATGGCAATTATGGTCGAAATTGCACCCTTCGATTGGATTGGAGTTGGAAAATGCCAGCATGGCCAGGAAGGTGGCGCTGGAGAGGGAGGAGAGGAGGGAGAGGAAGAGGAGGAGAGGTCGAACTTTTGAAGTCACGTTTTTCCGGCTGACACTCCAACTACGTACACGGTACGATTAAGGGAGGATTCAGGATAAGGAAGGAAGCGCCTTCCCCAAGCGCACGGATCCATATTCCACGGTCAATCGGTGGGGAAGGGATGCCGCGGAGGCCGCTGTGATTGGCCGGGCGGGACAGCCAGCACGTTTTGGGACGATCACTAACGCAATGCGCGAGCTGATTGGCTCGGGACTTGTTAGGCCTCGTACGCTTGACGATGCTTACATGATGCTTCACCTATAACTAACTAGTTACTATATACACATAGTTACTTACACATGTATGTATATAACTATATACATACATATACGTATATATATATATATATGTGTGTGTGTGTGTTTGTGTATTATTTACACCTAGAGTGGACACTGGAATGAGAAATGGATGTTTCTGGTATTACCAAATGCGGTAATGCTCCTTCTATCTCGTCACGGAAGGTCCATCGTGCCTTCCTTATAGGCAAACACCAGATGCTGCATAGAATCTCCCGAGAGGACCTTGGAATCATGCACCTAGGTATATTCTCTCCTTCAAATCCTCCAGACATACTGTACCATGGCGCAGACATTGGACTTCTCGCTCCGTTGCAACTCCCTGACCTGCAGGAACACTCTGAACGATAGAGCCGTCGTCACGACTTGTTCGTTCGTAGCCCTCTCCTGGAGGCTCTAGGAAATGCATATGCTGACTATGGAACATGGCTAGGCACATCTTCTGTCTACCTTGCGCAGAAAGTCTCGGTCTGTCTCGACGACCACAGCAGAACCGGACGTGTCCAGCATGTCAAGCCAATCTGCCCAACCCGGACGACGTTGTGTCAACGACCCTTAACCCTACGGAAGATTACAAAACAAGCGTGCTGAGTGGCTTGGATCCAACGACCATAATAGAATGCGCCGGACGAGCACTTTCATTCTGGGCTTACCAGACGAGTCAAGAAATGTACTCTTCCTTTTCTGACAGTGTTGTAGAGTCTAGCTTTGACAAACTTGTCGTCATCCACCAGATGCTACCAAGAATATCTGAGCAAAGGGCTCACGGAGAAGTACAGCACTCTCAACGCCGAGAAAGAAAAGGTGATCAACAGTGCCAATGCAGAGATACTAGGTCTTCAGAACAAGATTGCCGGTTCGTTTATCTCAGCATTATGTTCACATACCAATCTTTTCTGATATATAAGTGCCACCAGACATGCAATTGACCCAAGAGCAACTCCAAAAGAAGAACGAAGAGCTCATTTCTCTCTATCAAGAGAAGTGCAAAAAGCACACGCAGATGACGAATCTCTACAATCTTCTGAAAAGCCGAGCTATGCGTTCGCACATCCAGACTGCTGCATCAGACTCGGTATCGCAGACCTTGAAATCCCTGCCTCATGCAAGTATCGCGAGACCTGGCGGATCGATCATACCACAGACAGCGATGGCCGCATCACGACATTTCAATGCCTTGCCTTCAGCGGAGAAGCAGCCCATCAAAAATAGCAAGGAACGAGTGTTTAGACATCAGAGAAGTGGCAGTGCAAGCTCAAAGACCAAAGATGACAGATTGACTGCCGATGCCTTGGGGATGCCTCCTCCACGACTACCGTTCTCTGGTACGTTCGTCTTATTCATATCAACTTATCAAGAGAGAAAACTCGCTTAACTGTTTGGTATGCCTAGTTGCCCAGAACCAACTACCCACTCCGTCGCACCATCGGACTCGTCTTCCTGCTCCGCCACGAGCAGTACTTGTGCCGGAACGATTAGAACGATTGGAAGAAACACCGTACATTCCGAACCATGGCCGATTCAGAGACTTCAGTTACAATCCTGGTTAAGAGACCGAGGCCCGGGTTTGTTACGTCATAATACATATAATTCTTCTGATATAAGGATCAGTTTACTGCATTACTTATAGTTTTGACATATCTAGATACGGATGACTGAGATATGCACATGCTATTTATACTACACTATCAAGGAATAAGAGACATGAAAAGAAAATCCAATGATCCCAGCGCCAAATCAAGATCTACTACAAGGGGCCTTACACGTTACAAATTCATCGTGTAGAAAAGCCCCAACTACACGACAATGTATACAATCAAGTAATCCAACAACACCGACCGCATCAAGGAACCCACAGCCTGACAAACCCAGTAACCTCCTGACGACAAGTAACGCAACTCCCAAAATTATTCATGGCAAGACTGATTCTGCAATCTTCGCACACGCAGAGACATCGACAGGGCCATGTAATTATCGACCGCGGGCTAGTCTGGCATATCACGCATTGCGGACCGTCAGTGCCCAGGCCTGCAGCGCCGGTTTGCCATGATTCCTGCTCTTCGCCTCCTTCTTGATGATGACGACGCAAGGCTGCATCTCGACGGCGGTTAAGGATTAGTCTTTCGAGGATTTCTGCCTCTTCGTCGGCGGTGGGGCGTGTTTTCTCGTTGCTGCTGCTGCTAATGCCGTTGCTGTCGCTATATGTAGAGTGATAACGCGCTGGCATTAAGATGCGTGCTCGCTCGCGCTCATTGTGAAGACGGAAGCGGCTGCGGGTCATAATGCGGCCTTCCTTTTCGGCGAGAAGATGCGCGGCGAGAATGCGTGCTTCTTTCTTGCTTTCTGGGTCTCGAGGGTCAAGCAGTCGTGCAAGAGACGACGTGTCCAATAACGATTCTAGTAATGGTGTCCCTTCGCGCGAATATGTGCGAGGGTAAGGTTCTTTCTGTGTAGGAGTGCGACGGCCATCAGAGCCCTCGTATTCTTCCCATTCGGAATCATGGGTCTGCGTCGATATAACACTGGTGGTATCTTCAAGCCCATCATCATCTGAAGGTACGTAATCCGCAGTCTCGTCCTGGTTACCCCACGATCCGCCGGCCTTCCACCAGCCATAGAGTTTGTTGTCGAGGCGATTCTCATCTATATCCCCCCAATTCGATTGGTTGTAGGATTCTCTCTTCCGCATCTCCTTTTCGACGTCAAATTCATCATCTTCAGGCAACTCGAGTTCGCCGTCATCTGTTAAGATCCAAAAGTCTAATGGGGGCTGTTTTTCATTCTTGTTTGCCCTCTGTCGTCTTTTGTTAGATCCAATGAGGCGGGCCATCCACTGAGGACGAAATGCGACGCCCAGTATGTTCAAGACTCTGTTCAAACCAAGAACAAGCCATCTTGCAATCAAATTGAAAGTGCCCCTCAAAAATGCAAATCCATGATAACACCTACTCGCGCCATGTAATGCGCCAACACCACCGAGACTGGCATGTGAATGAGAGCGATGAGCATTCTTTAAATTTTCGATCTTTTGTTCGCGTCCGTATCCGCTTTCCCAGTTTTCTGCGCGTGCTAGCGGCATATCAAAATTGAAACTGGCCGCGTTTTCCCAGTGAGCACCGGGAATACCACCGCCCCATGTTCTCGGACTCGTTGACGCTCTTCGACGGGAAGCATCAAGCTCGGCAAGTCGGTCTTCCTCTAACCAAGTCCTCCGGCGAGCTACCACGCTTCGGTCCTCGTTCAGAAACACCGCATCGCTTGCGGCAGTCAAGGCTGTATACCCAATTCGGAGTAAAGTGGTGTAAAAGTCTTCGTGCATATTGAGACGCACGTTACGAATCTGACTTGATCCTTGCATATTCTCATGAGCGAGCATGAACCGCTCCCGAATTGATGACGGCTCCGGTAATCCCGGGGGCAAAGAGAATGCACTGATCAGAATGGCGAGTCCGTATATAAAGAGACAGACAATGATGCCTATTAGTATGAGAAGATGAGGAATAAACCCCACGATGCAAACCGTTGGGAACTTCAGGACTCCTGCTTCACTGCTGAGAGGCGACGGGCCGAGGAATCCCCAGGCCATAGCCCCCATGTAACACAGTCCCCAGATAGTCGTATTTATCAGTCTGTACCTGCTTTGCTTCCCAAAGACATCGAGAGCGTTAGAACAAAGGCTATTACAGCACGAGATGAGAACGATGAGTAACAACTCTGGTGTTACATTCAGTTTCTCCAAAACCTGTGTGCGGCTCAGCAACTGCGACGCCGGCGTATCGTCTCCTCCCAGTGATAAATCATCTCGTGCCGAGCTATGCTTTGCTAATCCAAATAACCCCAGACCTATGGACTGGCCGACCATTGTCTCTGCCTCTGCAAATGCTAGCGAGTGCTCGAAAATTGACATTCCCGCCTCGGTGACAACAGTCCGGCCCTGCAGGGCACATGAGAGCGTCTCCACAAAGTGGCCCAGACATAGGGTCATAAAAACTGGCCATAGAAAACTGAACGATCCGCGGGGAATATCCGAGCTGCCTTGTCGCCTACTCATAGCTACTGCACTGCAGGAACGCGAATCTGACTCCCACGGTAATAGCGCAGAAGTCAGGGAATATAGAAATCCACCTCCAGCAGCATGATCGAACGAGAAACGCTTCTCTGGGTGACCGTATCGAATTGTGGGATACTCCGGTGACGTTTGACATCGAATTGCGCGTAGCAGATTCACGATCTGAGCCAGAAACAAAATAATCGGCACGATACGGAGAGCAAGACGCTTCTGCCAATGAAGCCTTAGGTGGCGTCTCGAGGAGGCATATATCGTCACACGGTTGAGTATGAGAGCAACGGAAAAACACGCCAGGGACCATCGACTGGTCATGTAACTGAAAAAGCCGCTGAATCGTCTCATTGTCTGGAAGATATCCGTCATATTGAACGGGTTTTCCGGTATAGTATTGTCTGCGATCCCCTCAGCCAGATGGTTTGCGCCAGTGGCCGCAGCCGCAGCTGCGAAATCACCTTCTCTTGCGTGTCCAAAATTAATAAGGCTGTCTAGGCCAAACAAGCGCACAACATTGTGTGGGAGCGTAGAGAAGGCGAAGGCTTCGACTTTTTGAATGGCGTTCCAGGGAGCTTTCAGCAGCAAGAGCGGATATGACGATAAGTTGGCAGCCAGAGTGGCGTTGGAAGAATTAGAGGCCGCAGCCAGTGAAGGCGTAGAGGAAGTGAGAGCAGACATTGCTCTCACACGGATAGAACGCGGCACGGAAGGCTGGACAAAGGAATTGCAGAATCAGTTAATTATGTATCTGCGTCTATGATTCGGCTGATACAAATCATTCGCCTGAAATGGGCAGGACTTGGGGCCCGACACCTGCAAGGCGTCTTCCCTCAGTCATATCTCTCCCGAGAGCAAAGCAGCAGTAGCAATGCACGCTGGTGCTAGTCAATGTGGGAGACACGGGGATAACACAGAGCATCAAGGACGATGGATGAGGAGTGAGTAGTGAGGAGTGAGGAGTGAGGAGTGAGGAGTAAGCGCGACGAGAGGAGGCTTGTCACGTGTGTCGGACAACGCGGGACGGCGCCGATGACGATAATTCTGCCCCACCAAAACAGTCCATATCAACTTGTTGGACGGGTTGAGGGTTTACCCTGTAACCCGACGTCTTTTTGGTGCAGTGGTAAATCCAACACAAATCTATATAAATGGCAATATGCATGCACTACGGGCATCTTGCAGTATAAGAGGAATCTTGAATCTATCTATATACACGGATTGCCTCGACTCTATACACTGCAATCCACAGCGGACATTCCACATATCCTGCAAGCCAGAACTAAAAAAAGAATGCATTTCCCTCAGCATCCCGCCTCGTCGAGGTCATCTTCTCCAAAAAATCCTCCCCAGGCTCGTACTCTCGCCACAGGCTGGCTGGGAAGATGTGTTTATTCCGCTCGTACCATCGACGGTCCACGACTTTGGTCAAAGACGGATCTGCATTGGCGCCTTCAAGTTCCTCGTCACTTGGCCGCGAAAGAGGGTCATCGCCGTCTTTCACAGCCGGTGCATTTGCGGAAAAATCAAACAACAACCCACCGGCCTTGCTGAAACTAGGCACCTTGTTCGCGATAAAATAATAGAATTCATAATGCTGAGACAATGTCAATACATGCATCCAAAACCATGTGGGAATTGAGTGGGATGCTTACATGAGGAATTATAATATCCCCCCGTACAAGCATAAGATCATCAACACCAACCCGTGCCCATTCTCGACGTTGATCGCGTTTTGCACGGCTGTTTTTCCGTGAGCCTCCTACTCCCAGTTCGGCACCGACTTTTCGACATCGGTCGAGAAATAGCCAGACATGGTCTCCTTTCTTAACCCTGACTTTCCCGGCGGGGATAATTGTGCCCTCGTAGAAGACAAACGGTATGATAATTTCTGTGTTTTTGGTAGCCTCCTGCATTGCTAGGAACTCTTTGCGTAATGCATCCCGTGCCTGTGCCTCGGCTTCAAGCCCAGCTTTTGTGAGCGTCTTCGGTGGTGGTGGAGCGTTAGGGTTGGCGGTGATCTTGCGCGTTGGTAGAGCAGGACTTCCCTCTAGTCGTGCTGTTGATGCTTGTGGCGTCGCTCTAGCCGAGTCCTCGCCAGTATCATTACTTTCTTCGTCGTCCCCGAACGATAATTTGCTCTTTGCGAGGGCCTTTTTCTTCTTCTTCGGACGGCCCTCAGAAGTGCCAGATCCGGGAGTCAGCGCGCTGTTCTTGGTCCATTAGCACTGTCCCCGGCGACTTTCCAGAAGCTATCAAAGAACTCAACTCACCCATCCGTTGCGTCGCCTTGTGAAGGTGTTCCTGTCCTTGACGTTCCAGACGCAAATAACCCTAATGATTTGTCATGTGCTTCTTTCTCTTTTTGTTCAAGAACCTCAGCTCGGCGTTTGCGAAATTCTGAGAGGTGGACTAAACCGACGGTCTGCGATTTCAGTAAGTCCTCCGCGGAGGCTGATTGATTGGTGAATGATCGAGGAGTTGATGTGCGACTAGGTGGATCGGTAGAGGAGGCCATACTGTCGACTGAACCTCTGAACCTTTATCTCTGAAACTATTCAGCGGCGAAGCACAAGAATTCTTGAAGAATGCTTCAGATTTATAGACGCCGCAGCGCCAAGTTTGCCTGAGACCACGTGACTTCAGAGGGACAACTTTCACGCTAGCACGCTTTGAAGATCGATACAAAGGGACAATTTGGAGTGTTCAAAATCGAGCTTCGCAATTGTTGAAGTCTCCGGAAGCGCCGATTTGGACTTTTTTTGAAGCTTATCGACGCTAACTGCGATCTGAGGCAAAAATAAGTGCTAAAAGCTAGAACCATCTAAGTACGGAGTAGTAAGAGCTCCCGCTTCCGCAGGGATCAACCTGCACAGACAACAAACAATCACAGCTTTACAATTGACCATCATTCCGTCTATCAAACATGGACGAAGACGACGATGATCTCTATGACCCTGCGGACTCGTTCCCCCCTCAGCAAGAACAGAGCAACTATAACCAGACCCCGCAAGAGGCGAACGGAGGTGACTCGTACGAGTTTGAAGAGGAAGACGATGTAATTTGCAACCTTGAAAATGCCGCGTGACGACGAGGACTTAAAATAATAATCTAGGACGATTTCAATATTATTACCGAAACTCCAGCAGATGCAGCTCCGAATCTGTGAGTTCAGTCGTCCGTCCTAGAATTACTTGATGAGTAGTTGATTGCTAATCTTTAAAGTGCACACCCGCGACACGCCACATTAATAAACGAATCTCAGAGATCTGCCTCGGCTGATACAAGACCGTCTGCAACGCCTTCAGTCGCCGTGAAAGCAGAAAGCGTTACTCCTGGCCCTGTCCAGGGCAGGCCGGTTGCAACACTCAAGCCTGGCACCGCGTATCCGCCCGTACACGTTTCAACGATCGACGTCAACGCCGACCCAATCCACCCGACTACTGGCAAGCCCATTACGGCAACAGACCTAGATACCGATTTCCCGACAGAGGAAGACAAACCCTGGAGACTGCCCGGAACTGACATCACGGATTTCTTCAACTACGGGTTTGACGAGTTTTCCTGGGCGAGTTACTGCCTCAAGCAGCAGGAACTGCGCAAAGACGTTACGAACCAGAGGAAACAACTAGAGGAAATGCAGACGTTTATGTCCATGGGAGGGATGCCGGGGATGCCTGGTGCTCCGACACCGACTCCTGCACCGCCAGCTCCAAGTGCCAGTGCTGCAGGTATGCCAGCGATGCCCGGGATGCCAGGAATTCCAGACATGTCACCCGACATGATGCAGGGAATGCTAGCCAATATGATGGCGCAGGGCCTCGATCCGTCCGCAATGGATCCGATGGCGTTTATGCAAAATGTTCAAGCGATGATGGGCGGACAGCCTGGCGGTGGACAGCAGAACCAGGGATACCCAGCCCAAGGCAATCAGCAGCAGATGGGGGGTTATGGGGGCTACAATCAACAGGGAGGAGGATATGGCGGGGGCCGTGGACGGGGCGCAGGAGGTCGGAGGTGGTGATGAGAAAATGTATCCATAGAGGTTTTATAGTTCGGGACGGACGGTATTGGCGTTTTGATATATGAACTTGATGTGTTTATAGTTATACCCGGCCTCCTGTCGTCCAAATATTCGATCTTATACTTAACAAGCTTCATCCGCAAACATCCTAAACGCAATCACAGTCAATAATTTGCAGAGTTTCGTCGTTGTAGAGGAGGAATCGAAGAATCCGGCAAGTCTCGGCTTTAGTCCTGTCGATGCCTCAGGCTCGCAGCGCCCGGGGAAGTCTTGGCATTCTGGAAATTTCTCACGTAATTCCTGCTCTTCCCTTCACTTCTTCACTTCCTTCGCAAGTTCCTGTAGTTAAGTCTTTAGATTTCTCCATTCCACGCGCCTTCAATCTGCAAACTACCGCAACCTCTATTGCATACTCACAATGGTACGCCACTCAATATCTCTCAATACAGGCATTCGAACAAGCTTCGCGCAAAGCTCTCTTCTACCTCTTTCCTCCCTAGGAAGAGAGCTCCAGCAGCGATCCCCCATTCCAATCACCATCACCCACCAATATCTCCATGATTTTTCTTCTCCACTAACTTGATTCCTTTACCTGCCAGGCCCTCCGCAACATCAAGAACCTCGTCCCCCTTCTGGACCGTGTTTTGGTCCAGCGCATCAAGCCCGAGGCCAAGACCGCCAGCGGCATTTTCCTGCCCGAGAGCACCGTCAAAGATATCAACCAAGCCACCGTTCTTTCCGTTGGCCCTGGTGCCGTTGACCGAAATGGAAACAAGATCCCCATGAGCGTCGCTAGCGGTGATAAGGTTTTGATTCCTCAGGTGCGTTGTGTTGTCCCGAGTCGAAGTCTTGTGGTTTTTCCTTTGGGCGTGACTGATTCTTATATTGTGTACAGTTCGGTGGTAGCCCCGTCAAGGTCGGTGATGAGGAGTACACTCTATTCAGGGATTCCGAGTAAGTTCTCCCTTAAATATCGGCATTCTTTTTATTCATAGGGCAAGACAAGATGCTAATGATATCCTCTATAGGATCCTTGCCAAGATCAACGAGTAAACATTCGTCCACTCGTTACCTTCTCTTCCTTTCGACCAATGTACTATATTGAATTTGTATTATTCACACCCAGAAAAGGGGCCTCTGATCCCCGGCTAAGAAGGAAAAAAAATGTGAGAAGAAAAAGAATCACTATTTAATACACATTTACACTCGGAAACGTCTAATGACTCCGATCCATGTGCATGTTTGTCGTGTTGTCGTTCCAGCGGATTTTTGCATATTTCATTGATTTTCACCACCCTTATCAAATCTTGATTAAGAATACATGTACTACTTTTATCCTGCAAGAAGAGCCTTGAATGTGTTTGTTAACAGGCTCTAATCAATCTCCTCTCTAAATATGCCTACCTTCCATCCGTCTCAATCGACTTATATGACTATATCTTAACGGAAGACAAATCATGTCGTTTCTAATCACGATAGATCAACGGCCCAGTCGACCTGCCAATCCATCTCAAGAGCTTTCTCGACTCTCTGGAGCACTCTTTCGCCTACAATCTTCTCAAACATCGCCTTTCTCATCGCAGAGGGCATTTCAACAAATCTCGACAGCGCATTCAATTCGCCACCAGTCTTTAGCGTGTCGAGAAGAACAACCTGCGCAGCAAATGCATTGAGACCTGCTTTTCGAAGGAATACTTCCCATTGGGTCTGCTCGTCGAGGAGAGCCGAGGAAGCTTCTGTCCCTCTGTCCACCTCCTCCTTAGGTGAGATGGAGTGTTTTGCCGCTATTGACATGATCCATTCAAAGACGTGATCAGCCGAAGTTAGCAATACCTTGATGGCGCATAGCGGATTCAGCAAGGTACAGAATTTGGTCAGTTCCCTTATAGATGATAGTGTCTTAATACACAACTTGGTTGACGATCGAATTAGCACATAGAGCATTTCGTAACGCGACGCAGTGCGGGCAATTCTCGCTTTTAGTGGAGATTCTATGCCGGGCCATCCCTGTCCGGGGAGATATTTCTGTGTCGTTTCGTGGGAGCTAGATAGGATGATGCCCGTTGTTGGAGAGACGATCACGTCCGCTTCTTCGATCACATGGGGCTGGTTAGGCATGCCCCCTTTGGCTGGATAAGGATATGTAAAGTCGCGAAAGATTAGTCGTATCGACGGTGATCCAGATATATTTTCGAGAGATCTGATAAGCGCGCTCTCCGTTCGTAGCAGGTGTGTGGACAAGATCAGGGTAATCGGAGCAGCAGTCGACTCCACCAATTTGGGGTATAGGTAGTGGTTTTGGGTATCACTATCGAGTGCTTGAAGTGGGGGCGAGGATAGCTTGACAGTTTCTTCTGGTTGCTTGGAGATACTTCTTTCGTCTGTCGCCTGAAGCTCGTTGCTGCCACTAGGCTGTCGATCACTGAAATACCGGCTTTCATTTTCAAGCTTACGGCGTTTGTTTGCCTGACGCCTTGTCTGCATGAACGCTGATAGTGTATTTAGAGAGCCAGAAAGAGGGGCTGGAAAAGTCGTGGTTCGATAGGGCTGGTTGGGTCGTTTAGGGGCCTGCTCCGTATGTACTTCTGCATTTTCAATAGCCAAGGGGGAATCCGTAAGATGATTCACAGTGACAGTCTCTCTGAACGTATTTGCCAAGGATTCTTCGGCAATAGATTCTTGGACGTTTCCTACTTGTTCCTGACTTATACAACGGCGTGTCATGCTTCGTGGAATATCGTTTCTCACAATTTCACCACCTGCTGCTGTTTCACATGATACTAGAGAGTCCTTCTGAGAATCTAGGACCGTCTCGGTATCAGGACTCCAATTGACATCAACAACCCCGTCACTGCCATGCTGATCTTCATCCTGGTCGTCGGACTCAATATATAGAGGAGAAATCGACCGTCGTCGAAAAAGCACCTGGATGATCTCAGAATCGACGCAACACTCGACAGAACATCTGTACTCACTGTAGCTAGATCTGAGTTGGTATACAGCTTTTCAATTTCCTCCCTATGCTTCCTCTCGTCCAAATACCCCATTGCTAACTGCAGAAGACGCGCTGTGTCCCTCGAAGCATCCAACTTCTCAGTGTTGGGGTCTCTGTCAAACATACTTGGCAACTCCCAGAAATAGTCCGGAAACTCCAGGCCTTCGTCAAGACTTGCTTCTTCTCGTTTGGCCAGATCTGGAACTACTTCGTTTAATATAGCCATAGGATCATGTCCTTTGCCAAATGCCTTCATTGCTCGTTCCTCTTCGGAAGTGAGCAGTGGAACATCCACCTTTAAATCATGTCTTGGGCTGTATTTGGGGACTGCCAAAGGATACAATTCCTCTGGAATAGACCTAATATCGGCCTGTAGCGAAGAAACTTCCTTCAGAACAGATGATAAAAATTTAGCTCCCTCCTTGTCAAGTTCTAATTTATTGTTCTTTGGCGTTGAAGGTTCGAGAGTAGAAAGGCAGGACGTCAACTCTTCTGTCGTGGAGGTTATGCATGCGAGTTCAGAGTCGCAGATTTGGCCAAGAAGATCCGATGGATTGATGTTTAGGTGCTCAGTGGCAATGCCTTTGGAGCGAGCGTAGCTGAGGACAGACAGATCTCCTAGGTCGTCCATTTGTGCGATACCTAGGTACGTAGCATGTTTGGGCTTGGGGGGTGGCGGTAGAATATTTGATGGTTGAAACAGTAGACGGTCACATGAAGGGGCAGCACGTGGAACAGTACCCATCAATTCAAACTGGTCTTACATACCTAGGTAAATATTACTATCTCATCTTCAGCATCGTGCTTTATTTACAAGGCCTCCTATTAGATTTAGGGTTACTCTTCTGATAAGTTTTGCTCTTAATACACAGTGCTTGTGGCAGTGAAATCAAAGCATGCTAGCCTCATTTCTGCCGGCGTAGATTCTTCACTTTGCTCGCGCCAAATGCAGTGTGAATCGGTGCAAATCCTCTCACTGAGCATGAAGCTCACCGATTGAAGGGCGAGTCACTAGCGCAGGAGGTCGCCTAAGTGGATGGTGGACGTACCCGACGCAGGGAAGTGTCGGGCTACGGGCCATGGAAAGTCGAATCACTGATTTGATGAGTTGGAACAATCGTCCTAAAAACAGCATATTATCTTTGGATGATCATCCGTGTGTTCAAGTCTTGGGAATGCTTCAAAACCGGTATAGCGTGCCATCCCTGAAATCATTCCAAGGATGCTTGGTTACGTACCTGGAGGTCCAGCTAACTCCTAGAGCCCGGAAGGTCGTTATTCGTGTGCAGAATGCGAATATTGCAGGCACAGTCTTGATTGTGGTGAAAGAGCACAAAAACTCTGGTTATCTTCCTGTCTTCCTGGCTTCATCTCATAACATTCTGATTGTGTCAGTCTGATAATTCTCTAGCAACCTCTTCTTATCACTAGTGGCAGACAAGTCTGGCGCATTCTGTAGTGCAACTCTGAAATTGAAGTCTCTCTCCTGAAGTAGCAGAGGAACTATTGAGGTTATAGATACCCGTAGGATTTTCTCCACTTCCCAAAGTAAATATGCTGTTGATCAATCCCTCAGTCTGAGAAACGGCTGATCCAGCAGTTCTCGAGCTGTGCTTCTCTCCTCCGGAAGCCAGGCGAGCGTTTGTCGAACAAAAGATAAAAATGCATCTCGCTCCTTTTCTTCTAGGAATGGAGTCGTGTCTTCTAAGCCTCTAGATGGTATTAATTCGTTGTAACAGAAGTTATCTCGAAAATGGTCAGCGTGCCAGGCATTGATTTCGGGGACATCTGCCAACTCACCTTCTGCGTCAAAGAAAAGGCCGCCGAAAAATTCGTGAGAACTGCTGCAGAGTTGGCCAGAGAAGTTCATGACAGGCTGGGGCCAGTTGTGCTCTGCCATGGCTCTTGATTTCGCGAGCAATGCCATTGGAGGCGGGCCAAGTAGAGCAATCATTTCCGCCAGATGTGATTTTCCGCCGTATTGGCCATTTGTATCACGTACCTGCTGGAACAACTCCTTGCTCCCAAGGATATTCCATAACTTGCCGAACAAGATCATTAGTATTCAATGCAGACCCATGGTAACAAAAGAAATCTTATTGCATCCTGCATTCATCTCTCAAAAACGGTTAGAAGGATCTTATCAGAACACCAAAGTTCCATATATCCTTAAAGTCCCAACCGCAGCCAAGGATTACCTCTGGAGCACGGTAGTAGTCTGGTTGAATAGGATAAACGCCAAGTTGCTCTCCTACCATTCCATCTCGAGTAGAGGGCTTGTCGATCCTTGTTGTAAGCCCAAAATCAGCTATTTTGGGAACCATATTCTTAATTTCTCTCGCGTCGAGAGCCCCAAAATCATTATGGCAGCGGTAGATAGTCCGGCCAGTCTTGCCATCAACCTTGTATTGCATCGGTTGGTGTCGCTTAATAAAGTCAGTAAGAATGTTTTCGTTTTCGAAACTCATCAGGATATTCGCTAGCTTGAGATCTGGCAGCTAGGTTAGGCCTTCATTTAATCTCGAAATAGGCACGGGAGTGACAGGCGCTCACCCGTGTGGACAACTTTGCACTCCGAGTGAAGATAATCAAGACCGACAAGGAGGAAGTAGATATAGGCTTTCGCAATGGATAAAGGAAGCTTGCGATCAACGAATCGCCTCTGTAAGATCCATAGAGTTTCTCTCATCGGTTCATACACAAGGCACACGTGCTTTCCTTCCGGACCAGTAACTTCGAAGTCATCTAGACATGTCCGGAGAATCACGCGACCACGATGCTCTGGATGTTGCAGCGCAATGAGGTTTTCAATTTCCCTCTCATGCCGAGCATCGTCGGCATTGTTACTGTTGATTATTTTCGGGGCCACTGTTTGTTCTGATTGCCATTTAAATCTCAATTGTGAAGACCAAGGTCAGTTTCACGGTAGCCAAAAGGCAGGCATGGGTACATAATGTACCTTGAAATGTCTCTAGCGAGCCACACGGTTGATTGCGATCCCCAGCCTACCTAGGTATTTTAACAAGTACATAGGTAGTTGAAATTTCTTGGCCAGAACTTCCCCAGGCTTTCCTGGGTAGAAAGCCGCCGCATTATAGTCAGGAATAGCCTCCTCGCCAACAGTTTCCTGCTGAGAAATTGGAGGCCCTGGATGGAGCGGTAACTTCCAGAGTGGCCTTCTGACGGAAAACATACCACGTCGCGATGTCTCGATCAGTCGCCGAAGCGGCGACATTAGGCCATCAACCTTGGAACGCGTTACAAGAATGCCCTGAGATGATCAAATATAAGCTACTTCCTGAAAGGTGACGTCCTGCAGGCGGTAACTTTAATCTATAATTTTGCGAATTCTGGATCTGAGAATCAAAAAGCTGTTTACCTAGGTTAAGGCCATACCATGCAATATAATCATATCGTATCATAATGTACAGTCATCAAACCCAGTAAACTAGCCCAGTCGACCAAAACCAAGGGTCGGCGGCCCTAGGACCAACTCCTGTACTTCCTCTTTCACCCCGCCCAGCCTGCTAGCAACACCCAGAATACCAGCTTCCACATCCCCCAGTGCCGCCGCCAGGTCTGCAAGTTGACGATTAGCGGTTCCAACGCTAGGGGTACCGTCGTTACGATTACGTGAAGCCACGAAATCATTGATTTGCCTGTTCAGCGAGCCCTCCACTCCGTGGAGGTGATCTTCAATTTCTCTGAGATTCCTCTTGTATCCATCGAGAACATTAGACATCTCATCAGACCGATGAGAGAAATAAGTCACCAGGTTAGTGGGTACACCGTGAATTGCATCGCTTGTTGACGGGTCGCCTTCAACACCTTCGGGTAATGCTAGGGTACTCTTTCGATGTTGAATGGAGGACCGCAGTGTCTGGCGCTCGGACAGCTGCTGTTCTGATACTGACCACCAGCCTCCGCTCGTTGATTGGTACTGCAAAGGCAGCTTGAGGTTGTCAATCGCACGGAATGCAACCTGAGCCTCTGCCGCATTGCGTGTTACCATTTTGCGAACAGCATCGATTTCGCGAGCATCGTTCTCGAGGGCGTGTTGCATCGTTTCAAGTTTTCCCTCAACGAATTCCACATCATTCGGGATCGTGTTGCCTTGGTTGGCAATGGTAGGAATAAGGTCTGAAACCTCGTTACACATGTTGAGTTGATTCAAGACGTATGTATCGATCTGCTCGATTGTCTTCTTTATCTCGTCCGCGCAGCTCTCGTACTTTGTCGTCGGCAAAAGATTGCTAGCATCTATTCTGACTCCTTGGATAACCGTCCCCTGAGTTGCCGTGGCGGATTGTGGTTGTTGAGTAGTAGTATTTTGAGATCCAAAGATAGATAGTGTGGGTTTCTGCTGTTGCTGTTGCTGCTGTTGAGCCGCATTTTGAGTATTTCCACTATATGATCTGTCAGTAAATGTGATATCGTATATGTGGTAGTTACTCACAAAAGACTCGTTGTCCCAGTGGTAGATGGATTTGTGCCGAAAAGCGATTTTGTCTGAGTCTGAGGCGCAGCTGCCTGACCTCCTCCAAACAGACTAGTCCCGCCTGTTGTGCTTTGTTGTTGGGTATTGATATTGCCAAATATACCGCCTCCCGTAGTTCCCGTCTGCTGTGTGCTCGTATTCCCGAACAATCCTGAGCTGGGTGTTGCAGGTTTCGCGGTATTTCCAAAAAGGCCGCCACTCTGCGGTTGTGTTGAGGGTGTTGAGCCACCAAACAAGCCCCCAGTAGCCATCCCGCTCTGCTGCGTAGTGGTTGCAGGTGTTTGCCCACCAAATAAACCCCCGCTGCTTGTCTGTGTAATACCGGTTGTCGTGTTTCCAAAGAGAGATCCGGTAGCCGGCTTCTGTTGGTTTGAGAATAAGCTCGCTGTGGCAGGCTGTGTTGTTGCGGGCGTCGCTGTGTTCCCACCACTATCAAATTCGTTAGTGATCCGACCAAAAAAGGGTTCAACCCAAGGAGGCATTAATTCTGCTTTCTCTCTCTCTCTCTCTCTCTCGCATTAAGCAAATAGCTATAAAAATTCACACACAAGGCTTATTCGAACATGGCAGGCCGTGTACATCATGAGAGCAAAGTCTGCAATCGCAAATAATATACAGTCGCATTGCTCTAAGTATCATGGCATAAGGGAAGACGTGTCACTTACAATAATGAATTGGCCGTCGATGTATTTATAGATAGGCCGCCCGAGGCTGGCGTTGACGGTTTGACAGGGAACATCGTAGATCTCGGGCCAGGCTGGGCCGCGTCTTTCAATTAATAGTTGATATGCTAGCGCAGCAAACGTGACAGTTCGCCCCTTGCGTGGGCAGGCTGCAGCTGAAATAGCTTGGGTTTGTGTCTGCGCGAAGGAAGAAACAACAAATAATTCGAAAGCTGAGAAGGAACCAAGAATGCCAAGCGCGGAGGCGACCATGCCTGATCCGGTTAGTCTCATACACTTGGCCCTGAAGTAGATGCGATCCTGAAAGAAGGCATAGAAAGGTCCAAGGAAGGTATTTTGTTCCAGAGTTATTGATTATCCTCTGATGCTATATGTACTTCTCCGCCTATGCCCAGTCTCCTATCATACTATGCGGACTTGCTGTAACTTGCTGTAGCCTGTAGCAAATACATATAGAAGCTTGAGCACTGGAAACTATGCCAGTTATGGACTAGCGCTTCAAGAATTGCGAGCTATAGCTACTCCGTACAGAGGCAGGAATTTGCATTCGATACCTGGATAATTAATTATCCAGCCAGTCCGCAGCAGACGACAGAACAGATGCCTTACCAGTCGCACAACGTCATCTATCTACGACACTCCTCGCTCTGTCACAACTATGATGACTGAGGAAGCACAAGCACAAGCAAGTGTTGATGAATCCTCCACAGAGTTGAACCTGTCGTGTGTAGCAACTTACGAGGCTCCGAATATATCGCCATCCGCACAAGATGATGCATCGAATTTGTTGCAGACCATAGACTCCAACTATTTTAAGAGTGCAGAATGGTGAGCGATACAGTTATCCCAAAGCAAAGTCTCAGATGTTGATGAAAATAAACTATAGGACCACAGATGGAACCTCGGTCGTCACTACCTCTGCCGACAATCACATCAGAACATTTATCTTGTATAGAAACCCTTACCTATTTTAATTGCTGTGGCACTTACTCACAGATGACAGGCCGCCAAATCTACTCGAGGAGAGAGAAAAGCCTCTTGACTTAAACGCTTATTCAACAATTCCATCTACAGAACCAGTAAATGCAACTGCAATATATCCCTTTTTCTCTCTTCAAGATCCCTCTACAGCACTCATACTCTCATCAGTTCGCGACCACCCCATGAGGCTATCATCTGCATTGTCCCCGCGGACGCTAGGCACGTACTCTTTGATAAATCCATCAACGGAGGCTTTTATTTCGCCTCATTCCATTTTGTATCCGCCCCATCTCGGAGGCGCTCGGTTTATTACCGGGTCTGATTGCTTAGTATGTATTTTTGATGTCTCACGCACCGGGAACGAAGGACCAATCTCTAGGTTACCGACCATCCCAAGTAAACGAAAGCAAATCGTTGGTGGTGGCGTCGGTATGAAAGGAATCGTCTCTGCGCTTGCTATGAACCCTGCCCAGGACGGAATACTAGCTGCCGGTACATTCACAAGACACATTGCTCTATACGGGGCTAGAGGAAGCGGCGAGCTCATTGGGACATTCAGCGTTGCTAAATCCGAGGCCGATAACCACATTGGGGGCACGGGGATTACGCAGCTGCTGTGGAGTCCCTGTGGAAGATACTTGTATGTGGTTGAACGTAAAAGTAAAGGCATGCTAGTGTACGACATCAGAGTCAGGGGTCAACTTTTAGGATGGCTTGAGGGAAGAGAAGCCCTTAGCAACCAGCGAATGAAAGCAGATGTTGTTGCTACCGGTGACGATGGCTCACATGAGGTATGGGCTGGAGGAACAGATGGTGCTGTACGCATGTGGAAGAATCCGCATGTAAGTGTCGGTAGCAGCGAACCGGACTTTACATTCCGACTACATGATGGTGGGTACCAGTGACGAAAAGGACAATCTTTAAATATCGCTAATATATATCCAAGACCCGATTACAAGCTCCGTTTTCCACCCAGGCGGCAGTGTATTGGCAACATGCTCAGGACAAAAACAATTTCCTACTTATGATGTCGATGATGCTGACGCTGTTCAACAATCTGTCCCTCTGAAAGGCGATAACACGTTGAAGATATGGACCCTTTGAACAATTTGGTAGCTGGACTTGACAACATATAACGGCCAATTTGTCTTACATTACCCGTTGCACTACACTTTTGCAAAGACATGACCTGGATTGCCTGTGGAAACTGCTCTTTCATGCCCGATCTTATATTGAACTGCCCTAGCTATCAACATACAGTACGACTTCTGCGACAAGGATAGCCACTCCCTATCAACAGGCTACTGATGAAGGCTAATTACATATGGTATGTGCGCACTAGAAGATGGGTATTAATACTATTGCAGTCTGACAGCGATTTTATCCATGTATAAGGGAGGGACCCGTCTCTTCAATCTCTACTTTTCTTGCAAATACTAGGTAGTCGTTGAATGTCGTTGAATGTTGTTGTTAAATATAGAACTAGCCGTAGAATTAAGGTTGACTCTAGTGATGCAAGATGACGATCTCCCGTGCGCCACTATCAGATTATATAAGCTAGGCTAATGAAGTAGTTATGGAGTAAATCACGAAGTAAATAACAGACATTCACAGCTCTACACAACTAGGCACTTTCACGCAAGGATTGCACATTTAGCTTGGCAATTCACGACCTCACATAGAGCTGACTCTTGCATCAGTCTCAATGGCATGCTAAAATGACTCTGGCATAAGTTCCAGGCAGCCTTAGACACCTTGACAATATGCCGGCCCGGCAGTGTGAGAAATATTTTTCTTCATGTTTCCCTATCTTCCTCCTGAAAATTGAGCAGCCTGCCAATGCAGACAAAGAAGCCAAGCTGGGAGTAGGGCCAGCATCCAGCGTTTTCTTCTTTCTTCTTTCTCGGCGAGACAAAAGTCCCCAATGAGACAAGTCAATAAGAGAAGAACTCCCCGACGGCGGCAGTTATGCCTTGCCATATCTTCATTAATTGACCCTATTACGTATTGTATGCATCTTTTATTATCTGACTCGATCAATAGCTGCTGAAGCCTATTGTCAGTTGACTTAGAGTCCGATTAATGCTTCAAATTACCCAGGCAACAGGTCCCGTGGACCCGACAACCCCAATTGTTCGTTGTGCCGCCTTAACTACAACAATAAGAGCATAATTTGGATGACCGGGGCAATCCAGTTAGACCCTTCTCGAATCTTTACGCCTTAGCCTGTATAAATCTCCATGTTGTCGCCATTCTCATCTTCCACTTCTCTCCTCTTGTCCTTCCTTCTGCGCTTCCAGTATCGTCTTGTCTTCTCCTCGCATTTCCCTGTCTGCTCAAACATAGAACTCTTTGTATTTATGTCCTCTTTCTAGATATGTCACGGCAGGTCCTGTTCTCTGAAGAGATTCCACATAAAATCCCCGTCATGTCGAAGGCCACTACTATTAGTGACAAATTTGGCGACACAGAATGCCTTCCGAGTTATTACTGTCAGGATGTTTCAGGAATTTGTGACATTTCGTTTCCAGGCGGATTTGACTTTGATGACTTGGGTGACCTTGTAAACAATGGCCTCCAGACCCACGAGTATGAAGTTGATACTCCCCTTTCCGATAAAGAAGAGTTGTTCGATGAGAAAGCCCAGGACGAAGAGATATTACTACCTGACAGTCACCGCGAGGACACAAACATAGAGGTACCCATTGAAGATGTGGCCTTACCTCAGGAAGATGATGAGGCTGCTGAAGAGAACGAAAATACCGACCAAACACCCAACACCGAGACAAAGGAGAAGAATCAAGTACGCCTCCCAGATACCTCAGCTTTAGATCTGAATGTCTCAAACAGAGATCCCGAGTTCCAGCCGTGGTGCATAGAAGACCTTCGAAACCCGAAGGAATCTGGCGTGCGCACAGAGACAACCTGGTCGAGCTGGGAGGAAGCTCAAAAGCATGTCTGGGCCGTCAAAAAAGACAGAACAGAACCATCCGATGTCCCAGAGAGTGAAGACTCAAAGCGTGCGATCGTCCTTGCAATCAAGTCCGCTATGTGGACCACGGCCTATGCTCTTGATGGCAAGGATGTCATAAACTGCCACCACAACACTCGAGACGATATGGTTTTTGAATATCATGCATGGAAACTCCTCGTAAGTCACCGTCGACCCTCACTTCCAGAAAAAAGAGCTCTACTAATTACGCATAGGATCTGCTCATCCATCGTCACAAGCACGGAAGGCTAGAGCCATTCGAGCCTGTCAAACGGAAGAATAGCAGAAACGTTGATCATCCACAGACATTCAATGACCGCTTACATGACGTTCTCCATACCTTGACGGTGAGCAACACTCTGGATGCAAACCGAGGTTCAGCCCTTGGCTCTATTGTACTGACCGTTGTGATGTTTATCAGGCACATAAAAGCATCGTCAAGCGCATCGTCGCCCGTCCCGCCAGCCGAGTGTTCATAGAAAATCCCATGAGCGAGGGCGCCCGGGTTTCGGCGAATCGAAAGCTTAATGGAAGAAGAGGGGTTCAAATGGCTGCGGCCAAGAAAGGCAGTCGTTCTGTTTGAGCTCGTATGAAGATGACTACCTAGGTAGGGAATTTATGTTTTGCACGGGTGTTCTTTTGCATTGACCATGCGTCGGATTTGGTCAGTTTTCTTTTTTCAAATGTTTTCCATGGCGATTGATATTTTGCATCCATGGACTTGAGGACCTTTAGATACTTTTTTAATCCTTAATTGACCTTTGTTGATACCCTTTTAGCCAACTAATCACTTTGAGAACATTAAGGTTTTATGACTCGAAGGCAGTTTCGTATTTACATATCTATGTAGCATATTTCCGGAACTCGCAACTTAACGGAGAGTGATCGAACGAAAGCGAAAAAGCAAATCATATCTTCTAAGGCACTCTAATGCCGTACTGCTCGTAGGGGAAGTTTTCCAGCGTAGGATGCAAACGACCCCATCCATCATTCAGCTTGCCAGGCTTACCCGAACTATTTCCGCGGGAAATGCGCTCCTCCTGCAACGCCTCAGCTTCCTTTTCAGCATCCGTCTTCTCTTCTTCCTTGTGTTCTCCGGTAAGACCGGCGAGGACTTCCTCTTCTCGGCCCTTGTACTCATTCAGCAAGCCTGGATGGGGACACCAGACAACCTGCATTCCGGCTCGACGACCGGCCTCAACACCGGGAACGGCATCTTCAAAAACCAGACACTCCTCCGGTTTAATCGTTTCCTCACCCTTCGCGCTCAGCTCTTCATTGATGGTTTCCAAAGCGAGCAAGTATATATCTGGCAATGGTTTCCCGCGACCTTTTCCGATCCGCGGATCGTCGCCCACGACCTGGTTCGACTGTGGAAACAGAGAGAAGAGTTCCTTCAGATGACCGGTCTTGAGCTCAAAATTCCTTTTATGAGACGAAGTGGCTAGAGCAATGTGTATTGGATGTGCGGTCTTTGTTGTAGAATGGAGGTCATTGAGCAGTTTCACCACACCCGGCAATGGCTCGGCAGAAGGAAAAAGTTTTTGTTGCAACACGGCCAATTTTTGCGAATATTCGTCCTGAGAGATTGGAAGTTTGGCCCAGTCATGGAAAATCTTGACGGCCTTGATATCTCGGTTGATCAGATGTTTTTCCTTTGTCGGCGCAAAGTTACAAGTCCAAAATAGTACGTACTTCGGGAGCAGGTCTGCCCTGCAGCTGAGCCTTGATGGACCATGGCAAGTTAGGCTTACCGTATTCCTGTAGAACGGAATTGGTGATGTAAGTGTATATATCCTCAGTATTTAGCAGGAGGCCATCCATGTCAAATAGACAGGCTCGAATGCGGGGCGGACTTGTCGTATGGCATTGCGGTCAGTATCAGTCACAATGGTGGGAGATGGTGAAGCTATTTACATACTCTGGCGATGCCATGATGAAAAATTGGAGGTTATGATGTCTAGAAAGATTTCCTATAACTATTGTTTAAGGCAATTGCGAGTTTTCTAGTCTGACTCAGCCAAGTTCGGCGCCGTTGCGGGGAATTTGTTCGCCTCCGCAATTCTCACCGTCTTGAATCTTCCGTGATAATCTAAGTGTTCTGTTCGGAACCACAACGAATACACTTTCAGGCTCTCTAATGGCGAAAGTCAACTCCGACGAACTAGAACACCAACAGAATAACGATATTGACTCCGAGGATGAGTTCCACGATGCCCATTTCCCCGCTGAGGAAGAAGCTGTATGTTGACCTGGCACATGTCTGTTTGAGTGTCGTACTAAAGATATCGAGAAGAAACTCCTAGAAGAATCTAATACTTGCAAAGCCGAAGCGAACAGACAGTTCGCCGCCGCCGCCTACTCCGATGCTATCTCGACGTACGACCGTGCGCTTGCCTCATGTCCAAATTACCTAGATTACGAGATTGCCGTTCTGAAGAGCAACATTTCAGCATGCTACTTGAAATTAGAAGATTGGAAGTCAGCCGTTGATTCTGCGACTGCATGCATTGAGAATCTGGATAGGTGTCTGCCCAAATCCAAAAAGACCCAGGAGGATAACGACGCACCAAAAGACCCAAGCGAGAGAGAAGATGATGCGGTAGTGGAGCTTTTGGACAACGAAGAAGATGAGGAAAAGCAGTTGGAACGTCTTCAATGGGACGACAAACGCCGAGATGACATTAAAAGAATCCGTGCCAAGGCGCTTATGAGGCGAGCTCGTGCCAAAACAGAACTGGGTGGATGGGCGAATTTACAGGGTGCAGAAGAAGACTATAAGGAGCTGGCGAGTATGGACAATCTTCCTCCCCATGACCAAAAGATTGTACAGCAGAATTTGCGTGAATTGCCGCGAAAGATCCAAGCTGCGAGGGAGAAAGAAATGGGAGAGATGATGGGCAAGTTGAAGGATGTAAGTTTTCTTTTCCCCCTCGAGGCGCCTATACTATTGCTGATTATTCTTGGATAGCTTGGGAATGGCATTCTGAAGCCTTTCGGGCTTTCGACTGATAATTTCAAATTTGTCAAAGATGAAAGTACCGGAGGATATAGTATGCAATTTCAGCAGGGAGGGCAGTCTTGAAAAATACCTAGGTGTGATTCTTCAACACGTAGCTAGATTCTGGTTGACTGGGCATTATATACATGTTATAAGGGTATACCTTCTGGCCTTGAGTATTACCAAAGAGTCAAGTACTTGCCTACGTACCGGATTTCCTTTGACGCTGCATGACTTTCCTTTCCATTTAAGAGTTCGCCATAGAACTGAGTACCTATCATATTCCAGGGTCTACTACACAATAGAACCCTGTAGCAACTTGGGTGGGCTTCTTTTCAGCCAGACAAGGCTCAAATCACAAGTTGGCCCTATCGAGCATGCCTCGTTCGCCCCAGGTCAAAGTCTGGAGAGGGAAGTATAGGTTCTCCGTATAGGATTCGGCCATCAGTGGCGAGGAATCTGATCAACCGTTCCCAAACAACCCTCAATTTTGAGTAAATTTGTCTTAAACTGGAGAACATGTTTGGAATGTATTTTCATGTCTTCTAAGTTATGTGGCCGTAAATTATATTATTTATAACGAGTAGTTTGATTTCTTATAATGTAACCTGGCCCAAAATATCCGCCGTACCAAAGAGATAGCCGTCAAAATCGAACCCCAGATCCTGAAGAACGTCGTCAAATACAAAACCAGATATCCCCTCTTCAAGCCTTGCATTCACACTGACATCTGAGTTTGGGCATCGCGCCCCCAGAATCCTTGTCGAGAGCGTTTCAAACGTCCGCACACACTGCTGTACATAAACACTCAAATGTTCATGTGCGCGAAGCGCCGACATGACACTCTGCCAAGATTGTGACACAGTCTCGGTAAATAGGTCTGGTTCCAACATGGCTGCTAGGAAATTGATGCCCGCGATGTGTAAATAGTAGATCCGGTACCACCATGGTAGGAGTCCGATTGGCTCATCTGGCTCCAGTATCTCTGCGATTAATGATGCGATCTTTTGCGCAGTCTCGATGCATATTCTGGCGCATTCTTTGAGAAGTCGATCGCTTAGGTTGGGTGGGTAGAGAGGTGTTGCTTGAGCTGTGTGGGATTTGTTCAAGTAGAAGCGTGCGAGCATAGGTCTGTACAGAAAGATTCGAGTGTGGAGAAGACTAATACGCCGGTATCAACGGGACCGAATACTAAGATGCAAAAGGAAGAGAGGTGAAATTGAAAATTACCTACCGAAGATGAAGCAAATATCCTTCTACTCGAGACGTCCTGTCGTCAACATTTTGAAGGTTCTGCAACCTCCACTCGCTGGGAAGATTATTTTCAAATTTGTTGAGACATGTGTCTAGTTGCACAGCGACGACGTGATATTCGTCTTGCTGATATAGACGTGGTAGACCCAAGCTGGCAGCGAGGCTGTTTCGTGTTTGTGACTGTGCCAATTGGATTTGATTGCCAATTTCATGAAGCTCCAGTCCCAATGTGAAATATTCTGCCTGCCTGCCGCACTGTTGGTAATTGTCGCGTGAGGTCGTCGACTCGGCCCTGCTCGGCAAGAGAGTCAGGGGCGGTATGGATGTCCTTCCAAGTGACCAAGAAACGCATCTAAGCCGGAGTCAGGCACATCTACCTACGTCTACCTAGGCAGAATGGAGCTTACCGGTCTAGAGAAACACAGCTTGCCCATACCTGTTGTTTCAACTGCCGGTCGTTGAGGCAATCCTTGGCTGACGATATATCCGGACTATGGCAACACATGTTCTGGGCAATTCGCATCGCCAAACCTGCTGTCATCCATGTCTTTTGCTGATTGTTAGTACAGTGAAGGTATCGATTCATAAGCATCAGGCATTGTATCAGCTCGGGTGAACCAGGCTTCCAAATAATGGTCTCCGGACGGAGGAGTGCCCATGCGCGCTGGAAATAGCGATTCGCTTCTTCATCTCGTTTCTGGTGAGGCACGGCTTCCTGCCTTTGTACGGCCAGGGCAAAGACAGCATTAAGTATGCTGGGCCAGACGTCACGATCCGCGTGAAGCGATGCACTAGGCCTAGAGTATAACACCTCATAATCGTGAAAGAAAGATTCTCTATTCAAAACAGGTTCCACATGATGTATATGTTGCCAATAGATACTGACAAGTCTATCAGCATGCACGCGTGGAGGCAATTCGGCGGTGATGCCCGAAACACTGCACGGGTAATGCAAATCTACAACACCGAACAGGGGAGCATCAACGAACGGAACAAGCTTTGAAGTGGAAGCTGGGGCGAGTCCTGCTCTCATATCTATTGCTGCTGCAACATCGCCGGCAAACCGTCCATGGGCGGAGTAGAACTCGCGGCTTCGGTCCGGATCTTGATCTTCAGTCAAGTGCTCCGATTTGGACCATGACCCAGTCGACGGTGTATCAGTCGTTGAGGGTGTTGTTTCAACCGTCAGTGTCAATTGTGATACCGGGATAGGGCCAGGGCTGCGAGACTGTGGTGCCGAAGGCTTGTCCTTGGTTTGTTTCCAGCCAGTAACGGAATCTCGACTGTATGTACATGCTTTCCGTCTTCCCTGGCATCTAGCACATACTGCAGATGTGCTATCCATCAGCTACATGCATCTAAGTATATCTTGAAATAGAGATAAGAAGAATGAGTACAGTACCCGGACGTCTACCATCGCATTTCACCTTTCTCGACCGACAGGCTTGACAAGCATTTGAGACTCTCAGTCGCTCCCTGCGCATTGGTTTCCACGCTCTGTCCTGGTGTCCCTGATCAAGAATGGCACTCATAATTTGAAGATACCCACAGAGCTTCCTTCTCATAAGCTTCAACCTCAAACTGTCTCTAGTACTCTCTACTATCATGTCCCATCAGAAATGCGTGTGTTTGTGAGCCAACCAAGTCGTGTTCCGTCTAGATCCGACCCATAGCGGAAGCTTATGCTATTGGCTGGCTTGAGGAACTTTCGGAGACTTGCATTACCCGCCGAAAAATCAATGCGAATAATTAGTTTGACATAGAAAACGTTGCTTAAGCCTTATACTGCGCACTGTTCGCAGACTATGTCGCACTAAATATTTGATGCTAATTATTTGCAAAATTCCGGCCAAACACAACCGCCGAAATGCCCCACTAAATCAACTTCCAACCAATGAAATTAGCATCCGCGGAACAAGTACTTTGACCAATCACATGCGTTTCCGTCCTACGATATAGATATAGGAGCTGGCATCACTATTAAAGCCTTGAAAATTCTGGCAATTCACAATTTGAATATGTATATTTCCATGTTTGTATCCTCAAGCAAGTCATCCTACACCGCCAGTCGCCAAAATAATGTCTCAACAGACCAATTCCGCGGCAGCAGCAGCCGATTCAACCGAGAAAGCTCCTGTTTACGATGGCCAGGGCACTGACGAAGACCCCTTCGCGGTTGAGTTCCAGAAAGGTGATTCTGGCAACCCCATGAACTGGTCTCAATCTCGCAAATGGTTCATCACGACTATCGTGACCTTGTCTGTCTTCGCCGTCACGTTCACATCTTCAGCATACTCTGAATCCTCCAACGAAGTCATTGCAGAGTTCAAGATCAGCGCGGAAGTCTTTATAGTTGGCGTGTCTCTCTTCGTTCTCGGCTTTGCAGTTGGGCCAGCTGTATGGGGACCCTTGGTGAGTACCTATATCTTCATTTTATATTTGATTACATTTCCTAGGGTTACAAGCTAATGTCTTCTTTCCCTGTTTTAGTAAGTATCTTTCCCTCATGTATCATGCACAATGCTCCTTCCTATTGTTGATTCCGTAAAGGTCCGAATTATACGGCAGAAGAATTCTCTGGATCATCTCCCACGTCGCCATGGTAGCCTTCATCGGAGGTTCTGCCGGAAGCCGCAACATCACCACGCTACTCATTCTGAGATTCCTAGGAGGCATTTTTGGTGCGTCACCTCTAGTAAACTCCGGAGGCGCTATTGCAGACATTTTCCCCCCAGCTCAGAGAGGTCTTGCCCTGGCACTTTACTGTGCTGCGCCCTTTCTTGGTCCCGTCCTTGGCCCCGTCGTTGGCGGTTTTGTGTCCGAAAACGTTGGATGGAGATGGGTACAGGGTGTATGCTGCATCTTTATAGGAGTGATCGGTATTCTCGGTGTCATTTTTGTCCCTGAGACCTATGGGCCGGTGCTGCTGAGTCGGAGTGCTGCTCACTTATCCAAAGTTCATGGCAAAGTTTACACCAGTGTTCTTGAGAAGAGTCAGCCGGAAAAGACGCCGTCTGAAATATTCCAGCGAGCTCTGGTACGGCCTTGGGTTTTACTGTTTCGGGAACCCATTGTACTTTTTGCCTCCCTGTATATGGCTATAATTTATGGGACTGTTTATATGTTCATGGGCGCATTGCCTATTGTCTATAATGAAGACCGGGGCTGGAGTGAGGGTATTGGGGGGCTTGCATTCATCGGTATTGCCGTTGGCATTCTAATCGGCCTAGTCTACGCCATCTACGACAACACCAGGCGTTATACGAAATTGTTTCTGGCTAAAAAGACAACTGCAGAATCTCGCTTACCACCAGCCATGATAGGCGCCATTGCTTTACCGGTGGGCATGTTTGCATTTGCATGGACCAACTACCCCAGCATTCATTGGTCTGTCAGCATCATTCTCACAGTGCCCTTTGGCTTCGGCTGTGTCCTTGTACTTCTGCCCATGGTCAACTACCTCATCGATTCTTACACTATTTATGCGGCCTCCGTGCTTGCAGCAGCTGCCATCTTTCGCTCGATCGTTGGTGCCGTATTTCCCTTGTTCACTACTCAGATGTATGATAATCTAGGAATACACTGGGCTTCTTCCGTACCGGCCTTTTTGGTATTGGCTTGTGTGCCTTTTCCGTTCGTTATGTACCGCTATGGCAGTGCGCTGAGGATGAAATGCAAGTATGCTTTCGAGGCTGCGGAAATGATGAAACGAATGCAGATGCAGCAAGCCCCGATTCCAACTAAGGAAGATGACAATACATCTTCAGAGTGAGAGATGTCTGTATATTACTTTATATATAAGCTTAGTGATTTGTAGTGTGGAAGGTGTAAACACTGAAAAGGAAATTTCCGTCCCAAAGACTCTACCGGGAGTTATATTAGCTAGAAGAAATGAGAGGAAACAATAAGTCACAATCAATTATTGCCCCAACGCAGCACGGGCATCATAACAAGACTGGTAACAGTACATGAACATCATTAAATAACCATAAAAAATCTAAAAATGTCATAGCTATCGCATAGCGTATCATATCATATCATAATATAACCTGGGCCCCAAATCATAGCTTCGTCAAAGATAATACGTAGTAATAACAATAATACTAATCGATGATGTTACAAATTCCCGCGCCAAAGAAGACCTGAAAAATCCGGCTCTGTTAATAGATTATAGGGTTGAAAATAGTCAACGTCAATAGGGGGTATCGAAATAATCGACTGGAGGAGACAAGTGACCATTCTGGACTGCACTGGATCACAGTATAAGTCGAACCTGGCATATCATCATCGTCTAGGAATCTAGAGCAACGGAGTTGCGAGGCTGATATGTTATATAGCTTGCATCACACGGTTATGAAGAGTATCATAATAGGAGTGTAATAGATGGGCATAGTCGTTGTACCCTTTCCAAGCAGGATTCTGATAGTCGCAAAGTTGTAGTTAGCCGTATCTAACGACCGGGAAGGCTCTGTTTGACCAATTCACGAGGTGTCTATACTGGGCGGTAAGAGCCAGCTGTAGGCCTCGGGCCTTGCATGTCAATTGAATCGTTATTTTATAGCAAATTAATCCTAAGGCATGTTCCTGTTGATTTCATAAACAACTGCCAATTTGCGGAGTACTTTGCCCATTCTCCGTGTTACTAGTAGAAAAGTCAGCACGAAGACCTATACATGTAGTAAATTTACAACGCACCTTCCCAAGTCCAGTTGCTGTCAATAAAGTCAGCCCATAACCTAGCTGCACTTGCAGCGAGCGACTGGTGACTTTTCTCTGTCTGATCATTGCTTCCTAATATCTGTAGTAACTTCTCCAAGTTTTTCGTTTCTTCGGTATCAGGTTGGGAAAATGCTTGTCGTGTTTCGACTGTGTGGACCCATTTGGTATAGAACAATGCTATACAAGGTCAGATCCGAATTATCCAATAGTATTTGTCTACTTACCAGCATCCCACACAGCTGTCACGTGTTCCACACTCCAGGCCAGAATAGCTTCCTTCTCTGACTGCCTATGTACATCCTTTAGCGGTGTCAACAAGCCATCAAAGCTTTGCGCAACAGCCGCCGAAAGAAAAGGAGTCCGGACTTGTTCGATTTGAATATAGTCCTTAGCCACTTTGAAGATTGCTTCTTCGTCATCATCATCACTGAAAAGTATGGAGCGGTTGAAGCTCCCACTTCCAGTAAAAGCACGTACATAGCAGCTACGGAGCACAGCCATGCCGTTGAAAAGCAGGGGACCTTCAACGTCATCCCACGTTTTTTCTTCATCGCATGGACGCCGGTGCGCAAATATCATGTAGCATCTCTCTAATGCCTCCTCTGTCTGACTGGTGCATAGAGACTTCATCTGTTCCTCTATTTTCATATTGGCAGAAAAGTTGACGAACGACTGGGTGGACTGAGTGACATGCCACATATGCACATGCACCGCATGCATCAAAATTGTGACTGCAAAGGCGGGCCATTGACTTTCAGCGTCGGCGTTAAACTCTTTTCCAAACAACACTCTCGTCAATGCCTGATAGATATCCATGCTCGGTGGCGCTTTGGCAGTCATTGCTTTCTTCCAGCAGTTTTCATCAGCAGCAACCCAAGCGGACTCCTCCACGGGCATCTCAATCTTCAAATCTTCCGTGGTAGACAGGCATGGTGAGATATTATAAGCTAGGGTCAAAAGACTGCTGATGACGAACATGCCAAAGAGTAGACGCTTTGATGATTCCCGCTCAATCCAAGCAGTCCAGCTGGTGAGCTTGGAATCTCGAGTGGTTGCAAGCGTCGCTCTGCGGGAAGTGAATTCCCGATGGAAGAATCCCACGTTCTCAAGTGCCCAGTTTACTGCGTTGCAGTCACCACCAAAAGCTGCCTGCGCAATAAGAAGTAATCTGCATTGGACTTCCCACATGGGTCTCTCGGAAGGTGAATTTATGCCCTGCAGGGCTTGTTTTGCGAGCTCCCGTAGATAGCTGGCAATGTCTTTTTCTGAGCCAAATAAAGCACCAATTGAACAAATGGCTAATAAAAGTGGAGCAGGAGTCACTGAGATATCAAATGACGGGAGATGGAGAATGGGAAGGCGATTGTTGAAGGATTGAAAAAACTGATTAATAAAACATTGAAAGGCCGGTGTACTGGGTATCTGAGTTTCTTGAAATTGACAAGAGAAGTTATTTTGGAGATCCGCAAGCAGAGCCGATCGACACTCCTCCGTAAAAGCTTTACGAAACCGGGCGCTATTTTGCGCCTTGAAACTGCGAGACGGCCGTCCTCGGCGAGGAGCTTCAGGAGAAGGCGTGTCTGAAGACGTCGTATCATCGGTCGGTGTGTCCCTAAGTAGATCCAGCATTACCTTATCATCGAATGACCCGTCAAAATATTCTGCTAGACTTTGGTGGTGGTCGAGAGTTAAATCCGGAAATAAAGCGAAAATATTTACATTTTCCGCGCTGGAAAATGATGCATCTTGCATAATTGGAAATCCATCATTTTTGGAAATGTCGGTTGTGAGGTTAGGGTCAATTGGTAAGCCCTGATATGGATTGAAATGTTCCAAGTCATGATGCTGCTGTAGATAAGAATCATATGCGGTGGGACGTTGCTCCATCTGATACGTAGGGATAAATTCATGGAGCGCATTACCAGCGTGCCCAAGGAGCGTATGGATTCCATTTGACAAATTCGGGTCTAATGGGAACTCGGCTTCTATGCCATCTGAGTGGCCGGTGACTAACTCTGGGTCACTGATTTCAGAGGAAGACGAGACGCGAGGCGACGGGAGAAAACTCTCGTATTTTATCACTGTTTCATCGTTTAATCGCATGCCAGTATGTGGTTCTTCCTTATATTGCGGTTCTGTGGGTGGCAGTGGCTGCGGTAGCGATTGGCTGTGACCCCAACTATCCCGATTCTGATGACGACGACCTGGGCGCGCGGAGGCACTTGGAGATGCAGTTAACTGCGCATTGGCCCATTCATCGGCATGTAGTGTGCGCTCATGTCGAACAAGTAGGTCTCTATAAAGGAAGGAAAGAAAGAAAAAGATATTTAGCCTCTAGAGCTGTATCGGGCCTATTACCAATGCACTTACTTTCTGCCGTACGATTTATCGCAGAACCTGCAAGAGAAAGGACGCTCGCGGAAATCTGGCAGCCGTCAATCAGCTAACGGGACCATTGATGACAATATACGGGATACATAGTGTCTTCTTACGTGCGCGCTCATGTCGAATGCAGTGCTCGGTGCGTTTGAAGGTCCGGCCGCAAATGGTGCAAGCACGCACTCTCTTGCCCTTCTCGAGCCTCTCAGTAGGCATGGTGGTGATCTATAGTGGCAGACCAGGCGGCGAAGGAGCGTGAAGTCGATATCGACAATTGGCGAGTATAGGGTTGTCGAGGGCGAGCAGTGAAGTAGTCGCAGAACGAGGATAAGACGTGTGACTCTGGAATGCAGAGGCGTGCGGGGGAGTGCTCGTTATGGAGCACGGCGGGGCGGCCTTGGTGCCTCAGTCAGGCCGTGATTAGTCAGAGCTTGATGACTTGCAGCTGGTCTGCTCGCTTGCGGGTCATACCTTAACCACTCCGTACGGAGTACTACTGTAGTGATATAAAATATAGCACTGACGATAACTAATTTTCAAGATCAATCTTAAATCAATCCCAGCTTCGCCGGCCTCTTTCTAGTATTCTACTATCTCCCTACCTCTAATGAGAGCGACCACTGCGAGTTTGCTGAGTTGCTATTCCACAACCGGCCTAGCGCGGAGCCAGATCTGCCGCGGCACGTGCTTTTGGTCTAGTCCTTTTGCAGACTATGGGGCCTCGTTTTTGGGGCAGTGGTCTGTTTTCTGTCATTCAGTATTCGAATATTGGCTCCCAATGGGGACAATTCCTTTCTGGCGACCATGAACGCAGAAAATATGTCACTCTGATGCTACCCAAGTGGCACGTTCAAGGTTTGGTGCAGTGTATTTGTAGGACAAATGGAAGTAGACTATTTTCTTTTCTTTTTGACTTCTCGTAACCAGCAGTTTCTTCAGCAACTGATTGCCAGGTAAATCGAAGATCCTCATAAACACAGACTGAAGCAAGATGACAACCGGCCGAGATCTCCGATCACAGACACTCTTCGAGGTCAAGGACTATGTAGCTGTCATCACAGGCGCTGCAACTGGCATGGGCCTCATGGCAGCACAAACCCTAGCCAACAACGGTGCTCGAGTATATCTCATAGGACGTCGAAGCGACCTTCTCCAAAAGGCAGCGGACGTGATAAACTCGGAAAAATGCAATGAGGGCAAAGCGATTGCGTGAGTCTAATAATATCACTGTCACATAACTGCTTTCCCTCACTCGAAAATCTTCAGATCGTATCAGAACGTTGCTAGTAGCTACCTAAATAATGAGCTCTTGAGCTAATGCCACCTCCCCAGTTTACCAGCGGACATAACCCTCACGGATGATAGACGCAAAGTGCTCTCTGAGTTGACCCGGCTCGAGCCCAAGGGCGTCAACATCCTTATCAACAACGGGAGTGTGGCTCCCGAAGAACGCGCACGCTCCGAGACTCACGACATCAACTTCAGTGACGTGAGCGCCGTATCCGACTGGCTGACCACCGACGGCCCCGACGCATGGAAAGATGCATTTGCAGGCAACGTCTCTGCGCATCATTTCCTGACAGCCGCTTTGCTCCCGCTGCTTGACAAGGGCAGACAGCATACCCAGGGCCATTCAAGCGTCATCCTGAATATCTCTTCGGCTTCCGGCCTAACAAAGACACATAGTCATGGCCAATTTGCGTTTTCGTCAGCAAAGGCTGCCTTTATCCATCTAACTAAGGAATGGGCGCATACATTTCTTCCGTTGAGGATTCGAGTGAATTGTATTGCACCCGGTGTCTTCCCCCCGATATTCCCGGGGGAAGGTGTGAGGGATGAGTCGCAGCGCGAGAGGTTGCAGAAAATTGCACATGAGATCCCTGCCTGTAGGTACCCATGCTATTACACAGAATGCACCATGATAGAGCAACCCAAGGCATACATCGAAGATAAAATATGCTGACTTTAGTGTTTTTTTCTAAACATAGCTCGTCCAGGCAAAGACACTGATATCGGCAGCGCGGTTCTCTATTTATGCAGTAAAGCGGGCACTTATGTGAATGGGCAAGTTCTTCATGTCGACGGCGGCATCCTGCTCAAAACGCCCTCAACAGTGTAAACCATGGGAAATACAGGAAAAGGAGATGCGTAGTAGTCTTACAAACAAGTCTCTCATTAGTTCTAACGATTAAGGTGGTAGGAGGTGCTATTCTCATGAAAATAAGAAACATAAACGTGAATTGTGTATGTGAAATGAAAATTGACTCATTCAAGTATGGTATCAACGACAATCGGATGGCCAGCACAGGCCGAGCAAACAGGTGCCAATTAATTCTCATTCGCCGTTCCTACGAGGCCAGCCATTTCCTCCAAGCGTCGATCAGTTTGCATCCAGCTTCAAGGTATGACAAAGGCGAATCAAGAAAAGCGAAGTTGGGTATAAGGCCAAGAGATCGTTATCCGTTCAAGAGAGCAGGTTCTATTCATGGCTTAGAGGAAATAATCGGGCGTTCGTCTTGAAACCATCGGCTCTCCGGCTCGGGGGCAGGGATCAAATTGCAAGCTAACCACGTCAGTTGTGTTCTTATTTGACGAATTAAAAAGTAGACATACAAGGTGTACTTCAAGTGCTCATCAATCTCCATAATAGCGGCCTGGTTACCGCAGCGATAGCAGTAATTGGGGGCTGAGAACTTTAGTTAGCCAATACAGTTCTGTACTACTGCACAAAGGGATAATTTGCTCATACCTGAGAAGATAGTAACGACATTTCTGTCTTGAGACCAGTTGTAACCCTCCATCACCAACTGATGAGCACGCGCAACGAGAGTCAAGCCGTTGTTGTGATTGAATGCCTCTGAGATATCCTGTCCAAATGTATAGCCCGCGCCTCGTGGAGAAATCCCCCAGCCACATCGGTCATCGGGGTCGCTCCAGAGCAGGTCGCACATGGGACCTTCATGAGGTACCTCTTGTATGCGATCCAGAGATCGAATGTTGTCAAGAGTATCAATTGACGGACTGAGACCCCCGTGAAGACAGAAAATCTGATTCTCAATCAAAGCCGTAAGAGGAAGGTAATCAAAAAGATCAGTAAAGTACTTCCAGACGTTTGCATTTCCGTATTTGCGCAGACACTCGTCATAGAAGCCATAAACTTGGGTGATTTGTCGAGATTCATGGTTTCCACGGAGGATAGTAATGCGTTGTGGGTAACGAATTTTCAAAGCCACGAGGAGTGTGACAGTTTCGACAGAGTAATATCCACGGTCAACATAGTCGCCTAAACAGGGGAGTGAGTCAACGGTGTGAAAATGTATGGGGTAACGAGCCACAAAAGAAAACAATGCTCGCCAAGTGAAGGATATCATCACTAACCCATGAAAAGGTAGTTCGTATCTGGATTTGGTCCCCCAATACGGAAAAGCTCCATTAAGTCGTGGAATTGTCCATGGATATCTCCACAAACGGTAACGGGGCATTTCTGCGTTGGAGAAAAATGAAAGTCAACCCTGGCCGCTCGCTTTGTAAAGCCCACTGAAGGAATACATACTACTGGCTGCACGTTAGATTCATCTTGTAGAACCTCCCTTGCCTTTGAGAAAAAAGAAGAAATATTAGCCATAAAACACAGCATATCACAGGTGAGCGCGAGCGTACCCGATCACATAGTCGCTGCACGTCATTTTCCGCCAGCTGCTTGCAATTCATCAGATTTTCGATCCAACCATCAAGAGTGGGAATAGATCCTGGATCTGTCGTTGGCGAAAGATGATGAGGCTCTGGGGAGCGGACGGTGTCGATATCCATGTTGTTCTCCATTTTGTGGTCGTGTGGAAGGAAGGTCAGTCAGCCTACGAGAGCTGAGGGAGGGGCGGCGTGAGGGTCTCGTGAGGCTACACTAGCCCAGGATTGCGGACGACGAAAGCAAGCAAGGCGAAGTAAATCGAAGAGGAGGGTATATTTTGCGAAAATACAGTTATTCCGTGACGATGGAAACCAATGTTTTTGTCGAGGTCGTGGCGGAGGGGATGTGTCGTGGACTATCTGGGACGGGCAAACAAGACGCGGAGATTGCGTGCGCCACAGCTGCCGTGGAGAAAGCCACAGCCAATGGCAGCCGCGCTAGCCTCTCACCGCCGTCACCAGGAGGTTAGCGACAACAATGCTACGTACCTCGTTCTTATTCGATAAGTTATTAGGTATGATTAACTATATTCCTATTACTTATACATTAAATCATTGGATCAACAACTAATCATCACAGTCATGCCAGCCAGCAGATCTTAAATAATGTCTCCTCCGCCGAACCCTCCGCCGAACCCTCCACGTCCTCCAGGCCCAGAGCCTCGACCGGACGGCGGCGTATCCCAAGGGCCTACAGGATCATATCGAGATCCTGGAGGCGCTCGCGGATCATAGCCGCCTCGTTGCCCTCCGAAGCCTCCGAACATTGGATCATCTGGCGTGGGGTGCATCCCACCACCACCGCTTGTGCCAGGTCCAAATGACCCTCTCAGCGGATCATACGGGCCTAATCCTTGGGGATACAAATCTCGGTCACCACTACGCGGCGCATTCCCTTGTCCATAAGGCATCGAAAATCCGCGTGACGGTTGGTTCATTTGGTATTCATCTTCGAAGCCAGGCGGAGCGAAGTCCGCAACGGGAGCTTGACGACGTGGTGCAGCAGCCAAGGGGTCCTCAAATTGATACGGTCGGGCAGGCTGAGGAGCCTGATCTTCACGTAGTGGGTCACGCTGTGGAGGTCCTTCAGGTTGTGGGTATTCGCGTTGGCGTCCAGCTTCCCCTACACCCTCTTTGGGCTGACTCGGAATGGTGAATTTCTGCATGACATGGATCTTGAACAGATTTATTAAGTCTTCGAGCTTGTCCTGTGTCACAAAAATGGCCTTCAAATCATCCAGATGGTCTGGTTGTAGCTGAACAGGTAAAGCGGATGACGATATATACTCGCTCACCGGTATGTCGAAGGACGTCGCCTTATCTTCTCCAGCCAGCCCCATAACGACTGCATTATTGCCCAAGCGGTTGACTTTTAGCAAATATTCGGTTGATGATAGTTCATGTGTATATCGAAAAGCGTAAGTGCTATTATGGGCGTTCCATTCCTTTGGCAAAACGGTGGCGTCTGTATTTCTTTCTGTTACACTGTCAGTAGATCCTTTTCCCTATCGATCTCGGAGTTGTCGAACCTATATTATGCTCTTCGCCCAAACCTACTAGTCGAAACTGTGCAGCCACCATAGATGCATGTCCAATAAGTGCTATTGCCTCATACGGGTTCTTGATGGCCGTCTCTGTCTCATCGCCCCGCAGTGATTGGAGTACAACCTCCAGGATGCGGGTGGTGCCTTCGGAGCTAGACATGGTGATTCCTTCCCAAGGCGAAGGACTCAACTGTATGTGAAAACTGTATTTGTAGCGGCACTTTCACGTATGACTGAATATTTTGGATAGTTGGATATCCTTAGGATGGATTTACTTTATTACATCAAGAGTGATGCTTGATGTATTCCCGGAAAAATGACGGCCCGACCGGAACAAACAACGCAAACATCGTCCGCAACCCTAAGTTAGTAGTCTTCACATTCGAAATTCGACGTCGAAGGCATTGACATGACTCATGAGCCTAAGTAAATCAGATCGATCCCTTGTCTTCTACTCCATACTTAGTTGTAAAATGTGGGCAAGTTTTTCTCTTTGTCTCGTTTTCATTGTGGTTGAGTGAGTGGGATCGAGAAGTATGAGATGTTGCCGCCTGCACATATTTTGGAGAAATCGCTGACAATGCTTTGGATGGCATCTTTCTGTCATACAGTCATGACTCATATGTCATAAGAGAAGCTGGACTGCGCGTTTTCTGAGTCGTCTTCGATCTCTCTTGACTCTTGAGTCTCTTCGCTAGTGAACTCCCACGCAGTGGCGCACACGAAGAATGCGTGGCAATAGCACCCACGTTATCGCCACGCACCTCCTTGCCGCCGCGTGCTGTGCTCAGCCTCAGGCAGTTAACCTCGAATATTTTGCCCAAGTAATTCCCGCAAGCAGCAAATATTGGAGAAAGCGGCTGATGCGTTTACGCTCGCCTGTCAGGCCCAGCTTTAGTAGTAAATAATAACTAATAGCTACTACTCCTATCCATAGTATTAGTCGGTTCAAAGCGAGTGGCTGGTTTATGCACATTTCTTGCAGGATTTGATTTTGTGGCCCGTTACTGCCACGCCCCGCACGTGATTGGCCAGCACCCCATCAAATGCGGTCGAGCTAGCAAAACCACGACCACAAGTTAACAACCTCTTCTTCTGATCCTCAACGTCTCCCAAGCGTTATCGATCTCGACACACCCCTCACGGTCACGTTCTCGCTTCTTTCGTCAAACTGCTTCTCGCCATTGCTGCTGCATAACAGCTCCGTTGCATCTCCCTGCACAAGTTGCTAGCGACCTATTCCCCCGGCCTGTATTTTTTGTTTGTGCCGTTGTGCGGAATCAATCTTGACTCTTTTTTTTCGACGCTATCTTTGTTGCCACGAAGAACGCGTAACTTGGTAGGACGCCGCATTATCTTTACTGCATCCTTGTCGAAACTGGGCTGACCCCGTCTCCCTCCTCGTTAATAGTAAAAATGCCCTTACCTCTACCTTCGAGTTTTGCCTCTGCGGCTGCTGGCATTAACCAGGATTCGAAGAAAGATGGCGGTATTAGCGGAGAATGGTAGGTTATTTACTGCTTCCCCGTCTCTATTTACTCATGGAATAAGTGCTTTCTACTGGAGTAATATGCTTGACAATTCATGAGATATCCTGCTAAGCACCCTTTCTTTACTCAGGACACGATCTCGCATGAACGGAGCAACGCAAACTTTCCGCCGCCCCTCTGTCGCAACGAACTTATCGCATAGTCGTGACAGCAGCAATCAACCTGCCACTGCGTCCACTCCTACCTCTGCGGCATACATTCCTCCTCATATGAGTTCCAGCTATCAGTCTCGCAATGGTTCGGCTGGTGACAGTCGATACTCTAAGGAAGACCTCCTAAATATTTTTAAAGGCCAGCGAGATTCTGGAGCATTGGGGAAGCAAATGGGTGATCATTTTCTGGCGCCTTGGAATCCTCTCGAAGAGACTCCGGCGACAAATGGTACTTGGGGGAAGAAAGAGGATCAGAAAGATTCTCCTCCAGGCCCCGAAGTTTGTTGGGATCATCTTGGACGCCACGAACCACTTGGATTAATAGACATGACCGAGGATGAACGCGAGGTATATTTCTTCGTAGATCTTTTGAGGATAATTCTTTGCTGACTTTGCACTCAGCTATTTACGACTACCGTTAATTCTCCTTTGAAGCCTCCGCCATCGAATGCTTCAAAGGACAGTACGGGCGGTGTGGGCGGACGCAAAGCATCCATCTCACATTCTACCTCGTTCAACACGTCATCTCCAAGCGCTGCTCGCCCTGGCGCACGACGTCGAGAAACTCAGGACTCCACCGGTAACCCAATGTCTCCAACGGGCGGTTCTCGCTTTTTCCGAGAGGAGCCTAATACAACAACGACGACTACTCCTCCTCCGGCACTATTGCGCCGCAAAACTGACCTTCGCGATACAACGACCACTGCGAAACTGCCCGAAGATAAAGAGAAGCCGAAGGATTACGCCGAGAATTCTTCGCCGTTTGGCTCTTTGAAGCGTAGCGCAACGAATCCAGTTGTCCCTGGACTAGCAGGTCCCTCATCTCCATGGACATCAGCTTCTCAAACTGCGAACCTTTCTCCGATGGGTGCATTCGGTAGCTTTTCTCTTGGCACCTCCAACGCACAGCCCACAACATCCACCACTGAGAAAAGGCCTGGTTTTGGCAGTGTCCGGGGGGAAAGCAGATTCAAGGGATTACTTTCAAAAGATAGCGCAGAAGATGTTGGGATGTTGGCCAAAGAGAAGGTTTTACCGAAGGAGGTTGACCGCCTCACGGAGGATGAGGGAGCCCGTTCACAATCACCGTGGAATGAGCCCCTCAAGACTCGTGCTACCCGCAGCGAAACGAACCCATTCGACGAAGCTCGCAGTGGCAGCGCTGCTCTCGGTGGCTCCGAAGAACTTCGATCTAATCTGGAGGAGATCGGCTTTGGTGCGTTTGGTATGACTGCCGGAGTCCCTGGCTTACGAGACTTACTCGGTCGTGGCGATGGTGCGCGTGACTCTCCAAGTCACCTTCAGGGTCTGGAGCCGACTAGCCCAACAAACACAAATCCTTATCAGAGTCCTCGAGGAGAGAAGGTCGACGACGATGTTGATACTGACGGATCTGACGTGCAGCGAAGTCAGCATCCGGGCCTGAGTGGGCTGCGCGATGATTCTAATGCTCCTCCATTTGGCTCCATTCGACGTGGTGGTTCTGCTCTAGATATGTCGACGGGTGACCGTAGTCAGACATCTAGCGTGGGGCCTAACAGGGGTTTTTCTAACCTTGGTGGACTGAGTGCTCTTCCTAGTATAGGTGGCGGAGGAGCATGGCCCTCTGCTGGAGCTATTGGTACACCTACACGAGAACGACCCGCATTTAGTGGATTTGGTGATCCCATTTTCGGTTCTATGGGTGAAATGCAGTCTCCAAGCCTTTCTACTCTTGGTGCAGGCGGCTTCTTTGGATCTCACTCTGGACTCAGCGGGACTGGAAGCATTGGCCGGGCCAGTAAAATGGGTTCTCTTTTTTCATCTTTGCAAGAACATGTTCAGAGTGAAAGTGGCCGCCAAGATGACCTGAGTAGATCACAAGGTAAGATATCTCCGAGGACAACAGACAATACAGTAGCGGAACCGGAAACTCACTTTGGAATAGAACTCAAAACGTCTGTGTCAATGTCTTTGCAAGCTCCAGCTACATCTGCTGGTAGTTCCCTGCCAACGCCTCTAGCGACTTCATCAGAAGGTCTGCAAGGCCAACAAAATGCCTCCATTGGTAGCTCGACTACTTTACCAACTGCTCAGCAAAGGACCATGGTCATGCCTGACCGTATGCGATGGATCTATCGTGACCCCCAGGGCAACATTCAAGGGCCTTGGTCAGGGTTGGAAATGCATGATTGGTTCAAGGCAGGATTTTTCACTGCGGAGCTTCAGGTCAAGAAACTAGAAGATCCCGAATTTGAGCCTTTGGCACAGCTTGTCCGTCGCATTGGAAATTCGCGTGAACCGTTCCTCGTGCCTCAAATAGGTATACCTCACGGCCCTGAGCCTAACCAAGCAGCAGCCTGGGGCGGCGCCTCACAACCTGGAACTGCTCAGCCGCCGTTTGCAAACAGTTTTCCGACCTTCGGAACAACGCTCACTGCAGAACAGCAGAATGCACTTGAGCGGAGAAAACAGGAAGAGCAATACCTCATGGCTAGACAAAAAGAACACCTTGCGCAGCAACAGGCCATGATGAAACAAATGCAGCTTCAGGGCGGACCACCTCAGCTTCAGCATCATTCGAGCGCTCATAGTTTGCACAGTCAGCCAAGTTTCGGAAGTATCACATCCCCCACCGGTGGTTACCAGCAATCTCCTATCCAAGGGCCCATTCAGCCTCCGCAGACAATGCCAGGATACTTCGACGCACCATTTCGACAGAATGCTCTTCCTCTCGGTCCCCAGATGCTCGGAACAGACTTCGGCTCACACGATGAACTTCCTGGGTTTCTTGATCGTCTGAATATAAATCGTGCTGGGCCCTTTCCCTTGAGCGCCCAGGGTTCGTTTAGTGGACGCCAGCAGGAAGCTGGCTTGCACCCGCAGCAGGTCACCTCGGTATTGCAGGATCGTTCACGTCTTCAACAGGAGCAGGAGCAATATGATAAAACACATCCAGACAGCCTCTTTGAGCAGCAAGCACGTGATGAGCGTCTCCGTCAATTTCATGCCCTCCGTTCGGATGAGGATGAAGCCCTTTTGAGAGCCAATGAAGGCATACAGTCTCATGCTACGTCTGGCCTGACACAGCAGGGTGAAGTTACTCAGGCACAAGAGATGAATGAATCGTTTCAGCGAGAGCTCGAGTCATCCTCCAACAACGAACCCCTCTCTCTTTCGCAACAGGTGCAAAAGGCAGCCACTGCGCAAAGACAACAACAGCAACAGCAGAAACAGGCTCATGCCGAAGCTGCGTGGGCAGCAAAGGGCGAATCTGGCATTCCTCATCATTTCCCACCTCCTCCGTCTTCATCCCCTCTTCCTGCGCCAGCAGCTCAGAGAAACCGTCAACATGTGGCCGATGCTCTTGCTGCTACGTCACGTTCTCAGAATCAAACACCCGTCGAAACTCCATCCACTTCCATAGCTCCATGGGCTAAGGACAGCATTGAAGCACCAAAGGGGCCATCTCTGAAAGAGATCCAGGAAGCAGAAGCACGCAGTGCTGCTCAACGTGAAGAACTTGCAGCGCAAGCTCGTCGTGCGCAACTCTTGGCTGAACAGGAACGGCTATCGCAAGCTCAACAGGCAACTGCACCTGGATTGCCATCAACAGCTAACTGGGCCAGCAGTGCAACTCCAGTTACACCAAGCACCGCAAGCTCCGTTTGGTCTAAGCCCGTTACCAAAGCCACTAGTACTCCTGCGAAGACTCTTGCCCAGATTCAGAAAGAGGAGGAGGCACGCAAACAGAAATTGGCTCAAGTCAACGCTGTTCAGCCTATAGCCACTAATGCCACTGCTGCGGCTGCTGGTAAGCGGTATGCAGATCTCGCCAGTAAAGGAGCTGCGTCACCAGCATCGACTGGCTCTGGTGCATGGACCACAGTCGGCGTCGGGGGCAAAGCCAAAGCACCGTCAGCTGCTCCCCTTGGACCTCGCTCTACTAGCGCTACTATTGTTACCCCTCCAGCAGCAAAGCCAAGACCAGCAGCCCCAGTCAGGACGTCTACTGTCGGCGCCGCGCCAGCCACGAACCCCAACCGCGCTAATGAAGAGTTTACCAAATGGGCGAAGATAGCCTTAGGCAAGGGTCTCAACAGCGGAATAAATGGTATGGCTTCGGTCTAAGTCTATTATTCACATGATTATATGCTAATATAAATACGATTATAGTGGACGATTTTGTGCAGCAATTACTCTTCCTTCCAGCCGAGGCAGAAATTATCTCTGATTCGGTGTACGCCAATTCTCAGACATTGGATGGTCGCCGCTTTGCCGAAGAATTCATCCGCCGTCGCAAGCTCGCGGACAAGGGAATCGTTGATCCCGTCAGCACCAGTGCATTTACTGATTCGAAGACTTCTGGTGGCTGGAGCGAGGTTGCTAAGAAATCCTCAAGCCAAGCTAAACAAGAAGAAGACGCCAGTTCTGCATTCAAGGTTGTTGCTAGCAAGAAGAAAAGCAAACGGTAAATTCGGCAGTTCAGTAACGAGGACTAGGAGTTTCACCCTCCCACAGAAATTCTCTCTAAATCGGGAGAACGCCTGCGTTGTATTTCTAGGGGATTTGTGCGAGCGACGCATGCAATGTGATGTTTCAACAAAAAAATAAGATGAGAAATGCCGCTTTGAGGCCACAATTGAATATTGTATCATACTTGATTTGGATGGCGAGTTTGCTTCTGCATTTTTCTTCTAGTATGCCTTGTATATCAAACGACAGTAAAAAAATGAACTTGATGATGAATTAGCTCGTACCTGCTACCTAAGATCGGCTTTCTTCCCGAGTCCCTTCCGGAATCAGGGCTGGGGGCGCACTTTAGGGCTAAGCGCCATCATGACTAGTGTTGCTACGTACATTATGTATTGCCTCCCAGATGACAAATGCTTCACTCTACTTCAGTCAGGCTTATAAAATTTATAGTGGCGGAGTACATTGCTATAGTTAACAATTAACTATTATTCATGAACAATCATAACGCTTGACGCTTTACAATCAAGTGCACCTTTCTTCCAAATATTCTTACGACCACCTACTATCAAAGTGCCACGTCAGATGTATTATTCATGATGCTAACTAGTTTAGCTTCAGCAGTTAGCACGCGGCGCTAGGATATATCATTATCCTGACTCCCCGAGTAGTGAGTACAGTGGTACACTGTTATTCCGAGCTGCATTAGACGGGAATTAGGACTAATCATCGAGGGACAACCAGTAGCTAGAAAGCTCCACCGGCCATTTAGTACCTAAGTACTAGGAAGTTAAGGGGTGTTTTCTTTTTCTAGAAATTCGATGTCGCATTAATAATCCACCTCATCATGGAATTATTGATTAGTAGACGAATATATTTTAGGAATGACGTCGGGAATATCTTGTGCTTAAATATCTAGTATCGTCTGGCCAAGAGGGCATGTACTACAGCTCTCGTAACTACTTCATATACATCTACGTAATAGATAGACATCGGACATACTTTGTGACCAGAGAAAGGATGTCAGATACATCAATAATCTCTTCGACGAAAGAAGATCGCTCTGAGATCGAAGAAGAAAAACCTCCAAATGGAGGGTTGACAGCATGGCTACAAGTTCTCGGAGGACATCTAATATTTTTCAATTCCTGGTATGTTGAGAGTGTGTATCCATAGTACTACGTTTATTAACCGATAATAGGGGCATTGTGAACTCTTTCGGCGCATACCAAGAATTCTACGAAACGACACTCCTACCTTCCTATAGTTCTTCAGCAATATCATGGATTGGCACCGTACAGGCCTTTTGTCTTCTCGGAACCGGCATCTTTACCGGACCAATCTTCGACAGAGGCCATTTCCGAGCTTTGATCATCCTCGGCTCGTTCCTGACAGTCTTCGGGGTCATGATGACCAGTCTGGCAAGCGAATATTGGCAGATTATTCTGGCACAGGGCTTCTGCGTTGGTCTCGGAGGCGGCTTCATGTTTGTCCCCAGTGTGGCCATAGTGACGACCTATTTTACCACTAAGCGAGCGCTGGCTATTGGCCTGTTCGCTGCTGGTGGAAGCATTGGCAGTGCGTTGTATCCGATCATTTTTCGGCAATTGCAGCCTAGGATTGGATTTGCTTGGGCGACCAGGGTCATTGGATTTATTGCTCTTGGTACATTATCTATCAGTATTCTTCTGTTGAAGACACGCGTGAAACCCCCGCAGAAAGCCCGAGCGATGATTGATTTTGCGGCTTTCAAGAACGCGTCTTATACTCTATTCTGTCTCGGGTTATTCTTTACCTTCGTCGGGCTTTACATCCCAATTTTTAATATTGTCTCATTTGCCCAGTTGAACGCGGGTATAGGGCTCGATATGTCATTCTACCTCCTGTCGATCCTAAATGCAGGCTCAGCCTTCGGTCGAGTAATTCCCGGCCTCCTGGCTGACAGATATGGATCGTTAGAGATACTCATTGGATGCACACTAGGCTCAGCTATTCTTGCCTATGCCTGGCTAGCCGTTAATAATCTGGCTGGTCTGATTGTAATCGCAATTTTCTACGGGTTCACGTCCGGCGCAGTTGTCTCTGTTCAAGCCAGTGTTGTTGCGGCCATAGTCCCCGAATTCCGTTTGTTGGGTACATGGATGGGCATGGCTTTTTTCTTAGCAGGAGTGGGAATTTTAATTGGAAGCCCTATTAGCGGAGCAATATCCAGTGGTCCAACAGCAGGCTTTTCCGGTGCGCTGATATTTTCTGCTAGTTTTTCGTTGGTTGGGGGATTAATGTTCGTCGCGATCTGGATACTGAGATTTAGAAACCGATAAATAACCTTTGAGAGCGTTGTATTTATTTGATAACCATTTCGTATTGTGTTATTTTAGATGCATGCAATGAATGAGGAGTAGTGAGTCCAGGTCTTGAGAGAAGTTCGCAAACGTAGACATAGGTCCTGCAGTGCATGATGTTGCTAGACGCTGCATGGATGAGATCCGTATAAAGGTCTGGATGCTTTTGACAAGCAGATCGAGATACCTAGGAGACTGTATACTTAGTGTTGGGACACAGCTAGACCTTCTGGTCAGACCCTGGCATAATGACTAGAAATCAAGCAAGGCAAGGCAATCTCGCCCGGAAAGTAAGAAGAGATTGTGATAATAGCAATAGCAGTATATGCATATGTCTAACTACCCGATTCCAGGATCTCTGAAGGTCATCTAGCAATTCTTGACAGTTAGATACCTTCGTAACTAGAAATAAGAGCAAATGCATGATAAAGTGAGCATGCGAAAGGCTCATCACACATCTACCAAAGGGTACGCGAAGAAAAGTGAACTTGGGAGCGCTGATGGGGATTGGAAACTTTGTACACTGGCGTGAGAGGCACTGGGCTGCGTGCTGCAGAAGGACCAGATTGACCGACAGACAAGCTGGCCCCGTTTTATCCCCTTCAGCTTGCTTCCAACCCTGGAGCCTGGAGGCGCATCGCATGGGTCAAAGTTTCGGTAGACTGTAGCTCAAGATTTCTTCCTCCACAGTGTCAGTCTGTTGACAGAATATTAACCACCCAGCGAAAAGGGGACCTCGTTTAGGCTTCATGGTAATTCTCAGATATGGCCTCTAATTCCGCAGTAGTAACTGTCCTAATCTTTTCTTTCACAGCCCTCTCCGGTTCATTCAGCTTGGCGCTAACAAAGGTCAGAGGCAGGAGGAAAATAGCAGTTTTGCCTTCGCTTAGTCTCAGCAATGAGGACATCTTAGTCCCTGTCTTCTTTCCCCAAACATCCGCTTCTACCTAGGTAGTCGCCTTTACAATGATTGTGACAATCAGGTATAATTGAGCGAGTCAAGAGTCACTTCATGAACGCATTGGTACAAGGCAAGTTTGATTGCTCATAGCCTTGATTCTAAGAGATAGGAATATCTCTCGCAATGATATGGAAGCTAACACGGGATTGTTGTAGCCCATCTCCTCTGCTGGAACACGTATCTTTAACTTGAGAACATAAAGGCAGTCAGGCCCAAGCACTAGGTAGTAGGGGGTGCAAATTATTCCGCTGTCTAGTTGGCCAATTGGCCAATCATATTGAAGGATATGGAGGGCATTACCCAATAGGGTTAGCGAGGTAAAAAAAAGAAATAAAAAACAAGAAGGAAAAAAGTGACCGAAACAGGAATAAGCTGCGACAACAAGAAATCCTGCTGAAAGCGCTGGAAGCTTGTGCTCTACCACTGAGCTATTCAGCCAATTCCATGAGACCATCGTCCAGAACGGTTTAGCTGGAAGTTTTTACCTGCTGGGATAGATTGATGACAGCCCTAGGCCCCTAGGCATTAAATAGCTATCGCTGTCCTACATAAGGCGTAATGATCTTACTTTTTCTTATTTTCTTCTTCTTCTTCTTCTTCTCTCCCTGCAAGGTGGTCTCTTTGTTATATATTATATATTGACAGCCGATTGGGGGATAATGTGATTTCATGGTCTCATGCCAGCAAGCTATAGTGTGGACTGTGGGCTGTATCAAAAAAGAGTGGCATAAAAGCTGTAGTTCTGCATTCATGATGATTCAACTCGAGAATCAATCTCTCCAACTTTTATTGTCATGGCTAAGGACTATCCAAGTCGTCCGTCATCAGCAATAGGTGCCGCCGCATCACCATATCCCGATGAATGAAAGGACTGGAACAAAAAGGACTCGACCATTGCACAGTTTTTCAGAAAGTTCCAATGTCACTTCTGAGACACTGCTCTGATCGAGACAAAATTGCTTTCAAAAGGTACCAATACGTAGATAGATAAAGTGGTACTCGTCTTAGGCCTCAAGGTCGGTCTTAGAGAGCAGGAAGACCCGCAATTGGGCCACGCTAAACTCATCTCGATCGATCTTCACATTCTTAATCCGACGACACCTGAAGAAATCGGCGCAGGAATGATCGAATGCAGACAAGATTACAGTATGCTCTGTGAGTATGGTTATTTTGTGTGTCTACTAGGCCTGGGAACTCATCTCTCGTATAATCGCCTGGCTTGACGGATATCTACGTGGCAGTTGCCTAGGTAGTACCATTTTATCAGCCCGGCTTCATAGCACTCTGCTGCCAAGAATAAAATAGAAAGTACAGAGAAAACAGTGTGATGCATTAATTCATTAACCTGCCATCTATGCAAAAAAAGTATATTCAGCAAAAAGAGTACTGTAGGTACTGTACCGACAAACGAAAATGTCTGCGAAGAAAATACAAGAGATCCTCGTCATAAGTATCCAGGATGTTTATTCAGCTGCTGCCAAAACGACTTCTGAGCCAGCCGGTAACGCCCCCGTTATTTGACTGTGGTTGTGTCTGCGTCTCATTTGAATTGGAAGGTCCTGACTGTGATTCTGGAGGTGCTGATGCTGTGTGTCGTGAATATGAAGGGGCGTGATGATGATTCTGGGTGGATGAACCAGTACTGCTACGGTGGTTGGTCTGACTTCGGTAGGTAGAGCCGCTGTAGTCGTGATTTTGTTCGGATGGGCGTCGTGGAGGGGATTGTGGTGGACTGCTAGGTATGACAACCGGGTTATTCCTGCTGCCCGAGGCACCATCTCTAAAGAAAATATTAGGACTCCTGATCTGATAAACCATGTTTTTGTTTAAGGTTGGTAACCTTACCCTTGATCGATGCCTCGACGACAGTGGGGGCATGTGTTATGCTGCTTCAACCACAATTCAATGCATTCGCCGTGAAACCAATGCTTACATGGAAGCATAGTGACTTCGCTTCCGAGCTCGACCGCATCCATACAAATAGAGCACTCTGCTCTGCCTTCCACACCCAGCATCTCCTTGTCAACTGTTTTCTTGGGTAGGGACTGTATTGCACTTTCAGCAGCAGGGGGCGCTCCTTGGTTCATATTCTGGTCCACAAGCTGCGAAATGACACGGTCGAGCTCCTCTTGCGAGTAGACGGCGTCTCCGATTCGTCCTCCTCCAAGCATGCCAGCTAGCAAGGAAAGAGGATGCATCGGGCCCATTCCCGCAGTTCCCATGATGTGAATGCCGCCACGCGGACGCTCAAAGCCATCTCCGCCTGCGTCTGTCCGTAATAAATCAAATATACTGCATTCTTGTAAGCTCACTCCATGTACAAATCGGGGATACAGATCGTTATTGATCAGCATATTAAAAGAATTGATATAAACGTACTCGCTTAGATTTGCGAAAGGTATGATTGGTGGTTGCGGGCTGTCTGTATCCCTTCGCCACATATCTCCGTGTAAATAAGGACCCCTAGTCGCGCCAGGAGTCTCCCATGGGTCCTCTCGGTCTGGAGGAGGTACATGCCGATTTTGCGTATTGTATGCCCCAGCCAATTCTTGGAATATAGAGCCGACACTGCGGAGTAGAGGATCAGTATATGGCTCAGGCGATGCTGAGCCTCTTTGCCGTCCTGCCATGCCAGTAGTCCAGGTTGTGCTAGTAAATGTCACTCTCCCATCGGGCGAGCGGTAAGAGTGACGGCTAATCTGGGGGCCGTTCCCAAACGCTTGTGGTTCGCCGTCAGGCATCTCTGCCCACGGATTATGGTCGAGTAGCGGGTTTCTCGTGTCATGACGAGGAGATCGTGGAGACTGAGGGGGCCGGGGCTGTAACGAAGGAGGCAGCGAGGGGCTTGAAGGATGTGACTCATGACTGACGGCTGCATGTTCTTCGGCGCTCCCTTCGATCTTGCATAGACGTTAGTGTCTACCATTTTGAGGCATGTCAAAGACATCGCCACTTACAATCTCTGTGAAGTCAGAGCCACATCGTGGGCACATCAAACCAAACTGGTCTTTGGGAAAGACATCGTTACAATGATAGCACAGAACATCCTCTCCGCCCTCCGGCATACTGAGGGGTACTAAGAAGGTTTCAACCCCGATAAATTAGAGATCCCCGGTGATGTTAATTCGAGAATAAGTGAAAGGGCGTAGACAAAACGCAGGCCAATGTATTGTATGCCAACTGCCTGTGTTGGGTGTAAAGTTATATGTTTCTCTTCCTGCGGCAAACGACTATTTAAAGGCCGAACAAGTAAGTGGTGAGGACAGGTGACAAAGGCTCAGATGTTCAATGACGGATGGCCGGGACAAAAGCAGCTTTCCTTGCGCGTGCATAAACAGACTGTCGGAGTCCAGGACAGACACCAGGGCAGGGCAAATCGAAGTTTTGACTCTACGAGAGAGAGAGAGAGAGAGAGATTAGAAGTTGGTGATGGAAGAACTTAGAAGGGAAGGCGGCTGCGGAGCTGATGACGTTAGCAGCCGCCCGGCCTAAACAACAATGACACTAGACACAGCGGACTGTCACTTCACTGAATAAACTACTTCGCCACACTGGATATACTCAGGTGTATGTTACTCAGATACTTTAAATGTCCCGCTCAGTCAGAAAATAAATCAGCTCTCTGCCTCATGTACACAAGGCAGACAAGCCTCGCATTGAGATATACACAAACAGCCTAGACACAGTGGACATAAAGAACACAAGATACATACAATGGAAGTGAGGAGAAACGCCGTCGCCCATGCCGTAGTCAGTCAATTATAGCAATGAATGGAAATGAATGAACGATCATCATAATAAGAACAATACTCAAAAGAAAGAAACTCAATATGTACGAGGTTATATGGTCTTTGTCGTTGAATCGCAGCATCGTTTCTGTCGTATCTGGCCGTTCTCTCATCGCCTGCGCGAACCTCTCATAAGGAGACCGCCAAGCAGCCCAGCAGCAAGAGCGACACCGCCCACAATGGCAACCCCCATCAATCCCTCCTTGGCGACCTTGTCGTCGATGAGTTCCCGCAGACTGGCGGCCTGAAGATTCCCCGGCTCGTGGTTGAGCAGGTGGTCGTTATATTTGCGTGCTTCCCCGTAGTTTCCTAGTTTGAAGTTTCCCAGGGCAAGATAATAGAGACATTCCCGGCGACGTTCAGGCGCGCTGCGGAAGATTTCGGAGAGCAAACGGACGCCTTCTTGTTGTTGGGATCGAGTGTCGGATTTGATAAGGCCCTTCCGGTTGTCAGCAAGCTTCTGGAAGCGCAATCCCGCAAGCGCTACATACCCAGGCATAGTTGAACTTGGTCTGCAGTCCGACATAGTTTCCTTCCTTCTCGTACTGTGCTCGCAGGACCTGGAGCTCTGCAGGCTTCAGAGGACTGGGACAGGTTAGCATGCAGAATGAAGCGAATCATGGTGGTACTTGCCTCTCGGCATCCGCGGCGTCTGTGTGTCGTCGTCAGCCATGGCAACGCAACAACTCAGGTCCTGTCAGCGGGATTGTACATACATGGCAAATTAGCTCCCATATTGAGAAGACTGACGTTTGGAAGCTGGTATGAATGGCAGGGATGGGGGACTGCGGGAGTGTTCACTGTTCAGTTCAATGTTTAGCTCTGATGAGTCTGAGTCTCAGTCTGATCAGCGGACAAATGTCAAAGCCTCAGGCTCAACATGTGGCGGTGCAACTAGCCTCAGGCCGAAGTGACGCAGTGACGCAATGGCTGGTGTGGCTGGTGTGGCTGTTGCTCCCGCAACCAACCGCGTTTTGCTACAACAGAACTTCATCAGCTCAGAACAACAGGTAGACCCCAGCCATACAGCCCACAGTCGCAAATTACAATGCTGCTCGACGAAGACCCTGCCACTGTGCGTTGTCTTGCCCCTCAGCAATCAGTTTAGCCGACTAATCAATGCCGTGTGCAGCTTATCCAACACACAATCGGAAACTTCAACATCAACCCCGATAAACTCGCCGTAACCCGCATCAATGAATCACTGGCGACGCTCCAGCAATCGCGCGACTTGCGCATCCGCGAAGCAGAAACTGCCCTGCGGAAACTCTCGCGAAGCCTGAAATCCATCGAAGCGAACTACGACGAGACAGTGGCCTCGCACGACCCAGCCCGCCACGCCCAAGAGATCCTCGAGCTCGACGCGCAGAAATTCCGCATTGCGAAAGCCGCATCCGATCTGGAGATTGAGTCTGAGCGGCTTGAAGGGGATCTGGAGATGTTGAAGGAGCGTTTGGCGGAGCTCGAGGCACAAGGCCTGGAAGGCGACGAGACTGTCCGTCGGGAGAGAGAGGCTGATGATGCAACGATGTACGCACGCAGGAACTTCTTTTTACTCCCCTTTCTGCTATGGAGGATAGCTAACGACAACAGATTGCGTCTCAAGGTCTATCGCTCCCTCGGAATTGACGTCGAGGCCGACGAAGCCGGAAACTACAACAAGGCCATCATCCGCAACAGTCGCAAAGGTGACGTTCATGTGGTCAACATTGACCCGAAGTTCTCTCGATTTTTCTACGCAAACTACTTTTGGCAGACCATGCAAGGCTAGCGGTTTGTTGGTTGATTCGATTCGATTTGATTTATTTTTTTTTGTCATGATGGCAACGAACTGGCGTTGATGGGAGAGGTTCTGGCGTGTTGGTTATGTTATATACCCTCAATAATAACTTCAAGCATTGCCTCTATTGGCTAGGTGCATTTCTACTGAGTTTCCTTTTCCATTTCTGAAAGGTGCCCTACATAATGATAGGCGAGAAACACGATGCTCAGTGGTCGACTTTCCTTGGTGTTTCATCCGAGACGGGATGACTGATCTTTCTTACCAGTAACCCACCTTTGTATAATTCATCTATGAACAAAGAAAATATCTTCATTAGCGATGGTATTGAACTACGCTCGTCTATATGCGAATGGTAAGATCTGTTCCAACTGTTCTATCAAACACCATAGCACTAGAAGGTGAAGAAGCTAGAAGTTACAGTAACTAACTAAAAGCTAGAAGTGACCAAGGTATGTTGGAGAAATCTAATTTGATAAATGCTGAATATCATGAATTCCTCGGGAGTTCCAGTGTTCAGTGCTCACTGGTCAGCCTTCTTTCTGTTCCTGACCGTTTCACTTTGGCTATGCTTCAGCCGCACTGCACTTAGTATATGAGCCAAGCCAATGATCATGCCCTCATGGCAAGCATGGACAGTAAACTAAGTGGTTATAGGATAAGTACGGGCTCAGGCCCTGACATTTTACACTTATTAGTATCATAGTATGTACAATTTGGGCTAAGGTCCCACTGCGGTTGCTACCTAATCACTAAAAATTGAGTTACTCGTGGCCCGTGGGAAGCAGAGGTTTTAGTATTTATTATTTAGTATTTACAGACGGTGCCCACTGCCCAGGCTAAACACATCACAACGGAAAAAACACAGAAGCGTGACATGAGAGAGGAAGAAAACGATGGCAGATTCTACTCCCCAACGCCTGAGCAGAGCCCAGGTAGCCGCAATCCTCGACCAGAATACATACGACACAACTAACCAAGGATGGCTACTGCCAATCGAAATGCGATTTCGGCGGTTCGACGAGGAAGGCGAACCACCGAATGTCACCATGCTAGACACCGAAGAAACCAAAGCGGCGCTTGAGAAATGGTGTCAGCGTGCCTGTGTATTCCTGGATCCTAAGAACAAGGAGAATCTTCTGGGATCCCACGTCGAGAAGCTGGATGATTTGCTTTCCTCACTGATGATATGTAGTTTGTGGGTTCATAGGCAGAAATGGAGCAGGGATGAGATTATTGATAGGGCGTGTCCCTTGCTGGATCGTCTCCCCGCGTGCCCTCCAGAACTGCCATTTGAATATGGCGCAGGCAAGCGTGGCCAGAAGTCTCGTGCGGAAGGTATTTGGCCAGAGGAGTACTTTATTACCCCTTCTTCTTCATCTTCGTCTCCTCCTCCTACAGCGAGGACGGCGAGGACGACTAAGACAACGCTACGCAGTGGGTATAAATGGTCGAATCTTCGGGTTCTGTCCAGACCAAGTACAAATGTCGTGCGGATCGCTTTGTTCCTAGTCATGCAAAGGGATGTCGGAGTCGGGTTTCTCGGCGAATATCTAGACATCTTGACAGCGCTTCTCGACACAGCAACGGAGCTACTCCTTAAGAGCTCAGCAGATGCACGACGAGCTCACTTTGTTCTGCAGGCGTTTCTGTGGGCGACGTGGCAACACACAATGCTGATTCAACTTTGGTATGACGCGAAAACTTTTAGCGCGGGCACCCCCTTTGATCGATATAACTACCCTGTAGCAATGCCTGGGCCGGAGATTGTCGGGAAAGAGCGGCCAAATTATATGTGCAGATGGGCTTTTGAGCTGCTGCGGACCGATCTCAGCTCCGTAACGCAGGATTTCACAAGACTATTCGAGGTCTATAATCTCTATTTTGGGGACCGTACGTCGCGATGCAACATTTCTGGTCAGGGTGATAGTAGCAGCAACAGCAGGCCGAGAGTCTGCGACGGAAAATCGTCTGCAAACTGTCAAAGATTCGAGTCCGTGGATGTTCAAGACCAATCCGCTCATGACGCCGAGTGCCCTGGCTCTGCTTGCAGTCGCCTGATCTGGGACGAACAGTCGTACAAAGACATCAAAGGAGCCCGAGCGGTTTCTTTGGAAGAGACCGACGACACATTCATTCGATACTGTCCGGTCTCCACGGAGACCATGGCCGTATCTCATGTTTGGAGCCACGGTCAAGGGGGCCGACCTGAGACTGGGTTCAACATCTGCCTCCATCGCAGGTATGTTAGAGTGGCGAGGGCGCTAGGCTGCACTTCGTATTGGATGGACAGTCCTTGTATACCCACAGATATGGAGCTACGGTACGAAGCAATGGGCCAGATTAATAGTAACTTTCTCACCAGCAAGGTCACGTTGCTAGTCGACCGGGATCTCATGGAGATCGATATCCATCCACCCTCTCTGGAGTCAAAAGAAGCCATCGTGGCAACACTCGTTGTCTGTGACTGGAATGTTCGTGCCTGGACGCTTCTGGAAGGCATGCGGAGCTGCTGGAACCTTCACATCCTCTGCAAAGACAACCATGTAATATCCCTCGCGGATGTCATCAAAGATGTCTTAACATACAGCAATCTCTCTCTTGCATCGCCATGCTTAGCTTTGAGTCACTACCTCCCTTTCGACCGGCGTCCAGAGAAGGGTGAGACACCCCCCATCCAGATAGAGAAAGCAACATGTCTCTTGAATCACAGACACGCCACCAAGGACCGAGATGTGACGATGATATGGAGTCTGGTGTGCGGCACAACGCTCATCAAAGCGTCTGTGGACTTTTGGAAGTCCAGAATAGGAGCATCCATATCAACCGGATTCCTCGTGTCCAGCAGTCCGCGTCTCCAGGGCCATAAAGGATTCGGCTGGGCGCCGTCACGCCCGAATCTCCTGCCTCCCACGGATGTTACCGGAAGCACAGAACAATATCCGGCGTACGATGGACATAATAGTGTAGCAGGATACATTACCGAACAAGGTTTCGAAGCCCAATGGCTTATGTCCGTGATCAGCCGTGATCCGTTGCGTCTCACCTGGATGTCCTTGAGGTTCTACGAAGAGGACGAGGCTTACTATCCCTATTGGTTGAAGAAGTACAACAAGGGTGGAAACTCAAGGATGGATTTAAAAAGCTTATACGAGCTCCACTGTGCCATCGCACCAGTGTTTAAAAAGTACCCTTGGGCTGCCGTCTTGCTGCCTGCCATTAGAGATCGGTCGGCCACTGGAGCCTCGACTCCTCCCAGGCCGTTCCCGTACCAAGGGGAAGCCAAGGAGACACTGCTGGTGGTTGTTGGCTCGAATGATAGCGTAGAGTGGGAGTGGCAGTTTGTGCATAAGTGGGATACACGTTCTAAGCTGCCCGAATTTGCTCTTGTAGAGTTGTTGATTGTTTAGATATGGAGCTCGATTCCATGTCGTAGCTCAGTAGTGTCTAGCGGCGGTGTATAGTTTCTACTAGACTAAGAGCACGCAGCGAAGAGAACGTGCCAAAAGTAGATAATCATCGCAAGAGCTTTTCCTTAAGCAAGACCAGAAACTGTGCCTTCTTCTGCTCATAATCTCCTGTGAAATCGTCGAATATAGCTTGGCGGGCCAGTTCTGGGTAAGAATCCTTTAGTAGCGTCAACAAGTCATACTTTTGCGTCTCTGACAAGTTTTGGCATTCCCACTCAGCCAACCATGCGGCTTCCTTTCGAGAGATCTTGTCCTCGACAAGCCCCATATCGGGAATATCGCTTCCGTCCCATGTTAGTACAACATCTGGACGCGGTCTCTCATCGGAATCTGTGACTGAAGTAGCAGTAGCAGCAACAACCTGCGGGTATCTCATCTCGACCCCCAGGGCTGCCAATCCCAAATCCTCCTCCGCCCTGGAATTCCAGAGGACTTGCTTTACGGCGCCACCGCCACTCTCCATCGTCATAGTCATCCACAAGAGCGGATACGGACTTCTAGTCAACGTATCCCTGACTCCCTTCGTGGCCTCCCGCGGACTAACCAAGATAGCCAACTTATCACTCGTCCGCCAGCCGATAGGTGAATGACGGAAAGCACCCTCTAGTTCCCTGACAAGATTGGGTCCCAGTTTCGTCCTGAGTGCTTTGCACTGAGCAACGATGCGAATCGGCGCGAATTCTCGGCCGGGGATATGCCATGTGCCCACGAGGTCTATGCCTGCATCATCACGGCCGCCGATTCGTTTTAGATCGAACGCGAAGCGCCGGAGAGAAGACTGGACGGTGTATTCGTACTGGGTGCCAATAAACGTGGTGCTGGTTTCTGGTAAAGCAGTGCGTTTTGCATGCGAGAAGAAGGACTGTAAGTCATGGTGGTTCTGTGAGGGAGCTGGCGGAGCTTCGGGGAGATTCAAGAGGCGGCGTGTGAACGGGCTTAGTTGCTGGAAAACGCGAGTAGATGCGAACGAGCGAGAGTGTCTGCTTGTTGGTAGAGCCCATGGTGACCTGTGCAGTACCATTTCTCTCTTTTCAGAGTTATGGTCTGTCGAGCATTGAGTATTGAGTCTCAGTCTTGGAAGTTGGAGAGTTCGGCTCCCCACAAAATCTCCGCGGCCGCCGACTCTCCGATCTCCACTCGTTTTCTACGGCTTCACTTCAACATAACTTCTTCCACACTGCTCATTATCCCAGAAAATTCTAACGGGCCTTGAAAAGATCCAAATTCGACATCCCAGCAATGGCGGACATTCTCACCCAACTCCAAACGTGTCTCGACCAGGTAAACCACCAAAGCCAAGGCTTGTCCTGCTACTCAAGTAACTCAACACCAATCTAACAGAAAATCATATCCACAGCTTGCAACTCAATTCTACGCAACCCTCTGCTATCTCAGCACATACCATGACCATGTCCCCGCCACACCCCCACCGCCTTCCGCCGGTATACTAGATGTGATGCCTCCTCTCGCCAAAATCCCGCGCAACCAGCCCTCGGCCGCACCCATGCCCGCTGGCGCAGTCGCAAAGCAGAATGCAGAGCAGCAGCAGCAGCAGAAACAGGGACAAGGCTCACCTTCCCAGGGACCCGGATCTGCGGGCGCAGCAGCAGCAGCAGCAGCAGAGACATCAACCCTCCCACCAAGTGCCGCAGCCGCAGGCGCAGCAGCATCATCATCACTAACACCCGGTCAAGGGGACCCCAACCAACCACCTCAACCAGACTCCCCACAGCTCTTCCTGTACCGACAAAAGGAACTCGCGCGCGACCTGATCATCAAGGAGCAGCAGATTGAGTATCTAATCGGTAGACTGCCGGGAATCGGCGCGTCGGAGGCAGAGCAGGAAGCACGCATTCGCGAATTAGAGAGTGAGCTGAGACATGTCGAATTTGCGCGGGAGAAGAAGGCCCGGGAGCTTAGGAAGTTGGCGAAGAGGCTTGAGTTGGCGTTGGGGGCTGTTGAGAGGGGGATCTACTCGCGACAGGAGTGAACACCTTGTTTTGTTGATTCTTTTCCTAAATTTTATTCTCTGAAATTTCATGATACCCCAGAGCCAGCCAGTTATCTTACTTTATTACAAAGAAAAAATCAAATAAGAGCAAAATAAATCATAGATATTCTCATTGTAGGTGATATAATATATAAAACCATATAATATCTGGCTGACTTGCGTCTATATTCTGTATATCAAGATCAGAAAATCCAGCCACTGTAAATAAGAAGATATGCCGTCTAAAACATGTTGTCAACCTGCAATAAGATAGATCATTGTCATGAAAACGGGGATGTTCTGGGGAATGACAGTAACATGTCTATCATGCCACGAAGATCTCTCAGCTGTCGTAACCGTTTCGTTCTCATGGAGCCCTGCAAGAAAAAAGCAACGAGAAAAGGGGAAAAGGAAAACATCCATATTGTTGACCAAAAGCCAACTGGGTATCGATTCAAGCCATATCGCCGTCCCCCTGACACCATGAAATAACCGTAAGCAAAAAGCAAAGAACAGACGACAACCCTGAGATAAGATAAAAATAAATAAAAATAAAAAAATAATGAAGCTAGATCATTTCAATTCGTAACCATCAATCCACCGATTCATTCACCTAAAGAGGCTTCTGTAGGCTTGCATCCGCGCCTCTTGGACTTCGCGTTTGTCGAGCTTGCCACGAGCCATGCTGTCTTCGGCTAGCTGCTGCTTCTTTTCGGCCATTTCAAAGATCTTCTCCTCGATGCTGGATTTCATGATGAACTGCACCGTGGTCACCTCACGAGTTTGACCTAACCGATGCACGCGGTCGACCGCCTGCGCTACTGCCGCGGGGTTGTACTGTGGCTCCATGATGTATACCTTCGAGGCGCTTGTCAGATTAAGTCCAACACCTCCAGCTCCGATGGTAGCTAGCAGGATGGTGATATTGTTATCGTTGGCGAAACTGGCCAATGCCCGATTGCGCGCTGCAAGAGTCATTGTTCCGTCAAGACGAGTGAATCCATCAAATCCGTTGTCCTTCAAAGCAATCTCTATGAGATCCAAATGGGACGTCCATGCTGAAAAGATCACGCTCTTGATGGGAGGCTCATTTTCCAACTTGGCACTTTCCTCTGCCGAGCTTTGCAAGTGTGCTATTAAAGCCAATGTCTTGGTATGCGGTCCCTCGTACTCTCCCAGAAGCTTCGCACGCTTGCGGTTGGTCTTGGCCTCTGCTTGACTTTGTGCATACTGTTCTAGACCCGCTGGCGTAATAGTAGAATAGGTCATAGGAATCCACCCTTCGCATTTGATGCATCGGGTTTGACTAGAGGATGACATTGGCTGCATCACAAACCCGTCTTTGATCGGATCGAAGCAGTCAAGACAAAGAACGTCAAAGCAAGGGAACATCACGGCTATTGGGATTTTTGGGTCAGCTGCACCCATCTCTGTGTTGCTGTTCTCAACCAGTGGCTTATTGCACATCGCACAAACAGCGGCTGAAGATTCTTCCATCAAGGTGAACATCTCGTAGGCCTTCTTGTCAACCCCCCAAGTCTGACCCTCGTTTTCTCCCTCTTCAAGGTCAATGGCGTCATGGACACTCATGCCCTTCATGCGTTCACGGTCCTCCTTGTCGAGTAACTCTTTCCCGTGGGCGCTAATCTGACGAAGGATCATCATAGCCTTGAGTACATGATGGTACATCCGGCCTCCCATGGTACTCTTGCTTTCATTTGTTATTATCTTCATCATGAGGTCAGACTCCTTGCGGAAGAATTCATGCAACTGAGCTTCTTTCTCCGAGAAATCTAGCATGATAATCTTGTCGTGTCGAGGAGGAAGATTGATCTTGTCTTTAACCCGGCGTAACGTAAACGAGTCCACAAGCACGCGCAGACTCGCAAAGACACTGGGATCGCCTAGTTTAAAACGGCTGAGTATGTGAGCAGAAAACTTGGACTTGTCGTCGTACGGATACAGCTGAAGGAACCTTGTCACAGATGCAAGGTCATCAAGGCGGTTCTGAACCGGCGTTCCAGTAACAGACCACCGGCGCTGTCCATTCAAACGAAATATTGCCTGACTTTGTTGTGCGGACTGCTCGCGAATTACATGGGCTTCGTCAAGGACAATGCGAAACATGTTCATCTTAAGCAACGGGCTGTTTCCTCGCTTAGATCCGCGGCCGTGAATTTCACTGGAGATTGTGCTGTAAGTCGTGATAATCAAATCGTACTGGGACAGTTCCTCGACATTTGTGGTTCTCGAAGGGCCATGAAACACGTAATAAGAAATCGCATCCTCATCTAAATGATCCTTGATCTGAGAAACCCAGTTGTTGACGGCGCTAAGAGGCGAAACAAGGAGCGTTGTCCTGGCATTACGAATACCAGGAAGGCGTTGCACTAGCCCAATATCAGGCGAGAAACTTTCCCATTCTCGCGAATCCGGGAGTGTCTCAACAACGAGAGAAAGAATGCTCAATGTTTTGCCGAGACCCATCATATCAGCCAACAAGCCTCCATACGTCTGAGCGGGTTCTCGATCGAGAGTCATCCCACTGATAATTTCACGATACCGTTTGTTTCCTCTGGTGTCGTAAACGACACGCCACAGGGAGTTGTTCTCCTCTTCTTTGTCTCCATACCTGCGGTCTTTCTCCTTCTCCAGCATGAACCACAAAGCTTGTTTCTGATGACGGAGAAGAGGCGTACGAATCAGCGGTGACGGTTCCTTCTCCGGAATATTCTCCGTAGACTTAAGTTGATCGAACATTTTCATAATAGCGTCGTTAATCTCTTCAGCCGTGCGGACTTCATACGTAGTCACCGCTCGTGAGCGGGAACTAGAAACAGGAGATGGACCAAAGTTTGGTAGATTGCGTCGTAACTTTGTATGAGGATTGTAGACTGTCACTCCTTGGCTCACCATAGACGGGTTGGTCAACCAGACATTTGCTTTGCTTAAGAAACTGCCAACCATATCTGCATGTTTCCTCGGCCCGAATAGGTTGATTGAAGCGCGATAATTCGCAGAGCATGGTTGCCACACTTCTTCACCCGCCATTCTTCGCCGGAGTTCAAGGCGAGCTGTCATGGTAATACCAAAACTCGGTGAATCCAGCAGAGGCACGATAGCTGCAGCCGTTCTAGCGTCGACTGTCCCGAAGAACTTGCCGTAAGGATCAATAACATTTATCCGGTTTGCTTGGCCAGGTGCATGATGGGTACCCAGTTTTATGCTAGGCCAATCACGCGAGAAGTCGTCGAAAAAATTGTTCTTAGCAGGCTTGGGTACTGTGTGCGCTTGGACCATTGCATTTTCAACTTTGCCGTAGCATACGATTTGAGTGCTCAAATCCACAGAACCAGTGACTTCGACATCGTCGTCCTTAGGTAATTCTGCATTCGCTCAGTTATTATTTGCTGTAAATGCGTAGTTAAAAAGAGAAGAAAAGAAAGAATACATACCTGTAGTAAGATCCACAATCGGTGTGGCGGATTGAGATGCTTGTTTGCCTTCTTTGATATATTCACCAAGACCATTATTTCCCGAGTCACCGAACTGGGATTTGGTTTTGGTTGGCGGCTCGGTAATAGCCGTCTTCAAGCGCTTTTTGGGCTGGTCTTCACGACGCTCAACGTTGTAGATGTCCTCAATCAGAGAATTACGCTCAATTTTTGAGTCTTCAGTCTCCCTGTTGCGCTTTCTGCCGATATCTTCTTCATTTTCACTGGAGATTTCGTCGCCATTGATAAATTCATACTGTACATCGCCAGTAGTACTGGGGGCCATGCTGGAAGTTGTAGGCGACTCTGATTTGGAGTCGTCGCCGTGAGGAGACGGAACGGCTGTGTTAGACTTGGTACCGGGAGATTGTAAACGTGGATTCAAGGCTTCTTGAGCCATCGTTGGCATTTTTGCATGAACTGGCGCAGCAGTAGTAGCGCTTGCTTGTGTTTTGTTGCGCTGTTTGGGGCCTTTTATGTGTAAGTGATGTTCAACGGTGGCGCAAAATCATTGAATGCGGGGTTTACGGAGATGGAAAGGTTGCACGGAGAGTGAAGGATTTGAGGAAGATCTTGTGGGCAGAAGAAGATCTCACTGAGAGAGAGATAAAGGCAACAATGAAAGCAAGTAAAAGCGTTGATGCAGAAACTCACCAGTGGACGCCATCTTCTTTCTATACGACCTCGGGTCTAGAAGCATAGCCGCTCGGGAAGCCATGGCGCATCAACAGAAGGCGGAGTGAGAGGCAGCCGAAGGAAAGACAAGAGAAGTCTATCAGATATAGAAGAAGTCTTCTCATGTAGATAATATAGGATGGTGATGCGCTTGGAGTTGTGCCCTTGTCTTGTAGAGGTCTGGGAACATTGAGGCAAGATGCGTTCTTCCTCGGCGGGGGAGTGTTGTTGCTTGCATGCGCAAAAAAGAAGGCTGAAGTGAGGTATACTGCACGAGGCTGCCAGCAGCTGTTCCGTCGTCGTGTCTTCTCATAGATCCCTCACATCCGCGTGTGGACGTGAGGCGAGCGTGAGGGTGAAATTGAAGAGTGGTGGAAGAGTAAGCTCGACGTTGCGGCTCCCGAGTTCCTCCAGCATGACGGCGCCAAGAGATGCGATGCGATAAGATTACAGAACAGATGAACCAGTTAAGATGCTACATAGTACATAGTACATACTCTAGACAACGCGCACTTTAACAGGCTGAAATCTGCTTTTAGATATTTCACAATCGTATTCTTCTTGCAGATTGCTTATCTTCAAATTTCTAGAAGTGCTTGTAGCCTTATACCAAGTAGACGAGAACGTGACGCCGTCCAATGAGATTTGTCTATCGCAATTAGTAAACGTGCGTTTTCGCTCTAGTGCGTTTTTCAATACGGTATCGTAATGACCATACATGCTGTAACTTTGAAGGCCCTAACTCTCCATATCAGGAAATACTGCTCGATTTGATCCAGTCTTCCTGACGACGAACAAGAGTAACCCCGTTCTAATTAAGAAATCTAACTAGCAAAAAATGCAATAGACTGCCACTCCAGAAATACAACAACGCTCCCAGGCAACTCATTGCAATGGCACGGCGATTAGGACTGATACACCCCCCTGGTGGGCTGGAAAGCTAGATATTAGTACGAACAGCAAAACAGAGTAATATCTAGACATTGCTCCAATGCTATCACCACCTCCTCCTGTTGGCCTCTTCATAAGCTTCCTTGTCGTGTAATCTCCATTCACGGTCCGGATCGGTAGATTTACGGCGCCCTGCTTTTCGCGACCGATCAATTTTCCTGATGCCGGTGAACGAACACTTGCCCGCGTCAGGTGCAATAAAAGTGCCAGAGAGTGCATTCGGACCGTGGAATTCCACAAAGCACAGACTGTTGTCAGACCCTAGTATAATCTCGTCCATCCCGGTTTCTTGGCCTCTCCAGCGATATTTGAACGCGCGGGTGTGGGAGGAGGGAAGAGACGAAGAAGGGAAGAGGAAGCTTTCTGATTCAAATTCCGAGGAAGCATCTTGTTCTTCGTCATTTTCGTCCTCATTCTCGTCCTCATTCTCGTCCTCATTCTCGTCCTCATTCTCGTCCTCATTCTCGTCCTCATTCTCGTCCTCATCCTCGTCCTCGTCCTCGTCCTCCTCGACATCTTCACTTTGAGAATCGACAAATCGCATGATCCCTCGGTAAGCGATGAATTCGAACGACGCAAACATTTGGACCTGGTCGTCCTCTGTTGGCTTGGTAAACTCGATTTCAAGGCTGCATTTTTGTCCAGCAGATCCCCACTCACGCTGAATATATCCGCAATCAATTAACCACCATCTGCTAACATTCCATGGACCTTGACATCGTCGTCCGTTTGAAATTTCCCGCTTGTATGCTCTCTTAAATTTCGCATGAGCTGCCCTTGCCCTTTCAGCTGCCGCCCGTTTCGCTCTTGCAGCAGCACGCTCTTCTTTTTTGCTGAGTTCTGCAAGCGCAGAACGAACAGCCAGCTCGTCCCGTCCGACGACGACGTGGTGGTGGCCAGTTCTGTATCTCCTCATCTTTCTCGTCTCGCAAAAAAAGTTCATCTGGCGACAAGCTTGCTCGATCTTGTCGCACCGGTCACGCACTTCAACAAGAACCGTGTCCTTCTCTGTCATCGGGGCTAGCACGAGTTTCTCGTACAAGAATGCTTTCGGCCACAGGCTGGTGTGGCAACCTTGCAGGGGCGTCTGCGCGAGCATAGCGACAAAGCGATGGTGGGTTCCTTGCGAGAGGCTTGCGAGAGAATGGGTGCGCAGTATGAAAATGAGAACAAAGCTGCGATCGCGGAAAGATGGAGCACTGCGCATGATAGTGAAAAGGCTGCCGAGTAGCGGCAGCCCCCGAAATAGACACTGCGCCCTCCACCACCTGGCCGATCGTTTAGGACAGCCACGGTGCCGTTTTCGGGCAGTTCAGTGGTGAGTGGGGGAAGGGATGTGGCTGCGTTGGCATCATACAGCGTGTCACCGTTCCAATAGTCACGCATTCGGAGCTCTCCGTTATCGACACGACAGCAGTATCTCCAGCCGGAGATAGTCTCGAAAGCATCAGGAACTACGCATGGAGGCTCGCCGATTTGGTCCTTGGCTGCACGGTGTAGAACGAGTCCATATTCCAAATTCGTAGGTATGTGGGTTTAGAGTCAGACGGACGATTCTGGTATATATGTTGTCGCGTCTTTCCTTTGCTTGTTCCTGCTTGCTTAGCTCTCTGGCAACCACGGTCTACTGTCCCATCATTGAAGTTGTTCCGTGTTTACAAAATTGTTTACTTCTAGCCCAGGTGGGGCATATTTAGTACATGATTTACTAGTGTGTATGTATTTCGTATTTACCACGGGGAAAGGCTGAAAGCCAATACACTATGTATTGTATGGTACGCATATAGATGAGATGATGTTTATCCAGTGGATGTCCTACGAATTGTGGGGGATAAATTCTTTCTTTTTGTCTTACCTAGGTAGGTCTGATGTTAGCACATTCTCCCTAGGTAGTTATGTATTTGTGGATTCAAGATGCTCAATGACTACCTAGGTACATATTAACTTACCTAGGTATATACTATTTAGATTTATAGGGGAAAATCAAGGTTATGAACCTCAAGCATAATTATTCATTTCGTTCACCACATGCTACCTAGGTAAAGTCGCCATATCCATGGATAGCTTCCACTTTGGAACTAAACCGCTTTTCATCGATTGACCAACACCGTTTGCACCCCAGAACTTGGAGTCAGACTCCATCATTTTAAGTCCTGTCTTTTAGAACTGCTCTTGCTTTCCTTCTGAGGGGTGGTTGGAACGTCATCCAAATGTGTATTGCAATGCATACAACGGTTGTGGTTGCAAGCTACGCACTGCGGGTGTAGCTTGACGATGGCAGGGCCATTGTAGCATTTACACTGCATACACGGTTTTGAGATTCTCAGTCAACTGTCTGTCCATTTGTATATTATGTCCAAAAAGATAATAGACGCACACAAATGTAAAGTTCCTCTGGCATAGGCACGGCGAATGTCTAATAGTTTGAAGGAGGAACTAGATCAAGCTATTAGTTCATAGTCCGCGAAACTTTCTCTCAAACACGCATACCGTTGTGGTTTCAAGGCTGTCTTTTCTGTGTTGAAGTTCGAAGCGATCTTCTCGTCGTGACTGATGTGCCAGACGAATCAAACAAAACCTGCTCAAGCTAGGTACAGGAGGGAGTCTTCTGCCGAGCAGCTTCACACCTGTGGTGGACATTCATGGATACCTAGGTATTTATATATTTTTGTCCCTAGTGCATACCTAGGTATTCAATATGTTGAGCACCAGGAATAACCCGGATCATTTTTTGATCTCGTCAGTCATCCGACGAGCACATGGTCTCCAGCTTGCATATCCATTCGTCTGAGTTCGTGGCCTTCATGCTTTGTAGATAGCGATTATTGAACTCCAATACCATGCAGTGCTTGCGTGGAACTTGTAGAACGAGCCGGAGCAATGGATTGGGCAGCCACGCTCATATTTTCTTCCCTCTCGCTCCTTTCTCTCTGTCTCTTTCAGCAATACTGCATTGCGAATTGGCTTGGGTTGCACTCGTTAGTAGACTAGATAGTGGCGAAATCAAGTAGAGATATCTTCCTGGCGACAACAGGTCTTGCAAAGCATCTAATTATATGCCTTTGAGCATGGAATAGCAAATTGGATGTCATGGAACTATCCTTTAGTTGAGTTTTGTGATTGATTCAATGACGAGAGGAAAAATACTCACCGCCACGATTTTCAACGATGGCACAGAGATCTTAATACCAGTCAAAGTCGGAGTTCACATGTAAGATTCTGTACGATAAGGGGAAATTAGAGCGAATAGAATTGATCATTCGAATAGGCAGCCTAACCGATTAGCCTGTCTCTGGTAGTTACGTTATTTGATACCAGGTAGATGATGTGCGCAGGCTCATCAAGGAATGTTCCGGATTCTTCTTCCGATGGCACACGGCTTCGTGTGGCAGCACATAACGATATTCATCTTTCTGAGGGACGTCTGATTAGTAACTATTATTGCAAGCTGGTAGTTGATCCTTTACCGACGCCATGAATTGACATTCAACTGGTATGCCAAATGGCGAATAGTAGACCCCCGGCGACCGGATATTTCGGGCAAAACTGCAGGGTCAGACTACCTAGTATCTATGCATGTCAACGTCAGGCCAGAGGCATGTATACAAATGATTGGCCGCGTCATTGTATTATCACTCGGAATGTAGAGTTGCTGCAGCGGTACTGGTTCTTCCTCTATCTGGCAGTGAACAGGACCGACAGCGCGCTTAAGCAGCGTCCAGTCGGAGGACAAGGAAGTATTCTATAAGGCTGCTGCATAACATCTCGCAGTCATCTGATTACAGCCCGTGTTCTCAGCTGAAACTGATTCATCCGTTTCCAAGGCTTTGGCCGGCCTGAATCTGAATATCGGTATAACTTCACTGTTTCAATGCGTCCCTCGATGCGCCCATCTCTGGGAAAAATGAGGCATTGCAAGACGGCTCCTATACACCGTCTAAGCTGATACCTAGGCTCGTAAGGCAGAGAGGTATGGTTTGTTTAATCAGATGCGCGTTTGCCGAGTAGATGTACGCGCATCTCCGACTGTGCTACTATGAGTTCTTGATATTGGAGACTCTGTTAAGCGAATTAACAAATCCGACGAATATCAATCATCGTTCATTTATCATCTCGTAGACTTATAACAGTTTGTAGTCGTACGTATGTATAGAACTGCTTCGACCAATCAGCTCGCAGCATCGGACCTCGGCTGCTGCGGCCACCAAGAAGTCAGAGCCAGAGAGTCATAGAGACAGACACTCCGCCTGTAGTCTTCGCTTCCTCGTCTGCGCCAGCGCATCGCTTGAGCTGAAATGGAGGAGATCGTCTACCAGCATTTGCAATCAAAACCATAGATTGTCCTTGTTGTTGGCGCCCTGTTCGCCATGGCTCCTGCTGTTCCCGCGCACAAACAGCGCAGAGCCAGTACACGACGCGCACGCCCCCCAATATCAGCACGTCTGATACTCGACAGCCATCTGCGGGGGGACGTTGCTGTGCTTTCTGACGATCTGGTGGCGGATCTGTTTCCTAAAGTCGATCTGTCCGGTAGGAAGAATAGACAATCCGGCCTCCCCAAGCTCTTCACATGGGAATTCACTGACCAGCCATAGAAGCCGGATTGAGCAAGGATCCAAGCCATGGTCCGCTTTACGTCGCGATATCTCCCTATACGCCACAATACCATGCCGTTGACGATGTGCCATGGACTATTATCCCTGCGCGGGTGCAACCAACTGAGCGCTCCCAAGTCGCCCCAATCTCGCATTCCACCGTCCTGTTCCCGGCCTCGGCAAACTACCTGCAGTCCTTTTTCCAAACACTAAGTAAGCTGGACCCTACACGCCATGCCATTCAACCATCAAGGCCATTGGAAATCCGCGTGCTAGACGTCGTTCCTCTTCATCTCGATACCGTCTATGTTACCGTGGAGCGGAATCTACTCCGAAATTTAGACGATGTGCAAAGCAAGTTCGGCGGAGGATTCAACACGCGCGCACAGGGAATTAATGGGTTACGGGGAAAAGGTGGCAAGGCAATGGAGGTTAAGCGGTATACGAAGAAGGCAGCTGCTGAAGCAGAGGGGCGGTTAACTGCCGCCATTCGCGAGGCTTTATCGAACCAAAAAGTCGTTCACGCTGGAGACATGCTTCCTCTTCCATTGCCATCGCATCCTATCACACATGTCCCGCCTCCCCCGGCAAAAGTAACCTTCTGCGAACCCGTTGCGCAGGGCTTACTGTTTCCCACTACGAAGATCGTTTTGGTACAATCTCGCCCCCATGGAGCTCGTCATACGCACAAGGGATACACCCTGGCCGGGCCAGGCCTACTAAAAACCGCTACGGAAGAAGAGGCAGATGATACTGCAAACGAGCAATTCTTTTCAGCTGCGGAAGATCGGGCTTTAGAGAGCAATACGGATATGGAGAGTGCCTCTCCGCCGGACGACTCCGAGACAGACCTATCTGCAGCCAGCGATCATGATTCTTCAGAGGATTCGCTTGATGATATGATTTCATTGGCAGCTCCTCAATTACCACAGCAACCTTCAGGGGCAATGTCAGCCATGTCTTCCATGACTCCACGCCCGGGTGGCCGCCGCATGGATGGCGCTAATACGCCTGGTTCGGTTATATCAACGTTTACATCTGGTACCGCTCGTCCAGGGCGTATTGGTGGCAAAACGTTCAAAGCCGAAAGCCTCTTAAATCGGGTCTCAGTCGAGTTACTGCACCCGAAGCCCAGAGATGACGATGATACCGATTCCTTTGTCTATGTTGATATCAATTCGCTTGTCAAAGTTGGCTGTTTCTCTGGTGATTGGGTTCGTATCGAGGGTACAGAAGAACCTCAAGCCAATCCCTTTGCGTCATTATCATTTGGAAGCTCGAGTCTGGGTGATGAGGACTCTGGCAATTGGCGTGCTGTCCGAGTGTTCGGTATATCTGGCTTGCCGTCTCCAAAGCCGCGTTACGCTGTCGGTCCGTCTTCGGATCGACGATCGAGCATCTCTCAACTGCCAGGGCAGCGCCTTACGCCAGCGGTGTTTTTGCCACCATTACTTCTTAACAACCTAGAAAATCCCAGATATGTAAAACTTTCCCCTCTGCCATTTGCATCAGCTCAAGGATCAACTCGACCTGGACTACATCAGAGCATAAAACCAGGCTCAAGCAAGACTCCGCCAGTCGCTAAGGAAGTGACTCTTTTGAAAATATCCACCCCATTGTCCTCGGATCGTTCTATTCAATCTGCTCTATTTGCTGGGTTGCGACGATATTTTGAATCCAAGAAACGACTTGTCAAAAACGGGGATCTTGTTGGAATCAGTGTCGACGAGGGATTGGGAAGAGCTATTTTTTCTCCTGTAAAGGCATCTGAGAGTGGCAATGTGGAAGATGATTTGACTTCAAAGCTTGGTTACATCCCGGATTCGTCATATGAGGTGAATACTACATCTCGCAAGGTTGGGGTTGCTTGGTTCAAGGTTGGACAAGTAGTCGTCCCGTCTCCCGAAGAACAGGATGGAGACGACCATTGGGGCGGCGTGGCTATCATTGATTCGTCAAGTACGCGCATGGCACAAGCGGGAAGTATAGTTAGTAGGATTCCAGGGACTCTCAAGAGCGGATGGGAATACTGGCTTGGGGTCAAATTCCTCCCTCGAGCGCATACCGACGTCCCGCCTTCCCAAGGATTAATCACAGAGTTACCGAAATTTTTCACATCTCCTATTCAGAATCGAGTTAGAGAGTTGATAACGGCCGCAACAAGCCCTCGGGCTATACAACTAGGCATGCCTCCGGTTGTCATCCTTCTGACATCAACTCAGAGACATATCGGAAAGACGACGCTGGCCACGCGTGCATGTGCAGACATCGGTCTTCACGCCTTCACCGTGGATGCCTATGATATACTGACCGAGGGCGGCGCCAATGGTGGAGATGTCAAAACTGAAGCGTATATAAAAGCTCGGGCAGAGAGAGCGTTTGCTTGTGGTCCCGGTTCTACGGCTCTAATTATTGAGCACATCGACGTGCTCACAGCAGATAGAATTGCAACCGCCATGAAAGAGATAATTGCGGACTCACGTGTGGTAATTGCAACAACAACTGAGGTGGATAAGATACCAGAGGCGATCCGAAGTCTTTTCACGCACGAGCTGGAGATGACAGCGCCCGAAGAAAAAGAACGAGAGGGCATCTTGCACAATGCAGTTATTGATCTCGGCATCAAGATATCTCCTGATGTCGATCTTGGCGCTGTTGCTGTGAAAACAGCCGCCCTTGTAGCGGGCGACTTGGTTGACGTTGTGGAACGCGCATCTCTCGCAAAGATTGATCGCCTTGAAAAGCTCTCTCGAGCAGCGAATGAGCGTCATGCTCCCGACGGGTCTGTGACTCTCCGTGACGTCCAATTAGCCGGGGGCGATGCAGCGCGGTGCGTCACAAAAGCCGATTTTGATCTGGCCGTCGATGCTGCGAGAAAGAATTTTGCCGATGCCATTGGTGCACCTAAGATCCCCAATGTTACCTGGAATGACGTCGGAGGATTGAGCAATGTGAAGGATGCTGTTATGGAAACGATCCAGCTCCCTCTTGAGCGGCCGGAATTGTTTGCCAAGGGCATGAAGAAGCGGAGTGGAATTTTGTTCTACGGACCTCCTGGAACGGGCAAAACTCTCCTTGCTAAGGCTATTGCTACTGAGTTCTCACTTAACTTCTTTTCCGTGAAAGGCCCGGAATTGCTTAACATGTACATTGGCGAATCCGAGGCGAATGTCCGCAGAGTATTTCAGCGGGCTAGGGATGCACGTCCCTGCGTGGTGTTCTTTGATGAGCTTGACTCGGTAGCGCCCAAAAGAGGAAACCAGGGCGATAGTGGCGGAGTCATGGATCGTATTGTCAGCCAGTTACTTGCAGAACTAGACGGCATGAGCGGCGGCGAAGAAAACGGCGGTGGCAGCGGTGTCTTCGTGATTGGCGCTACCAATCGACCGGACCTGTTGGATGCGGCCTTACTGCGTCCTGGCCGTTTCGATAAGATGCTATACTTGGGCGTTTCGGACACGCACGAAAAACAGACCAAGATTCTGGAAGCGCTTACTCGAAAATTCACACTTTCTCCGGACGTATCTCTTTCGCGAATTGCGCAGCGATTGCCTTTTACATATACCGGTGCCGACTTGTATGCTTTGTGCTCAGATGCCATGCTCAAGGCTATTACGCGGCAAGCAACGAGTGTGGATGAGAAGATCAAGTCACTGCCAAATGGGCCCGTTAGCACGGCGTATTATTTCGACCATCTTGCTACGCCGGATGATATTGCTGTCATGGTGACAGAGGACGATTTCACGAATGCGCAGGGCGAGCTTGTCGCTAGTGTTAGGTGAGTTTCTACTACCCTAGCTACATCTCTCTAATTTTCTAGCTAACCGTCAACAGCGCCAAGGAACTCGAGCATTTTGAGCGAATCCGTCGATCATTCGAGTCTTCTAGCACCAAAGAGACGGAACCATCGCAACCTCGAACTATTGCAGATGCCATCAATGGTCTCAGTCTCGGAAGTGAGATCGTCACGAATGGCGATGCTCATCAGAGCAGTGGTATTAATCCCAAGCAGGGCACTGCCACGAGCGGCAGTAGTAGAAATAAACCTGCACGCGTAGCATCTGGAAGCGGCAAGGGCAAAAGCACCAAGCCAGTAGAGGCCGGCGAAGGAGATTCCGACTCCTCCTTTGATGGATACCAGCCTGGCTCGCGAAGTGGCGAAACCGTGCGCTCGCGCGCATATGATGTAGGCGATGAGGCGGATGCGGATGGCATGGAGGATGATTACGTTGTAAGAACGGATCATCTACGATAACGAGCAATCTTCGAGCAGTCTTGCTCGTATGTATGTATGTATGTATGTATATATGTATATAAAACATTGTTCTACTCCGCTAGAGCAAAGATAATACGTATCTCGATGTGTATTCTACGTCCTTCTAGAAAAGAACTAGAAACCGCCCCCGCAAACTCAAAGCATAACCCGATCAGCGGCTACTACCTAGGTAACTTTGTCAAATACGAGGCTGATTCCTTTCTCCCGTTCCTATTTTATCCATAGCGAAGCTTTATCTGACATTTCTCTATTTTCAGTATTCTGTCTGGCACGTCCCACAGTGCAGCAGCAGCTAATATGATACGCCAGCAGCTCCGAAAGCAGTGCGTCGATTGGCTGGCATCACCGAGAGCCGAGGTCGGAGCAGTCCTGAGCGCACACAACCGTTTCAACGTCAGGGAACATCCATGGATGTCGATCATTGCATTCCACTGTCCAGGGGTCGATCACTGATAAGACAGCGCAAATGGATGTACTCTGCACTATGTAGCGTAATACGTATTCTAATAGGCAACATGCAACATGCAACCTGCCTACTTGCCTGCTAGTTAACTACTTAGTAGCTGTAACAACTTGTCTGCGAGAGGACTTTGTTTCTTTTCTTCTTTCTCTCAGTCTTCTTTCCAGTGCTTTGAATCGTAACAGGCCGCTTGCAACGTCAACAGAAGCATTTCAACATGCCGCATCGAACAGATGATGATGCGCAATTGGCCGCCTTAGGTCACAAGGCCGAGTTGCAGCGCAACTTTTCTATGCTGTGAGCACTGCACCTACCCTATGCCATACTATGTTGGATGATTTGATAAATCAACATGTTTTCTTTCTTTCTTTCTTTGGTTTTTGTTTTGACTGACGTGAACAAATCAATTGCGTAGGTCAATGCTGGGTCTTGCCTTTGCCATTCTGAATGTAAGAGCGATCGCCCGGGAAATCACTACCAGAGAAGGACGATCGAGTCCGGAAAAAGATGGATTCGAAGCTAATGGACATGGATTCGTCCCATACAGTCATGGACCGCTCTTTCAGCTAGTTTGTCGCTTAGTCTGTCCTCTGGAGGAAGCACAAGTGTCGTCTGGGGTATGCCAACAACAACAAATTTCAGACGCAGTATATTTTTCTAATCCTGTGCTCGTCCCTAGGTCTGGTTACCGCTGGTTTCTGCAACTTGTGCATTGCTGCGTCGCTGGCCGAGTTTTTGTCTATGTATCCTACGTGAGTCTGTCTGCTAAGGCCCTTTTTGTTGCCATATGGAATCGGATCTGATAATGTGCGTCCTTAAGTGCTGGCGGTCAATATCACTGGGTTGCTGGTAAGTTTAGTTCTCATTGTCTTACCTTGTACGTAGGTATTGATTGGAAGCTAACCTTTCTCGCAGTCAGTAAGTTTACACATTCGAAAGTCGCGCTTGCAATATTGGCTGGCGCTGATCTAATTATAAACAGTCTCCTGGCGGAAATGGGTGCCAGTTCTCTCCTGGATCACCGGCTGGATCAATGTTGCAGGATGGGTACGTCTAAACAAGCCATAACTAAACCTATTCGCTGATAAGTGTTGGCAGGTTGCCCTCGTTGCCACCGCTGGTCTTCTAGCCAGTCAACTTATCGTTGGAATCATCTATTTGATGCATCCGGTATAACACCAAGAAATCATATCATAGAAACAGCGCAGTAAAAAATCTAACGCAAATATAGGACTATGTTTCCGAACGCTGGCACCAATTTCTGATATACATTGGATATAACATCGCCGCGTTTATTATCAATGCGTTCATGAATGCAACCCTCCCGATGATTACAAGAGCGGCCTGTACGTATAATGGATGATTAATGCCTTTATCTTTCCTTGAATACTGACAATCAATGGCATAGTTATATGGTCTATTATCGGCTTTGTCGTTGTATCTATCACGGTATTGGCATGTTCATCTCCAAATTACAACTCTGGGAAGTAAGTGGACATCTAAATTGGCTTTTCCATTACTTGAATTAACCAACTTCTGTTTCCAGATTTGTTTTCACGGAATTCTTGAATGAGACAGGTTGGCCAGATGGAATTGCCTGGCTGCTTGGAGTATGTGCTCTATCTACTCGTGCATACAGGAGATGTTAATGTGATTGTTAGTTGCTTCAAGGTGGTCTTGGTGTTACCGGATACGTAAGGTTCCTAGATCATTGCATCTTTCTGATTTCACGCTAATAGAAAACATATAGGATGCGGTAGCTCATATGATAGAAGGTCAGACTGACAGTTCTGGAATTATAGACGGATCATATTGACAGAACATAGAAATCCCCAACGCCGCAATCGAAGGACCCAAAATCATGGTCTACTGCGTCTGCATCGGCACTTTCACCGGCGTCATATTTCTCATCGTCCTACTCTTCGTACCGGGCGACATTGACTCAATTATTTCATCCACCGCCGGCCCTTTGCTCCAAATCATCTACAACGCAACTCAGAACAAGGCCGGCGCTATTTGTCTTCTGATGTAAGCACATGAGATAATCTTGAGTCGCTGGCGCCCGCTACTGGACAATACGGTATTAATATGAAGTAAAATAGATTCCCGTTGATCTGTCTGCTGTTTGCAGCTGTCACTATTATGACCACTTCCAGCCGCATGGTATACGCTTTTGCTCGAGATGGCGGTCTTCCGGCGTCTCGTTTTTTTGCCAAAGTGCATAAAAAGCTGGACGTACCTTTGAATGCGCTGTACCTGACTACTATTCTCGTGATAATTTTCGGTTGTATTTTCCTCGGCTCTTCTAGGTATTTGCTCTTCCCTCCCATCCGAAAAAGAACTTTCCATGTTCGAAAGAGGGAAAACTTGATTGACTTTATTTGGAAAAAAAAAGTGCATTCAACGCCATCATCTCTGCCTCCGTTGTTGCGCTCGATCTTTCATACGGAATGCCTATCATGATAAACGTTCTCCGTGGTCGTAAGATGATTGCTCACAGCCCGTGGAAGATGCCTGAGCCAATCGCATGGATTGCCAATATTGTGAGTCTCTCTTATCTATTAGTCCTATAACTCAAAATATTGACTTCCACAGATATCTCTTGTGTACATTATCCTCACCACGGTGCTCTTCTTATTTCCTCCAGACCTGCCCACCACACCGAGTAACATGAGTAAGTCAACTCCCTTCTCCTTTCTCACGGGGAGGCATTTTCTGACTAGGTCTATCATTCCAGACTACTGCGTTGCTGCCCTTGGCGTTGTCTTCTTCATATCCTTGTTTCAATGGATAATCGATGGTAGGAAGAACTTCACAGGTCCACAACATGGCCTCGAGGAATTGACTCAAGGGGTTGTAGTTGGACACACTGCTTTTGAACAGCAGGAGTCTGGTGAAGAAATCAGAGAAAAGGAGCTGTAAAATCAGAATCCTTGTAGATTGTTCTTTCACCTATAGCATTCAACGAGAAAATTACTTCGAATGAACATTATATGTGAATCAGTAGTGAGACAATAGTGCGATGCCCATTGCCCAATCGGGCCATCACAGTCTAGTCCCTTCTGGTGACGTAGGAGCGCTCTGCAAGACTACAACTCTCAGACCCCAAACAATTCTCACTCAAAGCCAAAAACTACTTTCTTTGCTCCATTACGCAGTGACTGTTATATTTCGGACTAAAATGAAGGAAGAAGCCTTCCTCGATTCCATTGAGAATTTGACCGGCAGAGTTGCAATCGTTACAGGGTAATTAAACCACCTCGTTTGTCCTCACGCTTAGACAGGCATATGCCATAGTGGTCCTGTCACAGACCGAACTTGGAGACTGACATTATTATGTGCGAGGTACAAGAGGCGCAAAGGGCATCGGTTTCGAGACAACTGTCTACCTAGCTTCCAAAGGTGCCACGGTGTACATAGCCTCACGCAACAGCGAGAGTACTCAAGCCGGCGTCGCAGAAGCGCGCAAGCAGATAGAACTGCGAGACAAAAAGAACCTACCTGATAATAATGATGTCGACGACGAAAATCATGAAGCAAAGCAAAGAATCAAATTCCACGAGCTTGACCTCAGCTCTATGCAAAGCGCGTGGCGCTCGGCGCAAGAATTTAAGAAGATTGAAAATAGACTGGACATATTAGTCTGCAATGCAGGTGTCTCGATGACGACGATGCAGAAACTATCCCCCGACGGATTTGATATGATGTTTGCGGTGAATCATCTGGGTCATTTTGCATTTACCACGGGGTTAATAGGTAGATATACTACGCTCTCTCTCCTTCTCTTTCTATCAATTCAATTTTTCTCTCATCTTCTACGACTGTCAAGTTGACATTCCCAGATTTGATCTGCCGCACTGCAGAAACCACTCAAGATGGCCGCATTGTGTTCACAAACTCAAACGCACACAGAAAGGTCACCACAAAGCTAGACTACGACAAGCTATCAACGCCCATCCCTAATGATGGACAAACTCTGAAAGATATCGCAAGTGCGTTCGCACGTTACGGTGAATCCAAACTGGCAGCGGTATATTCGGTGCTCGAGTTTTGCACCCGCCTACGCCAGAATTGTAATATCGAACGTGTCTATGTAAACAGTTGCCACCCGGGAAATGCCATCGGCACGACCTTAGGGACGGGCCATCAAACAGCCGTCAACCCAACTGCAGAGCGCCTGGTGCGATCGGCTTTGGACGTCACAATTGGGAATTCCACCCTTGATGCAGCGAAGACGCAGGTGTACCTGGCTGGAAGCAGATATGTGAAGGAACACGGTATCCACGCACAGTTCTGGTCGCCCACGTTTTCGATTTTTAGGAGGTCATACAAGGGATGCGCGGCGGAGGAATATACGGCCTTGGGGAAAGATGAGAAGGAGAGGGAGAAGCTGTGGAGGGTGACGGTTGAGGCATTCAGGAAAGCGGTCGATGAGGAAGAAATCGAGTCGTCGGAAATTGTTAAAAACCTAGTCAAAATACTTTAATAACAGTATGCAACAGTAATTTCATTGCTTGCATATCTCATATGGCTCATGTCAAATCAATAACGAGCAATTGATACTTTGCGATGAATTTGGCGAATAAAGTCGACCTGCTTAGTCATGAACGCACGTGACCTAATTTTCCTTTCCCCAAAAGTTGATTCCGCAACTTGTTCCAAGACAAACAACTCTATTCTCGATATTTGAGAATTGCGACTGCTGGATGGATACACTTTTCTAATCCTTGATTTACGCTCAATTGCCTGCCTTACAGGGGCAATTATCCCTTTTCACGATGATTTGCCAACGCTGCCGTACTCACCTTCTCTCCCGACTCCAAGTTCAGCACCACACCATTCGCACCCCTTCACCATGTGTGTCCTCCGCTCTCCTTCTCAGGACACAATCTCGATGCGCGAGTACCGACACGCCTAAGGCTCCTGCTATGCCTCCGCCCCCGGCACCTCGACAGCCCGGTGCCGGAAATGTCACCTTCCCATCTGCCATATCGTCAGCAACGCCGGGCGTCTCCCAGCCTCTCAGCACGCCTACGCACGGCATCTCAGAGCCTCCCAAGTGGGTTAACCCCGGTAAGACCGGCGCTGCTGCCGATGCGACTGCTGTTGCCCACGAGCCCAGCAGTCTTACTGCGGGAACTCTGATGAGAGGCCTCAATTATATCAAGAACAAGCCGGAAATCGTTGCATTGGAGGATCATGAATATCCGGACTGGCTGTGGAGTCTACTCGATGGAACTTCTAAGAAGAGCAATGAATCTGGTGGTGTCGATGTTAGCTGTACGTTTTCGCCAACTTATTTCCGGATGATTACTTCTATATGACTTTGATGACTGACTGGGATGTATTCCTATAGCTCTCAACAAGAAACAACGAAAGCGCCACGAAAAGAAAATGGCTGCATTAGCGGCCACTCAGCCTCGCAAAATTCCTCTTCACGAGCAATCTACGGATATCACCCCTGCAGACTACAATATCGAACAGGATGGCGCCCAGGATGTTATCGCCAAAGCTGCGGATGCCCTAGACAAGACGGAAAAAATTACGAAGAGTGCCAGGGAGGCAAGAAGGAAAGGTATACGCGAGTCCAACTTCTTGCGTGGGCTGTAAGATATACGTCACAGTAGCTGGTTGGCATTGTATTTTAAAACACTTCTCATTTGTCTGCGTTGAAGAAGATTCTATCCATTCTATTATAGACAAATATGTACACTTATAAAACACTGTTTAGTTTTCCACTATATATTTGAGAGAAATGCCGCTTTGTAGCTATACTAGCTGAGGAGTCGCTGAGGGTATGGTTACGCCCTGGCCATTGATAAAAGGCCAGTGTTTCCGGAGCAAACCGTTGCAAACACTTCCTGATTTGACCTTTCGCACCGCGCAGGTCTATCATTAAGGATACAAACACCGGCGCGAAGACCATGCACATGAACTTGGCGACTGCGGTGGTTATAAGTTTTGTCTATAGCGATTGCGAGCTGCGCTGAGAGAAACTGAAGGATACAGAATCAAGCGCCAGTAGACTACCACCTTCCCCGAATGGGATATTATTCCTCATGCTGGGTTCTGTTAGAATTATAATTATTATGGTTTAGCTCCATCCAAACCCTAACGTTCCTCAACGCGTATGGCTCTGTTAGATTCGGTTCAACCAGGAAGTCACTCTTATTACGTCGTTTCCAGAATTTCTACAGGATGGAACGAACCTGTCTGAGGTCCCACCTAGGATCCCAACAGCCACTCTAAATAGCATACAACTGTGTAAAAGAGCGTGTTTAAAATCTTTGCTACGATATTGAATTCTAGACAGTGAAATGACTCAGCTTCCTATGTAACAAAAATCAGCAACAGAGACTATACAAGGATATATCAATTTTGCAATGCTCATTTTATCAATAACAGCGTTTAATTCTAAGAAAATTAACGATATCACTTCCTGTACTGTGAGATTTACAGATCTCACTGCTGGAGCGGCCGACGGTGCCCCATATACGTTAGACATCTATTCAGGGAATACTCATAAATACTCATAGTTTGCCATCTTCTGTCACAAGTACCATTAGATTTGAGGGGTCCATATGAGATGAAGGTTGCCTATATCAGGACAGGAATAGCACAGACTACTGAAGATTGTTGATAGAGACTTACTCTAATGTAGTTAGACTACTTTAGTATTTATACACTTAGCTTAAAGCTTGTTTGTGTTAGCGCCAGTGTAGCCCCGCGGTGAGTGGCTGGATCTGAGATGCCAAGGTAGTAAAAGTGGATAACCGCCCCATAAAAGGGAATTTAACCTTCGAATAAGACCCTTATTTGAATCTTCAGAGTTTACTACGTAGTATTATGCAGGATTAATGAATTTTATGTCTTGCATTTAAATAGAGGGATAGCTCCAAGTCTAGCATCAACCCCAAGTAAACTCGTTATGAGAAAGTCGTTGAATGCCCATAGAATACCTAGATGGAAGCTTGAGAGAGTACGAGTCTTAATATGTTAATTGAGTATGCTGATCAACTTCGAACTCTGAACGGATGGATCTGTATTGGTGTTAGTCTCGGCAAAATTCCCTATACATGTGATGGTTTGGATCAGCTCATTAAGAGAAACATCGTTACGCAAGTGGTGGGTTGATCGAGTGCTGCTAAGTAGGGAGGAACTTTCTTCCGCTTTACGTTAACCGCTAATACCGAGTGGCCGTGAAGTCAGACCTGTATATTGTAATTTGAGGGGATTGTACAATCATGATGGGCATTCTAGAGTCGTAAACGAGCAGGTCATGTTTTTTTCGGTCTATTTTTAATGCAATGATCTGGCAAATTTCATAAGAGAATAGATTGCTGTCTTATTAAGCCAGAGTCAGAGTTCCATGCTCATGATAGAAGCTTCCCAATATTCTCCGAGTACACCCCTATGACATGGCATCTGTCTTCAAAACACTTACTTAGTAATTGGTGATGGGTCAACCACGGAGAATCCTTGCCATCAAGTACCTGGGTACGCTACACATCGTCATGACACAACATGCTAGGTATTTTGAAGCATCCCATATTCAGAACATACCTACCGTTAAAGTCTTCGATACTCAGACAGAGATAGATATATTTGATCCATCCACAGATATGTGGCATAGATCGAGTCAACCTTCGCAATGGTTCGCATCTTCCGATTGCAGTAACTTGAAACTCTTACGAACGCTACGGATCACTTGTATACCAACCAGATAATCATGGACTCATATATCCCTCCAGACATTAACCTGAACGAGAGCCAACAGCCGAAACTTCAGGCCACAATAATTTCAGCATATCTTCTGTCTGTTCTTGCCGTTGCATTACGATTCCAATCACGACGTCTGTCGAAGATCGGACTGTCTTGGGATGATTGGACAGTGCTTTTAGCTTTGGTTGGTTTCCTTAAGCTGAATAGTTATTCCCTCGTGAGATGAGTTTTTCTGATGATAATGTCGTTGTTGCATTGATGCAGGTCCTTGGCAGTGCTGCTAACATCGTACCTCTAGCTTGGAGTACGGCAGGATTCTTTATTTACATTCTTCCGTATGCGTCTTCATGAATGCCCAGTAATAATTCATAGTCAAATAAACAGTGATTCCGGACGGATTCGGCAAACACATATACGTAGCACCGCCCGGTGCTGTCTCGCAATTCTTCAAAGCTCTATTTTTCGGCGAATTGACCATCTTTTCCACCCTAGCAGTCACCCAAGTCTCAGTTATCCTCCTCTATCGTCGTATATTCCAGATACGCTACGTTGTCATAGCGACTTATATTGTCGGCATCCTTGTCATATTGTGGTCATTAGGTTTTGTACGTCTACAAAACCTTTGAAGAACTATAATATGATGATAACTAACATATCACTTCGTCCAACCAATTAGTTTCTCACAACAATACTCCAATGTATCCCCCTACGCGCGTTCTGGGACAGATCAATCCTCGGCGCCTGCGGAGTCGACACAAAAAGATTCTTTTTAGGCCAGGCTATTCCGCACACCTTCATTGACGTTGCCATTCTTTGTATTCCGTTGCGCCCCGTATGGAAACTGCATATATCGATAAAATATAAGATCTCAGTCACGTTTATGTTTTTGATGGGTGGACTGTACGTTCTCCCCCCTTGCACATCTTGAAGTGCTATTACTGATCCTTTCTTTGGCGCACAGAACGGTTGCAGTTTCAATTGTTCGGCTCGTTTATTTACTGAATGTGAATCTGACATCGGTCGATATTACATGGAATTTTGTGGATTTCCTGATATGGACTTGCTTGGAAGCAAGCTTCGGTATTATATCAGGTACAGTTATTTCCCGTTCTTTTTGGTTTCTTGTGGCAGCCTCGAAAACTCATTTCTCATTGAATTTAATCTAGCGTGTCTTCCCTGCATACGACCGGCTTTGTCATTCTATACTTCATGTGTCAAACAAAGGCGTCCTCAACTACAACAACAGAAAATAGGAAAAAGCTCGAGTCAGGCTACTTGGTATAGTCTACCGGAATATTACCTCTCCTCCCAGTCTGAAGAGCTGGGTCGTGGAGATGGGGCACTGCGGCATGTAGAGATAGGGGTTGATATTTAGTATCCGGACAAGCTCAAGGACGATGAGACCATATGCGAAATTCCTCTTTAGTGCGCTTGCTGTCGCGTTATATTGGTGGTAGCAATTCTGTTGGAATTTGAATTTTTGATTATAAAACTATGGGAGCGAATGCAATGCTTTCACAGCATCTATCTATTAGTGGATCAGAATATGCGACAATGAGACACCTTCAATTACAGGGAAAGCATTATTCCCGATCAATTCCCGAATAATTCATGGACCGTGACTTTTCAGCTGAGACATTAGGTACTTGTACGACAGCTGGGAGTAGGACAATAAGCCAATATCACGGTAACCTTGGGAGGCCTACGTGTTAGGCCGAGAACATCACGCAACCTGCTTCTAAGCGAAGTGCATTTCTTATAAAGATATTCGTGGTTGCATTCGGAACCTGTACAGCATCTCAAGTGTCACCCAAGTGTCACTGATGGGAGCACAATGGTTGCAGTCGAGTTGTTAGGTTACTTCCGTACTCAAGTTTGATATATTCGCCGAAATTACAATCAATATAGGTCGAATTGCCTGATTAGGAAGTTTTATAAACGTTACGTTGTTTCACTATAGCTTTCAATGCCTAGGTAGAATCACGAGATGATAACGGAACTATATTTTGTGAAGAGGTGTATCTACTATCCAATATATTTCACATAGCTGCTTTAGAGTCTCGAAGCAGAGGACAAACGTAGAAAAGAACGTCGGAACACGCACACATAGCTGCTTTCTTCCTATAAGCTTACATCTGTTAAACGCAATCTGTAGAAGTACAGTCGAAGAGGTTTATATTCTGATACTTACCTATACGGATTGATTGTGCTCTCGGTAGCGATTTGGAATGTACCAACTCATGGTCCATTGTCCTTGTAAGAATCGGGATATGCCACTCCTGCTTCATTTATTGTGTGTATACCCTTGTAGGTATCAGGATACGCCACAATATCTCCGAGAACTGTATTTCAGTCAGTATTGTCTTATTTTATCTAGAGTAAGAAAAGACAATCTTGGAATGGTCCTGATTAGTTTCCCCGGAATCGTCTTTGAGGAGTAACATACCAGAATGTGGCTGAACAATGGGGGATGCTGTGGCAAGAAAAGCACCAAAGCTGGCGACAAGGAGAATGAAACGAAGCATTGTTAGAGGTCAAAACTATGACTTCTAAGAAGAATGGGGGGCGTGTCAAAGTCAAAGTGTCCTCTTTCTTTTATGAGATTATATAATACCTATATGATTTATATCAAAGGTATTGGTCAGAGGTTGGTAGTTGATGGAAGACTTGATAATGTGCGAGAATAACATGAAGAAATGCTAACATATAAGAGCCGGTGCTGGAAATATATCAAGACTAAGTCACTAAAGTTGCCCAATTTCTATTTTTCCAGATATAGAAATGCGAAGAGTACCTAGTATCACCAATGTGCAACAGACCCTCACAATATCCAAAGATGCCTAGGTACCTAGGTAACATTAAGTGTACATTATTCCCCAAAGCACAAGAAGAAGTGCGGTCAGTGTTTAATCATGCGAGACCCCCAATGTGTTACTGAGTCGTAGAATGAGAAGCCCAAGTATTGGGCACGAGAAGTCAAATGGTACAAAGCCCTGTGGCTAAAAGGTTACGCAGAACCTGATATCCATGGCAACATCAAGTTCAACTTCCACAATTCACTCTCAAAGTTATAGCTGTTGGTGTAACCATTTATTTGCTCAATATTAGTGCAAGCTATTTGGTGGGACTGGTCTTTTTTTTACAGAGGTCATTCGCATCAATCATGCTCACTTGACGCGGAAATAGCTGTGGGCTCTTGACGCAGGCACAATCATATTTACACATGCCAATTTTCATTCTGGTGTTACCGACGTGCAATACCCAGGTCTAGAGATCTACGTCTCTGACTCAACATGAGTAAAATCCGCTTGATACTAGAATGACAAGCTTTTCTTCTGGTTTACTTTGTACCTAGGTAATTCATTCATACAATGCCAAACAATAATAGAGAGTTATTGATTGCGGAAATGGAACCAGAAACCAAACCATTTCTGACCAAAGAGAAGGATAACATACATGAATGGGTCATCACGACGCAAAGAGGGAAGCTACTACTGATCCTGCTATGTGGTAGCCTTTGGTGCATTTTGATCCCAGGATTGACATTTTTTATGATTTCTCCGAACAATATGGCGGTATATTCAAATGGTTAGTATATGTCTAATTATCTAAGCTTTGTCTATCAATTGCGACTGAGAGGAAACAAAAAATTATAATCTCCAGCCCCCTTTCCTAAACTCAATATCCGCTATATAACAAAGCCATTTATTAGCGACAGTCCCTATGCGCAAGCTCCAGGATCCGAAGTTGATTCTGCATGGGACTCATTGCTTTCTGGCATGCACATGCGAGCATCGGCAAAGGAGCTAGCGAGCCATGGCCAAACATCAGTTTCTTTGGAAGGGCATGATCGATATTTGGTCTGGTTAGATGTCTATCATCAGCTTCATTGCTTAGTAAGTATCATTTATTTTGATGCACGGTCCCAAGTTTTTCTTACATATGATCGGATCAATGCTCATCTTAGGCTTGGAAAACAGAACATGCTGCGGAAATGGATATATCGTGATTACTATCATCCGAATTTGACAGATGAGGAGTTTAGACATGTATCGTCTCATGCTGGTAGGATCCGTACCTAATGTACCGTTGTATTCATATTTCTATGCTAGTGCAAAATAATTCTATACATAGGTATCTAACTGCTGGTAATTCAGATCATTGCCTAGATATTCTAAGACAGGCAGTTATATGCCAACCGGATCCGTCGCTGGCGACTTTTCGATGGAGTGTGAACGACTCTAGGCCGATGTTCAACACGCTCTCCCCGCTACATACATGTGTTGACTTTGATCTGTTGATGGAATCATTGCAGGAGCGAAGGGTTGACGAAGCCGAAGTGCGAAGATTGAAGAATCCTCTATTTGGCAGATAGAAGCTTGGAAGAAAAATAACGTCTGTGGATATTTATTGACAGTGTACCAAAATTCACAGTAGGATCTGATCAATCGGAAGCAATAAGTCAACCTAAATATGTAGTCATTAACGTATCGTACCTAATTCCAGGCGGATCACTTCTCACCCCCTCCATCCTGTCCATAAACCTCCCACTCCGCTAGCCAGCTCATAATCTGCTCCCAATTGCTACATTGATGCTCAGTCCCAAACCCCGAAACCCCTCCTACCTGAATTTCCTTCTTTTCAACAGTAAAGTCCGCACTACACATCAAACTCTGCCGCAATAACTCAATGCAATGCTGTATATGTCTCGCAGTAGACATCATTGGAAGATCCTCATCGAGTAATTGTCTGCCTTTGAGAGCAGCATCGTGGAAAGTCCAGTATGCTATTCGAATTCCATTCTATGTTTAGACCCCGGTTAGAGAGGCGTACAGTTAAGTAAATGAGGGGAAGCTGTGAACCTTACCAGGCAATGTAGTTGATGAAATACGGAGAATGCAGACCGCTCATTTGCTATAGCTGGATGTCTGAAAAAGCCACCTTGTAGTGGGAAAATGCTCTTCCAAGCAGAATCACTGTTTGGAGAAGGCCGTTCCGAGAATGATTGGTTATATATGAAAACTCGAGGTCTTCGTTCGACTAAAACCACGACGTGATTAATTGAGATAACCGGATTTTGTTTTCCTCTTTATGAGTAGTGCTTACTTTTCATGATTGAGTCCATATTTGATGTGGTATATAGTTGTGCTTGATGAACTCCAGCGGCAAATGCGGCTGTTAGGGCTAGCACGGACGCTATCAAGGTAAAGGAAAGCCATAGCCAAGAGAGTCGAAGAGCAATCACAGGCCTTCTTTTCCCGCTGCCGTAGAATTGAAAATTGTCTTCTTCATTAATCGGACTATAAAATAGCGACGGTCGGGAGAATAAGGAGAATAACATTGCATAGGGAACATGGGTAGTAGGGCTATGAGGCGGAGATTACAAAGACCACAATTGATGACTGAACGAGTGGTTTACCGATAAGATTTTGAATTAGGGGACGTAAGTGAAAGGAAACCACTGGGGTCTTATTGCAAGGACTGTCAGCTGTTGATGCATGTGTATCTACTGATGGACCATTTAATCGTATGGCATGTTTACTCTATGTAGCGGAAATGGAATGGATGGCGCTTTAAGGTGATGCAACGTGAAACATAACTAGTAGAATTTAATACTGATTTACTAGTATATGAAAAGTTTACATGGACAGGAAGTATGGGCTCCCATACTGGAAAAAGGAGCTCCTGCTGGTGTAATAGCAAAGTTACTATAAATTTAGGGAAGGAAATCACATCTTTTGTGTATCCACACACCCTTGTTTTGATATACCTAGGTACAGTATATATTGTATTTTATTCCAAATGCTTACTTTACATACTAAATTATGTATTCCTAGGGTTAATAACATTAAGCACCCATTGTCTAGGCATAGTGAGTAAGCCTACCTAACGAAAGAGAGAAAGCATACAGGAATGCAGATGAATAGCCGTATATGGGTTTCCAAGGTTATACATAACTTTGAAAGTACGTGTCACATATTGAGTATTATGTGTATAGTAAATAGGGTGTGAACATTGAACATTAAAAACTAGTAGTATTAAACAAATATTACAACCAACATTACAACCAACAAAATCATATGTGTAGAAGCTTGTAAAGTTGACTACTAGTCTTATGCTATTCAGCCCACAATCTCAGCTGTTGATGTATATGTTTGTGTACTATGTTTACACTGTACTTTGAAAACTGGGAGTTCTTTGTTTGTTCGTGTCACTCTGTACATACCTATCAACCTGTACATAATTTCAGGTGTCAAACCGCCCACTTTCCCAAAAGGATATTGTTCGTCCTCCCTTGCTAACCCCATCCTCTATCGACCAGGGTAAATCCATGTACTCTATATATTCTTGTTAAGGCAGCTATTGATCTCTCTTACCAACTTCTGCTGCTATCTGGTCGATCGATTCTGACGCAGAACCTTGAGAAGCGCCGTTGATACGACATATTCAAGTATTTTCAGTCAATATGTCTTCTACAACAAGGATCGCAGAACTCTCCGCGAGCATCTCTAACAATGTAGCCAAAGTCAACCGCTTCAACCAAGAGAATGGTCTACCTACGCCATCCTTTGAACCCGACGCACCAACGGCCTACGATTATCCACCTGACATTGAACAAGCTCGTAAAGCTGTTCTCATTGCAACTGATGAATTGCATGCTTTATTGGCGGGACCAGCGCAGACACTGATGGCGCCGTCCGTAAGTCCTCGTAGACTGGAAGATAGCATCCTATTGTACTAAGACATCGATAGCACACCGCCCAGATAAGCATACATGCAATGTATCGTTTCGAGATTGCAAATAAATTTCCAGACGGTCGAGATGAAATCACATACAGTGAACTTGCAACCGCTTGTGGACTGGCTGAACCGACTCTGCGTCGTATTGTGCGCGATCTCATGACACATCGTATATTCCGACAGACTCCCGATGGCAATATTGCGCATACAGCAGCTTCAAGACTGTTTGCAAACAGCTACAATATACGTCAATGGGTTGGAATGGTATTAGATGAGATGTGGCCTGCTGCTACGAAGGTGATACTTAGACACCTCGAAAAGAAGATCCCAGTCGAACGGAAACAGACCGGATGCTGACGGTGTGATAATCCAGGTAGTCGACGCACTGAAGAAATGGCCCAATTCTGAGGAACCGAATGAGACAGTAAGATAAGACATATACACAACTGAGCGGCGTACAGTCTAATTTCTAATTCTTGCATATGTATATGCTTAGGGCTTCAATCTAGCTCATGACGTCGATCAGCCCATGCTACAAGTCCTCGGCAACGAGCCGTGGCGCGCAAAACGCTTTGCAGAGGCCATGTCACTTTTCAACAACAGTTCTGGTATGGAGACAAAGTATGTGGTTGAAAACTACAACTGGACTTCTTCGGCAGACAGCCCTGTCACCGTTGTCGACGTCGGTGGCTCCCATGGTGATGTCGCAATTTCTCTGGCTCGCAAATACTCGAACTTGATATGCATTGTCCAGGACCTTCCGGAAGTTATTGCCTCTGTCAATATTCCAAGTGGTCTTGAAAAACAATTAAGCTTCATGGAACATGATTTTTTCAAGGAACAGCCCGTGAAAAATGCAGACATTTATTTCTTCAAATGGATCCTCCATGACTGGTCGGATACATATTGCATCAAGATATTGAAAGCATTGATTCCAGCTCTGAAACCGGAGGCTCGCATCGTCATCAACGAATTTATACTACCTGAGCCTGGGACAATTCCAATAGATCAGGAGACTACACTGCGGTAAGCGTTATTCATTCGTTTGACTGTCGATCTTCTCTTATTGAGCTGACAACTACCTATCTGCAGTTCGTTTGACATGGCAATGTGGGAGATTCAAAATGGAAAAGAGAGGGAATACTCCGATTGGGAATCCTTATTTGAGGCCGTTGATCCTAGTCTCAAACTTACAAAGGTTGTTCAGCCACCGGACTCAAACCTAGGCATAATCGAAGCTACTTGGATACCTTGGTACCAGTCCCTGGGTTGCGGACAATTTCACAATGTGTGAAGACCGGAGAAATGTCAAATCTGCTCCTTCTGAGAGAATAGTTGGCTTTGGATCTCTGCTTTGGGCATTCGATTTCAATGTTTGAATATATACCTGTCTTACAAGTTTATCCCATTGAATGAATTATATATATCATATACTGTAGGGTACTAGTCCACTACTTACATGAAGTTTCTCACAAATCCAGCACCTGGGCAAGAACTGGCCATATCTCCATATATCTATTTTTAAACCTCAAAGCACGGCAAAGGAAAAGACATGGCAGATGTTTCACCTTTCAAATGCTAAAATTGTCTCAACTTCAGACAGCTGTTATTTAATTCAGTTTTATATTAGACAAAGCGAGGGGAAGCTTTGGTTTTCAGGCACCGTAAAGGTTCTCGTATTTGACAACAGCATTTGGACAGCTGGTATGGTGGAGGCTGCGTCTTCGCCACGCTTCGGTCGAGACATTTTCGTCGAATTCACCTTTTTTATGTACATGATACATGAAGCAATCATTGGCATGGAATAATCATGTTTGCCAAAATATGTTGTCGTTAGCAAATACAATCAGGAGTTATGCCAAAGCTCTCGGGAGTTACCTAGGTATGTATTTTACCTACCTAGGTAAATGCTACCCAGGTATGCCGGCGTCGAACGAAGTAAGGTTAGTTACAGAACAGACTACTATAATATAGGATAATAGGTGATAGACAGGTGTGAATACAGATTCGAATTAAAATAGTAGGATCTACCTAGGTACTAAATATATTTACTACGTAATAGAAAAGATCTATATACATAGACATAATTTAATTAAGACACATTTATAGATTCAGCTATAAAGCCAGAAAATAGAGCACACTAAGATCTCGTATTATTAAATTAAAGTAATTCTCTAGCCTGTTAAATATGATTAATATTTACTATAAGAGATCTAAGACTTAATTAGCATCTTCACTTTTGAACTCGTCATCGCACGCACTAGGAAAGGCCCTTCCATATTTAGGAAGCATCACTATATTCCACCAAGTGGAACTAATCAACCAGTCAACAGACCTACCTAGTCACTATGTAGTACGTTGGGTTACAATTGCCTGTCGAACATGATGCGTTAATAGTAGGACGATGCATAAGTATTCTCGCGTATTTTGACCTACTGGCAATTTCGATCCACTAATCCATGTCATCCTACCGAACTTGCTTTTTGCTGCAGTTGTTCATAATTCAATAATGGGACCCTATACAGTCAAGCTGGAGGCCACATTCAAATCCTATTGTTCATGCATCGAGTAGTTTATTGAAGGCTCGTACATGTGGCGTGGCGGGATTGGTTGTCTTCGTGCAACCTGAAGTCATGTATGTCCCTGACCGCGATCTATGGATAGTAACTTCTCTTTCCTGGATTCAAAATATTTATGCTATATTCAGGCATAAAAGTTCACGTTCCACAGCATTCCTGCAGATTCACAAAAAAGGACACAGCTTTCTTTTTCCGGATATAAAAATGAATCCTGCTGGGAAACGCTGTTGCATCAGCCCGAAGTAAAATATTCCAAGATATCTATGCAAGAGACCTCAAACAATAAAGTAGATTGCCGAAGTACGTCCTTTACCTGTCCAGCTTTGGAATGGGAAATTACACCCTTTGTCGCCAAGGCCCGACTGGTTTGACCGACTCTCTAAAGATGGCAGATGCAGGTATCTATTCATGCAATTCTATGCATGATGTGCTCGGCATAAAAGGGAATTGGAAGTTCTTGAATCGACAGCGAACACATTCTACTTTTAGCCATCACGCCGGCATGTTTAGTCGTTACTGGAAACAAGATTCTTAAAAGAGGCGACAGGCTAGGTACTTCGTTCCTTTTCTCCACAAATCACATCACAACGTCAACTGTGCGAATTATTTCCAGTGTGATTTGAGTTAAAGATATGAAATCATTATTTAGAGCACTCGATGCGAACGTAGACGGCAGTCTTTTGGGGATGAATGATCGTATGCGATTTAAATTTTAACTGGGACTAGGGTTCACTCCTCAGTGTTCAAGTTAGCAAGCAAGAACCGGATTGACGGTTGGGACACGGGTTCATTTTATCTTGTCACTAAATGTTGTACTTACGCGTAGTGATTGACTGCGGAAAACTCATATCGAGGATGATATTTCCTTCCTAATAGCTGCCGTTGCAATATCGGTGCTTGAAGATACAGGCATAGGACGAGTTCTCCGTGCCAGAAATTCACTGCAGTGTTGCTGTCTTTCAACTCCGTAAAGCGACTGTATGCCCTCTTAGAAGCATGGTCAAGGATCTACTGTAGGCATTAAAGCCTCACCCCGAAACTTTCGAGATACTGAGTAGAAGGCCCACAGCAGAAGTTTTGTGTAGCCCATCTCGTTAAGGTTTATATAAAAGCATAACAAGCCGTATTCCGGACAACAAAGCCGGAGAGAGCTTAGTAAAGTGAGATGCTGGTGCAGAGAGTAGTCAAGTTTGAAGTTAGTGTGCCGCAGAAAGTTAAAACAGGATGGATCAGGAAGGTACTTTCACCTATCGATTTGACACGGTGAGATATTTATTCCTTTTTCTGATCAGGCTGATATTAGTCGAATAACGCGAGATGTGGTAAAGACAACGAATCTACTTTGGACTCCTAATGTTGGTCTCAACTTGGACGTCTGCCCCTTTTGGCATCCATCTCGCAGATCGAGGAAAGTCTCTATCTATCCTAGCGGTAGCTCCTGGACAATGGATTATCCCTAGGCGTGCCCAAAGCATCCTCCTTCGAATCTCGCATCTTATGTATCTGCGACTAACAATCTCGGGCGTGGCACGGATTATCAACGCTAGAAAGGCAAAAAGGCACGTAGAAATCTATACTACGAGTCTCCGAGATAGACCGTCAACTGTAAACCGGAACCCGGATAGTGGAACCCGAAGCAACGGGGCTTCTTGACTGCAAGGAGTTTGTCGCAATCGTTCGTTCAAAATATAGATTTGCCTAGGCTGTGCCGTGTGGCGTTCTTTTCATCCAAGTTCCTATTTGATCTAGATGTCATCAGAAGCGTGGCACTGGAGCCAAAGTAGGAAATCCATCTTCCTGCCGCCCACCCACCTGTTAGGCCATTATTCGGACAGCCTTTCTCATGCACACAAGGACAGCTCTCTTCGCTTATGCAGTATTCACCTATCAAAACTCCTCTCCCACCCTCCTTTCTCTGAGCATGTGAAGATGGTGCGTAATGTTACGACCACCACTCTTCACATGAATTAGTACGCCATGACTCTTTCCTTACGCAAAGGAATGGTCCTTGAACTCGTGCTATGTAACGCTGAGTGCCTTTCATTCACACTTCCAGCATACAGAACCATGGAACGCAGGTAGAACTAGTCGATAGTCCCTTCAAATATCGAAGCTAGCAGCTCCGTACCCACCGCAGGTGGCATCCGATTTGATTGACTCGAAAACGAATTCTTAGGTGTATCCCAATGACTCGTACGGAGTTCACTAGATATTTAGCGCTGAATGAATTTCGGACCCAGACAGCCGCTCGATCAACCGTTAAACATACGCTTTGTTGGTCTCGATCGAAAGGGAAAATTCCTTTGAAGTTGATTCAATGACACATTATGACAGAGACTCGCCCTGCCTTAACCCGGTTATAGTTACCCACCAGAAAACGAAGCTGAGTAATTATTGGTTATACAGTCGTTAGCGGGACCGTGCTTTTTGGATTGCTTTGCCTCGTGGATTTGGAAAGTGTATTTTCCTGGATAGCTTGATCAGCGCGAAGTGCATCAATAAGCTTGTGGATGTCATAGGTTTGCCATATGATCGATAACCATTTTCCACGGAAATGACGACGATGCCGTAGAATAGCAGAAGCCGTTGCATAGAAACATCAATGATACTTGAATATGATCGATGCAACGACTTAAACATCGGCTCAAAGAGCAAAAAAACACGGCGTTGGTTGGACAGAATACATTGATATTCATAAAGGTGGTAGTTTCGCACTCATTGGTCACTTTATTTGTTGTGAGCGTTTCCAGTCAGAAGACGGTGTGAACCGGCGGCACCCTAATGAGACTTCTCATCTGCAGGGTTAGGAATAAGCGCAGTATGCATGCTTTGAGTTCCCGGCGTGGATTACGAATATCTGTCTTATTGCCAATGACAATCACGAAACGACGTCCTAAAAAATGGGCTGCCTCTTCGCGGTTAGATTTAATTGCTTATAACCAGGCGGCACCTTACCTACACAATGCACATTGTATCTGACGCCAGTATAGCTGCCCAAAACTAAGAACATACATGCCAAGTATGCCTTGGTGTATTGTTAGCTATTATATAATGCGCCAGATATGAGCCGGCATTAGATATTGGTCATTTTTTGGAGTGCATTGTTAGTTTCGGGCAGTTTATCACCATTGTCGCTTGCCGGGTTTGTCCTGCCAGTTGCGTAGGGAGTCCATCAAGCTCGAAATTCCTAGTTCCATAGATTAGACCAGTTAGTAAAGGTTAGTAAAAGTACAAATCGTGCCGAAGTAACTCCGGAGACCAGCCACATTGCTCGATTTTTCAACGTAGATGCAAATTGACACTGCATCCCTTCCAGCTTGCACTCATCAGTTTTCTTGTCCCTTCACGAGAATTACTTCTGACATTCTGTCCCCTGTCAACTGTAATTTTCCAGCCTCTGGCTAGTAAACTGATCACGGAACAACTAAGTGTTCTAGGTATCGTAGAGAATTGATCCGAAACAGACGAGCTCGTCTTTTGAAATGCCTCGTTCCAACTAGCTCAACGCAAAGTACCGCAAATACGTCCATTTCATTATTAGAGCTTGAAATCCTGGATAGACTAGGGTTCCGTACATCGTTTCCCGGCCCGCATAGACTCTAAAAAGGGGAATTGCATTTCGTGAATGACGTGGAGAACCGACCTCGACACAGCCACTGTCTGCTTCGAACTTATCCATGTTGCATAGTAGCTTAGCGTATTTTTGCCGTAGTCGAGAGCCCGTGTGCTGATAGGAAGCTGGTAAAAAACTGAGGGCGCAGAATAATCTCATAAGCACATGCATCTAAATAAAAGGTTCTCTTAACGCAAATCTTAATTGATCAGTTTGATTCGAGGCCATCCTCCATGCAGAGTAATTTCCATCACCATCGAACCTAAAGGTGCTCCGGTGAACGTAGTAGATATTGTAATTAATTTGTGCGTATGAGCACCCCTTGATCGGCATCATATTTCCTTCTCAAATTCCTATATCAAAAGTTTTTCAGTCAAAGTTTAGTCACACCATGCACCAGTTAAATCAAATATTTCTGTTACCTGTGATACTGCTCTTTTAGTTCCTTTTCCAACTTTTAAGTCATCGATTGACCAATACCTGTAGTTAACAGAACGATCTGCAGCACTTAGTCGAATGTCATGAACTTGTCATTCACGCGTGGTGGCCAATTGTAATAATCCTGCCAACGCTAAAAGAATGGGCGATGATATAAAGTCGAATGAGACTGATGAAGTGATCCTCTCCACCGAGTCATCACCTGCTGGCAGGTGCCACACGGCATGCAGGAGACATTCGAAGCAGGTATGCATGGTCTCCACCATGTCTGAAGCTCATTTGACTTTGTTATCTTTTTTTTCTTTTTCTGCTCCGTTCATCAATAGGCGGATGCTTGTCGTCGGTACTATGCGATGCTATGATGCATTGAATGACAACACTAGCGAGGGCTAATCCTCGACCGTCATACACTTTCCACTACACTGAATCAATTCCGCGGGAGCTCTTCGCATTTCGTTGGGCCCGGGAATAAGACGAACCCCAGGCGAAGTAACCGAGTATGTCTTCGACTAGATGGCGCGGATTGTTTATGCACATATTTCACCATATGCAATGCCAACTAACAGGGATTTGTCCCGCTTCCTAAGTTGAATCGCCAGTTGAATCGTCATAGATATTTGAAATATCAAGATTGTGAAAGCGGTGGGAATTCCGAGATACAATGCAGTGAGTGAATAGCTCTCCCAATGGGGTATATAAACCCTCTGTTCTTGCACTTCAAGTTTGACCATGGCAATTAGCGGCGCTTCCTTTCAGATCAATCCTATATTCTTCCAGATTATATTGGCTCAAATTGACTGCCGTGATGCATACCTTTCAGACTTTCCACGGAGGCTTATTCGAAGCTGTAATGTCTCGGGACGGAATGCCCTCCAACCGTCATAGACTTCCCTTGCCAATCCAAGCCTTGGATATAGCTCCTGCTGTTGTTCCGGTAGGTTAACGCTTGTCTGACGTCTCTTTTTCAGGTCGCTAAATGGTGTCCTACTACGTCAAGATGCCCGGTGTACGTTGTAAGAAGTGTCAGGAAGATGGGAAGGAGACCTGGGTCATTCCTGGAAAGACATGCCATGTTTGTGGTACTGAATGCAATCTGTTGAAAGACGGTATGTTTTATGATATAGCATGTATGGCACTAGGGTACTGACTAGTGCCGTAGACGACGAGGCTATATTCGATCAGGAAGAAGAAGAGCCCAATACATGCGTATAGTGGTTGTGCTCAGAGGAGAATGGTCCTGCTAGGTTCTGGCATGATATATCTCACAAGCATTGTTGGCAAATCTCGTCGTTTATGTCGAGAGACCATCAGATATTTCGCGATTTTGCATTTTGTTTGATCATAATGAAGACCTTGATGCTCTGGCACCATGTTCCTCAAATAGATTGGTAACTCCAGAGTAGCACTGCCAGTATTATAGGCATATTCTGTTCGAAGACTCAACCAGGACGACACAACAGGAGCGCCGGGTGGGTGAGGTTTTTAAACAAGAAAAAGTCCGTGGTGCAAGAACGGCAAATGTCAGGTGGGCAGGCGCGCGCCCAGTGCCTTATGGGCACAAGTCCTTATCCTTTTCGTTTATGTGCTGTCTTCGGCTTCCAATGAAGACTATCGTTGAAAAATTGTTGCACTTGATCGAAACTGATTTGCAACAACAGAGGCTTTGGGGAGTTTTTGTTCTTTAGTGGGTGCTTGGGCTTGGAAGCCTAATTAAGGTAAGGGCTGGAGCTCCTCAACGTGTTTTGTGACCTGGATACTCAACTTGCGCACGTGGTGAAACAGAAACTCCGAGAAGGCCAGCTGTGCTGAGATTGAACTCAGGTAGTCTTAATGTTACTTGAAGCGACGCGACGTAACAAGTTTCATGCCCAGTAGCAGCGTGACAGTGATACCATATAAGTGTGGAGGGCAGAAGAAAACCGAAAAGCGACGTTTGCCTGGTGGAGGACAAATCCGATCTAAAATACCTTGGTTGCAATCAATAAAACTGGCAAGCGACCGTTGGCTTCCGGTAACTATTGCTCAGTGAGACTTAGGTGCAGTGCTAGCCCATGGTCTAGGAGTACTCTCTTTCAGAAGTCCTGGGTAATACCAATCATGGCACAGGCTGACTCGATGATATTCCTAGCGTTCACAATCACGATCCCCGCAAGGGAAGGCCTGTCGGCATAAGATCCCCGTTACCATTGGATGCCACCTGACGAACACATGCAGGGGTAAGAATCGAGCGTGAGAAGCAAATACAGCGCAAGTTTCGGCTGGATTCGGTGCTGAATATAGCTTGTGTATTCACTTTGTCTAGCTTTCTGTGAACCGATCTTTCTGCAGAAAAAGCAGCAACAGCCGCGTGATCTAAACGTTTAGGTACATATGTACTATGTAGTGAACCTAGTTTCGCTGTTCCTCTCGTATTCGAGATGTTTCTGCTAGTTGAACCATTTTAGCGCACTTTCAAAGTCCCGGGTGGATGGAGTGATCCGCAAAGACCGAACCAAATCCCGAAAGTGGGCGAGGCAATGTGAACGCTGAACACAGAACAGTGAACAATGAACACTGCCCAATTTAATGGGTTGCTACCCTACAACTGCAACTACGCAGTCCCGAAACTATGTATGCCGAGACGAAAAGACCTCGATCGCGTGCAAAGGCTAATCCGAATTCGTATAGATCTGATATGTATGCTCCCAGCCTCCTGGCTCCAGCCTGTCACTTGACTAAACGCCTGTAGCTTATAGTTACATACAACTTGAACAAGTGCAATAAGATCTCTCCAAGAATGACGGAATAGTGACCCGGGCTAATCGCTTATTCTGACAGGCAGTAGTACCTATATGCCCAGGTAACTTTGTACAGTGGTCTAAGTGACAACCAGTCAGAGGCGCAGACATCATGTATGTACAATACCTAGGTATATACTCCGTATAGAGTTTACCTAGGTAGCATTGAGACGTGCCAGAATATTGGGTCTGCAGAGCCGCGAGTGGAGTACAGTTATCCCAAACTCATGGTTGAGCCAGGCTTCTTTACTCAATAACTATCCAGTCCGTTAATCGACTCAAGCTGGCAGGGTCCAGCGCCTAGCCAGCCCTAACGCTAAGCAAGTGACTGGGGTGGCCTTGTGGGTTCGGACTCGGGAACAACCATGGAACGAGGCAGCGGAGCAAACAACTCGACGTCATACCAAAAGCAAAGCCAGGTTGATTGACATGGAAAATATTCCCATTTCTTTAATATCAGAGCAGTGTGATACATAATTCGTCGTGCCGGAGAAGCTTCAAAATGTCGACGCAGAAATACAAGATCCACAGCCGCGCGGAGTGCGAAAAGATGGTTAAACAGTGGGGGTTTTCGCATGTTTTCACATGGACAGACTCGAGGTATACACTTTTTGTCATTCGCGACAGCCAGAAAAAGAGCTGAAATAACATGTGCAGCAACGCCCATTACCCTCCGCATTCTCACAGCGGGATTACAACACATTTAATCAGGCAGGGCAGTTTCACTATCACGTACCCGGACGACAACGCCAAGCTACATAATGGCGAGATTAAAAGGGAGACATTTGGGGTCGGTGACAGAATCGATGTACCTGCAGGGAAGAAGGTTCACGAAGTCTGGATTGGGCCAGAAGGGTGTGAGTATGTAATTGGCGAGTGACTTGGCAGTATAATGAATGGAAATAGATGCACTGTCTCTATACAACTACTTCATAACCACCTTAGGTACCGGGACTCATTTTTGGAGGGATAATACCATTTTCCTGTTTACCAAGAGAAATGCACATTTAAGAAAACGGGGTTCGTGAACATTCGAAAGGGAAACTCTATATCACAGGTGCATTTTAAAGAAGTATCTAACTATCTAACACGAATTTAAACACACATTACTTTTTGGTCTATTCATTTCATGAGCCACAACATCACTCCAACCATGTCAGAATTAGATATGCGCACGATATAGGTGGCCAGTTTCCCGTTGCACCTAGGTAAGGAGCTTGTAGGCTAGGTTGTTCGTCTACGAAACAAATCTAAAGTCGAGTCTACAGAGAGCCAATTAGCCATGCTGAACCGTAAGCTGCGGCAATCACAGTTGTTTATTTTGACCGGATGAACTGACCTTTTATTTCCAGAGTCCTTATTAGAAGCGAGATAGGCGTCTCGCTCTTCGCTGCTCATCGCATCCCAAATTCGGGCTCGACGTCTACCAAATCAGAATACGTTAGCAAGTTGTCAAAATAAACAGATGTATACTCGTACCGGTTCTTTATTTCATAATACACCTTGGCAAAGATGAACAAGACAAAGCTGAGACAAGCGATGGCTATGAGGACTTTGTTGCCAGTACGGTAAAGAGGTGCGTCGTTGGAGCGGTAGATCTAGGTTTAAATGTCAGTTGGGTTTACTTAGGTATTAGGAAGAGAGAGAGAGGAAGTGAAAACTGACATTTCCCCCAATGATGTTACTGATCTGCACAGACATGTTGTACACAGCTGATGCGACAGTGCGTGTCCGCACGGAGCCGGCATTTCTTGAAGTCATGGCCACAATCGCAGCATGCAAATACGGGCTTCCAAGGATCAGAATGAGCAAAACATATCTAGACCACGCGCTCGCATCGGCGGGAAGGACTTCTAGAGCAATGAGCATAGCCAGGTTCCATATCTCGGCAAAAGCAGCGAGTAGCATGCGGTCATTCAGCCGCTCCGTGAGCCAGGTAAAGAGTTGTAAGTTAATGATGAAAATGACATATGCCGGAATGGTGAGCAAGTTCGTTTGAAATGTCCCGAATCCAAGCGATTTCAACTCCAAACTAATATAGCTAGTGGCCGGAGTTACAGGTATCAACCATACGAGGCCAACGAGGTAGATCGGCCACAAGTCATAGTCGTAAAGGGCTTCCAGAAGTAATTTTGGTGAGAGGGCTTGACGGTTGTGCATGGTGCCTTTGCTGGGGTCATCACGAATGACTCGATTTACCATGATCTTCTCCTCGCGTTCCGAAAACCAGCCTTTCCTGCCCCGGAATCGTCCGGCGGTTTGCGTTGGGGATGGGGGCATGTAGAAGGCGGCAAAAATCCCTACGACCCCGGTAATGAGACCTTCGAGAGCAAAGAGGTATCGCCATTGGCCTGTTCCGCTACTGGTAGGAATGTGAAGGAATCCATAAGCCAGGAAGGCACCGACAATGGACGTCGCTTCATAGGTCGTCCAGAACCAGCCGAGTCTAAACGGTAATTCTTTTGACGTGTACCAGTAAGATAAGAATAAAACCGTGTCGGGGATGCTATCTCGGCAATCAGATTATCGTTCAGAGCATTAACAAGAATTAATATTACTTACAAACCTCCCTCAAACAGGCCCAGTAAAGCGCGACAAGTATAGAATGACCCGCGGCCCTTTAGGAAAGCCTGGCAAGCAGCAATCAAGCTCCAGCAGACCATTTGAATGGGAATCCAGCGGTCTGGTCCAACTCTCTTTGAGATGAGCTGCGAAGGCAATTCGGCACAAAGAAAGCACACCAGAAAGATGGTATTGCCAGTATCATAGTCATCAGTGCTGAGGCCCAAATCGGACAACATGTTGTCCGAGGTAGCCTGGACCAGGTTGCCCCTGTCCAGCTGCAAAGCAAAGAAAGTAAGGCATGCAAAGGTACATATTCGCAGATCAATCTGTAAAACATGATCGATAATTGGGTATTAGCATGCTGGCCGTTATACCTAGGTATACAACCTTGGAAGGTTGTCTTTCGAAAGTATGGGTTCTGTTTTCACCTTTCGTACGAGCTTCTTTTCCTCCCATTCCTCCCACTCAAATTCAGGATCCCATCGGTGGAAGCCCTCATAAGATTCAATGGGCTTGTAGTAGCGGATGTCTTCACTCTGGTCAAAGGTGGTATCGACTCCTACGACTCGCTGTCGCAGATTTTCTAGTGTGCTAGGGTTGACCGAGGTAGTCACTTTGACCTCCGTCTCGGACTCGTCAGACCCTGGGCCGACGACATAGCGGCCAGAGACAGGATCAATATCATCTTTGCCAGACATTGTGTTCGTCCTTTCCCAACTAAAGATTGTGGCAAACAAAGAGTCAGAGTAATGCAACAACTACTTCCAACCCATTCTCACTATTCCCGACTTTAAAAGTAGAGAGAAAAAAGAGGCAACGTACTCGCCACGTTGACGTGATGGAGCCATGCGTTTATGTATTCTTTGTTGGTTTCGTTTAGTAGACAGGCTAATGTAGCTCTTGACTAGGATGTACATGTCGGTAGGCACTTTTGGAGAATGACTCCGGGCTTGATCGTCCCGAAATCGTCCACGGATCCAGATTTCTGCTCCATAGGTATATCTGGTAGCTGACGGGCGGCCATATGAATTTCAGCCCTCTACCTAGGTAATCGTTCAATATAGGGGTATATTTATTTCCTCCAGGCGGCATCATTCATGTATCTGTATTTGCCCAGCTGGATATATACCTAGGTAACAGTTGCCGTAGTTTGTTATCATCGCGAAGTCACCCACAGTACCCTAAATACCTAGGTAACACCTCGAAAGTAAACATGCAGAGTATATATAGACTTGCCTGTATTAGGCACAAGATCAGCGCCAGACATGTGCTGTGATTGCAAGTGAGCAGGGATGGCTGACGTTATTGCATGCATGTCTTTTGAACTTTGAGTGCTGGTACTAGTGGGGTGTGATCACGCAACTGGCCTGCAATTGACGTTATTGACATAGAAGATAAGCCTTCACCAAACAATGAACATGAATACAATAAAAGAGTAAACTAAGTACGTAGTAGGTACCTAGGTATGCTAACTCTTGTTTCATCTCAAAGATAACAGCTACAACGGCCAAGGGCGTGAATTACTTAAAACGGAAATATTTGTCCTCTTTCCTAATCGAGATTGAATTAGGGCTGGCTAATCCTGGAACTCTTACGTCTCGTCTGAAAGATAAGCTTCAATTTTAGTACGTACTTGCGAAACCCTCATTAATAAATTAATTCTCTGTTCTCCATCGATGAAGTCAGTGATCGACTTCTTAAAATGGGCACAGCGAAGACAGGCGATATTATACCGAATGACAAATGTACAACCAAACCACGTACAGACCAATAAAGCAATAAACGCATTGACATGGAAGATAATTTGCCAACCGCCATGCGAATTGCGCCATCCGCCAGAGAGTCTCGAATGTATTTAATAGGCTCATTAAGTCCGCTATCCCCTCATCCGACTCACTGTGATTATGCGATCAACAGATATGATGATGTTAAACATTTTTCCGAACTTTGAGCTGTAGTTCATATTATATATTAGTAGTAGATAATACTTCATAGTTCTCAACGTTCAATAATTTCCCTCTCCCTTCGAGCATTACGGATACCTACTTATAGACAGAACATATCTTAATATGGCCCCCGCTCTAGTCGAAGCCCTCCCCATCCGGGAGCCAACAGCTACCAAGGCTAATATCAAGGAGAACTTCAACAAGGAGTTCTTCGTTGGTGGCCGCGAGGGCTTTAATAGCACCGCTGAAACCCAGGGCACAGCTGCTCAGCCTCCAGCGTCGTACCCCAACTACCTTCCCGTATGGGACAACGAAAAGGGTGTCAAGTAAGTTGCCCTACCTAGGCATCTGTCGGTAAAAAGCCAATATCATTCATTGCCTTCTACATTCCACCAATACTTTCCCATTGAGAAAGATTTACTGACATTGACTTCCTCGATAGATACCCCCCATTGACACCCTTTGAACACCACGACCACGGGAAAGATGCCGACCCCTCGTTCAAGGATCTTCTTCCAGCAGGAAAAGCCCAAACAGTTGACATTACGCCATATATTGGCACCGAAGTCCACGGCGTGCAACTAAGCCAGCTCACTGATGCGGGAAAGGACCAGCTCGCTCTATTTGTTGCCCAACGCAAAGTTGTCGGTACGTACGCTTTGTTACACAGTGACAATCACCAATATGCATGTTGATAGTTAGCCTTGCTAACCGGTTCAACTGCAGCATTCCGTGATCAGGACTTTGCCAAACTCCCCATTGACAAGGCCCTCGAATTCGGTGGTTACTTTGGTCGCCACCACATCCACCCTACATCCGGAGCCCCCAAGGGTTTCCCACAAGTGCATCTCGTGCATCGCGGAGCAGAGGACAATTCATTTCAAACATTTTTGAACGAACACACAAACTCGGTTACGTGGCACTCGGATGTCTCGTATGAAGCTCAGCCCCCGGGTACCACATTCCTGTACTTGCTTGACGGTCCCACGAGCGGCGGTGACACATTGTTTACCAACCAGGCAAAGGCGTACGAGCGTCTATCGCCTGAGTTCCGAAAGCGGCTTCACGGGCTCAAGGCTGTGCACTCGGGTTTTGAACAGGCCCAAAGTGCCTTGTCGCGAGATAGCACTGTCCGAAGAGATCCTGTAAAACATGAGCATCCTCTTGTGCGCACTCACCCTGTGACAGGAGAGAAGGCTCTCTATGTCAACCCACAGTGTAAGCGCAGAGCAATTCGCCCCCTTATTTCATGATGAATCACACAGTCTCATTATCAACGTGTAACAGTCACCCGCTACATCGTTGGCTATAAGAAAGAAGAATCCGACGCTCTGCTTAAGTTCCTGTTCGACCATATTGCCTTGTCGCAGGATCTGCAAACCCGTATCAAATGGGCTCCCGGAACGGTAGTTGTTTGGGACGTAAGTCATACCGTCCTTTCCTTATTCTGTCATGTTAAGCTCCACAAAAAGTCATGAAACCTAACCTTGAGATAAATAGAATCGTGTAACTGTACATTCGGCCTTGTATGACTGGGAAAACGGACAGCGGCGTCATCTCGCGCGAATCACACCCCAGGCTGAGCCTCCATTCGAGACTGCTTTTGAGGCGTAAGGAGTGTAGCCGAGATTTATGCATCAGACAGTTACGTACGGATACTACATTAAATGAGCCAATCGGAATATTTCAGATATCACTAAGCAACAGACATCATTATCGTAACAGGGCCATAGCCTACCCAGATAATAGGAAATATGGATAGTACTTCATCCAATCAAGATAGACTTTCCCTCACTACAAAAGGTGGTAGTATATGGCTCTGGCAACGTCGTGCTACTTGCCCGCGAAACAACGGACCAGGCTCCAACATCCTTGCTTTCAATGTCGATATCGATACTTTCCTCGCAGTAAAAGAGATCCTTTTCACTATGTATCTCAGCTTCGTTGCCGATACTAGTCAGAAATGAGGACCACTCTGACACCACCAAATCGTCGTATATGGAGTAGTCGTCGTCGTCATCATCATCATCACCATCGTAATCACCAATGTCCACAATAAAATCATCAGGATACCGCCCCGTGGCAAAGTTTTTGCCGCATCTAATCAACGGAGGGAATCCTCCCTCGTCTTCTTCGAATGCCGCCACGCTTGGTACGCGTGTCGGGATTTCGTCTGCGTTGCCCCATGTGTCGTAGTATGAGAATGATGTTGTCGAAATATCGGGTAATGATTTAGTAGAAGACGATGAGTTGGAAACGAGAAACCCTGGAACAGACGGCTTTGCGTCTGCATTTGTCTCGATATGCATCGTATGGCGGGAAAGAACAGCTTTGAACCCGTCCGTTGTAATGCTTTCAATGTCTTCGATATGATAAGAGCATGGGTAAGGTGAATAGAAATCCTGCTGTTCGCTTATTGACAGTGGTGATGGGGCTGATATTTGGCAGTCGCTATCTTGACATAAGCCTTTCTCACGTCCATAAATCAGTGGCTCGAATGTAGAATCCATGGCAACATTTCTTTGAAAGCAACAAGAGAGATATTAGGCGAGACGTTATACTAAGCTCGTTCTTTCACTTAGTCAGGGGGGAATAATTCAAGCTTCGCCAAGTAGTCCAAGCACTCATAGATAAAAGCTTGAAAGACGGTGGCGGGTAGATGCATCGTGCAAGGGATGGATATCCGTCTCCCTTGCACGTATAAATCAAGTACGTCGTACGACCATGTGCGACAGAAAATCGACCCTTTTCTCCTTTACTCTCACGTCAAAACCAATTCATTTCGTGCGGTTGCACAGATAAGGCTTGCTTTCCGTATGGAATTCGTTAATCCTTTGTAGCCGCGGGCTTTGCTCAACACAGATTGCATACCACCTCCTTCAAATGCGCTTCTCGAGACGGGCGAGAAGTGCAACATTCCATTCTCGAAAGATCCTTGCAGAACCCGGTAATAAGCGATTGCTGTGTTCCAGTGACTGCACCAACTCGTGATAGATGTTCTCCGGCAGGAACAGCTCTTCCAATGAGAGAGGCGCTGGTGCGCCATTATCAGGCTCAAGAATTCCTTCAACGTCAGACACATTCTGATATAGAACCTTCATGGCACGTCTAGATACAATACTATAATCTGTGCTGGAGCTCGAGTATCGGAGATCAGGATTGAAAACCCATAGCTAGTAAAATTCAGCCTCTTTCTTCTCGAATAGTCACACTATGAAAGAAGATAACATGATACTAACCAGGATACCACGCGACTGGCCAGCATGGACCACAAATCGCCGCACACCTTCATGATCAATGAGATCTAAGAGTTGGGCACTAGTAATAACATCGACTGAATAAGCTGCATATACCGGTTCTTCTGTCAAGGATACTGGAAGCAGTCTCGCAGCAATATTATTTTTGTACAGTCTCAGTCCTTCTGCAGCGAAGTCTTCCATGCCTAAGATTGCGCCGCATTTAGAACATGCTATATTTTTCGCTATTTGCTCTTCGTGTGACAGCGATGATTTTGCAGGGTTCCTCCCAGTTGGCCGTCTTTGAAGCTAGGTTCTTGATCAGTCAATGTACACCAGATGAATTAATAGAAATAATGTATTCATTAATATTTCATTCAACGCGGAAGGAAAAGGAGCTATTTGATATGTATGTATCCTGAGAAAATCGCTGCAGATCCCAAGTCTCAGGGTATCCCAGTGAAAAGCAAACAGGAGGCTCGCCAAACTTCTATCCCACCATTTCCACCTACAAGTCAACTTATCAATAGTTGCGTTAGGTAGTTCCGAGAAGCCCTAGAAAAAAGTTACAGAATAGCGAACTCTCATGCTAGTAGACTAGAAATCCATCACTCCAATTTTCGTGGAGGAGGATATCGTATCGTACTAAAATCGAAAGCTGTTTTTTGTAACCCGTTTCGTTCACCCTCTTACCTCTTTGCAATATTGACAAATTGTTTTCTTGTATGGTGAAATATGTTGAGGGAAGATAGTAAGGCCTTTCGTATTGGGCATTTGTATCGGTGACTTCGTCGTGGAGGAGAGCGACGGAGTCTCCTTCTTTTGTGCCCGATAGTATGTTTTCTACGACAGGAATATGCGCAGCAGCGGAACACAAGGTAAAAGTAATAATATATTGGAATACCCCTCAGGGTTATATATGCACTTACCATTTTTATGTTGTGACAGTCACTCTCTGCAATTAGAAAGGACGCAACATCAACAAGCACGGTCTGCGGATTCGCAAGTACTCGGTTGGAAGCTCCATATCCTTTCACCGTTGCAGTCTGTTCTTCGATGGCTTTTTGTTGCTCCTTCTCATCGACATGCACGTCTGGTTTGTGACAATGCCAGAAATCCATCATCTCGGCCCAGTTTGCGCTGGGGAGGTCCTTCCACTGCCATGTACCTAAATCTGAGTCTCTTGTGGTGTCAATTACTAAGTTTTTGCAGAACCTACAATGCAACGAAACGCATGTAGGCATGTCATTCGCCGTCCAGGGGACGTATTCATCTCCTTGTAAGCCCTGCTTTGGGGCTATTGAGCCGGTGTCCTGAGGGTCAACCTGCAATCTAAACGAGTATTCAGCCGTCTGGTTGTCTCGTGTATCTTCACTCTCAGTGGTACAGATATCAACACGATGTCCCGCAAAACTGAGGTTTTTTCTGGACGCATCGGTGACTCTCAGCGGTAGCTTGAGCGTCTCCACCAACTCATGCTTTGTATCGTCCTTGGAACAAGACGTGAAGACTGTAATTGCACGACGGGACTCAGACAGCGTTATCGTAGACTCCCTAAGGTCAATACCCGAAGGTGAGTTAGGGAGGGAGACGTGAAGCGTCAGCTGGCGAATATTGGGTAAAAGCTCTGCATGGAGGAAGATGGCAGGCAGCTCCGGCATGCTGTAGGAGTGTGATAGGTGGTAATGTGTATGGAAAGACGCGAAGATCAGCAACCCATAGTTCTATATTGATATTTTGCTGTCTGTGGTTGATGGCGTGGAGTGAAAGTGAAGGAATGAGGAAAGCTGCAGCTGAAGAAAGGAAAGGAGCTTGTGGCAAACAGAGCAAACATGCTTATCGGTGGCGGGCTATCTTATCGGCTTCCCCAACATAATTCTAGTAACCTCACGCAATCCAACTCTGTCCACGATGATAGAATCCTGCTTCTGCTCGATATAAAGCATGGCGTCGCTTCTGAGCAGTATATTTCCATCAAGATCGAGCAATTCAATTCGAGTTCCGTCTTCCAAGACGTATGATCTCGAAAATGCCGTGGAGAAACCCGCCAGATCGTTGAGACATCTCTTGAAACTAAACCACCTTAACAATTCTCTATGCATTGGTGGCGCATCTCATAACAATGTAGCTCATGTATGACATTCGCCTTTGCCACATTCTGAATTATTCTGAATTATATGGACTGTAAGAGCCTCTGGGCTAACTGCCTTCAGCATCTGACTTCTGCATTCCTCTTTGGCGCTGACGATGCGGTCCTCAATCAAATATATGAAGTCGACTCCAAATCGCTAGATCCTTGGAAAGAGGCCCCTGGGGAAGTCGTTGGTAGTGACTGGATGGACTACCTAGGGAAGAAAGAGTTTGTTCCTACCTGGAACTATGTCTTTGCAGCATTACTCTGACAATCGTTAGGTATGAGCGCGCTTTCCTAGACTTCTTTGAGGACAACCTGGTGGATGAGGGCTATGACTGGAAATCAGTTGTCCAAAAATTCCTCTTTTCCGACAACAAACCACTGTTTAGCTCGGTTACTGCTGGCTGTACGTATAGAGGATCCATCATATCAATACCTTTTCTATATCCAATTAGTGAGAATCTTTCGGCTTACTTGTCAGTGGGACAACCGTTGATTCATCTCGCGCTTGCCTTCCAAATGTCAAGTCGTGACCTCGCAATGGAAGCACTCACACTTGCTGCGACTTGCTACTACGAAAACAACATTTTCAAGTATTCTGATGAAGCTGCCTACTTCCAAGCCGATCCATCCTACAAGAGCTTTTCCATTCCCGAGATTCTCGAGCGAGTCCGCACAGACGAGACACTAAAAACCATCGACCTGGGAACACCCGGAGAGCACAATCTAAACACCATCTTCCGTGACCACGAAGCCACATTGTTAAATCATTGCAATGCCTGGACCAACACCTCACCAGACCCAACAGCAACCTTCCGCGAAAGCCAGAAAGCTGCTGCAGCACTTTTCCTCGGATCAAGAACAAACAGATGTAACCCAGATATTACCAACACCAGCAAACATGACATATACCTCCTATATCCGCTGTTAATGAGCCATGCCATTCGCATAATCTTACCCCAAACGCCAGGTAAATTTATCACATCTCTCCTGAAGCAATGGTGGCTGGCGACTCTAGCGATCTATATCGCGCAGTTACGGCCGGAAATTGAATCTTCTGACTCGATTGTTGCGTACAATTTACACGGTGAAAACTGGGATTGGGTTGCGCAGCAAGCGATCAGAGGTCCGCATGCAAATGATACACATTTTGTGCTAGCTCTGCGTGTCTTCAAAGAATTGGCTGAGACGTGGGATGACCCTGGAAGTTACTATTTGAAAGCGGCAGTGAAGTTTGTGCATGAGTTCAATGGCTGGGATATATCTACTTGACGCATTGTGTACTTCTTATTCATCTTTTTCTTAAAAGTGCCATACGGCAAAGTTCTACCATTTCTAAACATATCTACCTAAAATAGCTACCCAGTGACACCTCGCGTCGATTATTATATGAGATATAAAGACAGGCCCGCTGTCTGGGCGCTAATGCACCCTGAAGGCTATTAACATGCAATATTGGCGATGAGATCCAATCGCCAAGACTGCCAAAACGAATTCTAGGACTCCGGTAGAGCACTGCCAACCTGGTGCCACTCATCTGTAAAAGCATTCACCAACCAAGAAGAAAGACCTTGCATATCGTAAGCTTCTAAAGTTCCTTTACTTTCCCTAAAGGGCCAAGAGGAATAGGGGTTACTCACGGTCATAAACCATCTTTCGCGCATTGTGAAAATATATACCATGATCTGAATCCGGGAATACATGCACATCATAATTCTCGACGCTGGCCATGTCCAGTTTATCAAGTAGAGATAATGTGTTCTGAAAATGCACGTTGTCGTCTGCAGTTCCATGCATGATTAAAAACCGGACGCTTCGCTGCAATGCCGACATGTTTGAAATGGCGCTTCTTTCGTACCCTTCGCGGTTATGATCGGGTGTTCGCATGTAGCGCTCGGTATATACACTGTCATAATACCTCCAGTCGGTAACGGGGCTTACAGCTATGCCATACTGGAAGGTTTGGCCGGCATCCTGTTCCAATGTTTTGAGAACCATGAAGCCTCCGTAACTCCAGCCCCAGATGGCAATGTGCTCTTTATCCACGTAGGGTCTTTTGGCCCATGCTTTGGCTGTCTCGATTTGATCGTGTGCCTCCCAATAGCCAAGGTTTCCTCTGACGGCTGTTCTGGCTGCCCGGCCAATGTGTCCTGTGCCTCTGCCGTCTACGGTCACAACGATATACCCCAGGGTCGAGGCAACGTACGATTGGTAATCAACTGTGAATTTCCTGGTCACCTCTTGCGACCCAGGGCCACCATAGAGGAAGAAAAGAACTGGATACTTCTTTAACGGATTGAAGTGCGGTGGCCTTCGTTCAACAACCTGGAAGGTGAACCCGTCTATGGTGATGTTTTGGTAGATCTCGGCAGGCAGGGCATATTTTTCAATTCTGTCAACAAGGCCCTGATTCTCTTCAATAATCTCCTCGAAAGCATTTTGGTTGCTCGGCGTATTAATTAGTTTTTGCCAGGGGATGTGAGGCCCCTCGTAGCTAAGTAGTGCATAGCCACCACCGCTTGAGAAAGAAACATGGTAGAAGCTAGGCTTCGAAACGTCAGTGACCGGCTTGAGATCCGTGCCATCGAGCTTGGCACTGTAGACATGTTGCTGGGTTGGCGATTCTTTTGTCGCAGCAAAGTAGACAATACTATTATTAAGATCGACTGCAGGCGGGGAGTCTACGACTTCCCAAGGACCGGAGGTCAGAAGAAGAGGTACGGGATTGTCCAAGGGCGTAAAATATCCAAAATGATCATAGCCATCGTGTGCTATAACGTCAATATAACCGTCATCTGGACGGCCATTTTCCGGATCTGCGGGGATGAATGTGGTCGATTTAGTTACCTCCGCCCAGCCACCATCATCTTGCGTATAATCATCGACTCTCACAAGCTTGCCTGTTCTCGAAGTAGCATCAATTACCACAGTGTGTATGATATCGCTTTCTCGGTTAGACTCCTTGATCAAGACATTTCCACTCGCAGCCCAAAGGACTTTAGTGATGAGACGGTCGTCGTCAGTGAAACCTCCTGGGACATCCACGGAGAAAACATCGCCGCTATCGACTTCATAGAACTGAAGTGTGGCAATTGGGTTCGGAGCTCCGGCCTTTGGATATTTGATCTGGCGTACATCTGGATAATCTTCGAGGCCGTGAGGTGGATGATTTCCAGACGGTCGAGAGATGTAATATTCCAGAGGGAATTCCGGCACCATGGATTCATTCGTGCGGAGGAAAGCAACATATTTGCCATCATTGGACCACCAAGTCGCGCGGTTATGTTCAAATATTTCCTCTTCGTACACCCAATCCGGGACACCGTAGAACAAATCTTTTCCACCATTCGTCGTGATTTGCGTAACGATGTCAGAATCCAATTTTCTAATGTACAAATTGTTATCTCGCGTAAATACTATAGCATCCGATTGCGGAGACCATGATGCGAGTTGTACCCGTCCTTCGGGCACATCGGGATCAAGGGGACTCGTCGTTTGGCTTTCCACGTCAAAAAGCCAATAAGTACCAGTATATGAATATCGCCAGTTCTTCTTTGAATCAGCCAGCAATAGCACGCTCCTGAAATCCGGGCTCGGCCACGTCTCAGAGGGCACGAAAAATTTGCCATTGCTTTGAACAGTGCTGGATTTCATGAGAACCAAGCTTCCCCCCTCTGTAGTATCTTTCTGACGATTGCGAACATCTTCAATTCGGAGATACGCCTTATTCCCCTCTTGGCCACGCTCGAGCAGCAACCCATCTTCACCATTTGGACCCGCAATCCAAGAAATCGAGTGTTTCCTGCTAGACCAGAAATCTGATATGATGTCCTCTAACTCAAGTGGCTTACCATAGCTCGTAGCGCCCGTTGCACTGTCAGCATCATGGACAGCAACAACGGATGAATTCGCTCCCTGGTGATTGCTGCGCTGGCTCCAGAACAGGACAAAAGCCAGCATCCAACCACCTACGCACAGCGCCCCTACTATCCATGCTATACGAGCGCCACCGAATCTTTTCCGTTTCTCTCTCGGGGCCTGAAAAATATTATCCCCTCGTTCAATTTCCGCGTCGTCTTCAGCATCTCGGTATGGTGTCTCCGTTGCTTGTTCCTGGGCGTCTTGTACTAATCTCTGCGTCTCGGGGGCGTCGGTGTCGTCCATCAAGAGCGAACCGTCGGAAGACATCGAGTCCGTCGAGCTAAAGGAAGACGATGATTTGCGTGACCGGTTCGTAAAAGGCACCGAATCTCGCTCAGGATCTCTGTCATGCCCAGCCATGATTGCGACGCAGACTGACGTTGTGTCCTACCTTTTGGTGTGTAACATTGGGGGTATCCGTGGCAAGGTCATATATACATCATGTAAGCAGCTCTAAAAAGAATACTGTCTGAATTGAACGCAAGAAGAGTCGATCAAGCAATTTTCATGATGTTCAGCAGGAAGAGGCTACAGTTGGTTGCTGAATGGCGCTGAAGAATAACGTCTGGAAGCTATCTCCGATTCGCCGAGCGCTGAGTCTTGGCATCAGCGCCGACGTATAGATAGATGCTCGAGCTGTTGTGTAAGATCAAAACAACATGTATGATATCCTTTGTACAAAATCTAATTTAGAAAATTATTAAGGATTGGGCCATTTTACAGTCAGGTACGTAGTAGTGTGTTCATATAACTGAGGAGAATTCCACCACTCAGCACCTTTTCTTCACATTATGCGCCAGCCTTATGACAACAGCTAACTTTTGGTTCTTCACCCTACCCCATTGTTCCCAATTACCTGGATAGCGCAATATCATCGATTCTGAGAATCATTTTCACCGTCTCGGCTGCGAGTTCGATGGCACTCGTGCTCACTAACAAGGGTTGCAGCACCTTCTCCTCCGTGATATTATCCTTCACGCCACCACTGCGAATGCTGACACCAGCGTTGCGCTCGCCCTGAGCGTGCCTATGGCGGAGTTCAGTCACCACCTTGATCGAATTCAGACCGGCATTCTCCGCGAGCGTGGTCGGGATGACTTCCATAGCGTCGGCAAAAGCTTTCCAGCAAATAGCTTCGGTACCTGATAGTTCTCGGGCTCTTGTGCTAAGTATATTGGCGACTTCGATTTCTGGCGCGCCACCGCCGGCAATAAGTGCTCGCTTCTTGACCAAGCAGCGAATTACACAAAGGGCGTCGTGCAAGGATCGCTCGGCTTCGTCCAGAATGAGATTGTTCGCTCCACGAGCCACAATAGATACTGTTTGGCTCGTGGCAGCGGTCGATTTGATGCCTGTGACCTTGACGTAACGAGCACCGGAAGATTGAATTTCCTCCACGACATCCGCAGTTCCTAGTTTGTCCTCCGTGAATGAGTCGATATTGGCAATAGGCTTACATCCCAGGCTCTTGCACAAGAACTCAACCTCGTCACGTTCTATGTCTTTCACAGCAAGGATCTTCAGGCGAGAGAGGAAATGTAGCGACAAATCATTGACTGCGTCGCGTAGAATGGACTTCTGAATAAGAAGAACATTGCATTTGGCTTTTTGAATCTTCTTCACCATATTGAGAAGGTACTGGCGTTCTTCTTTCAAAATTTTGTCCATTTGTCGGTAATCATTGACGACAATTTGATTTTCCATCTGATAATGAGTTAGTAAAAGTGAGAAATGAGGGACCACAAGGCACTCACATCAGGCTTGGGCGGACTGAGTTGGAACTGGATCAATCCTATCCGGGCCTTCTCAATCCTTGTAGGCCCACCTCCACTCTTGATGACGGGCTGATTAAGTACCAAGCCGTCAACCATCTCGCTGTCATCTATTGTACCGCCGACCTTTTTGATAATGCGGATATCGCGGAGGTCAACGTTGTTCGCGGTCTTAGGGTCAATGACTTTTAAGACCGAATCGACGGCCATAGGGCCCAAAAGGTTCGAATATTGAGAAACGATCTTGGACGAAAGGGAAGTTGACGCTGCCTGCAAAAGGGTTGTGCGGTCTGAAAGCGAGATAGGATGTGACATATCATGGAGGATTTCCACCGCAGCAGCTGCTGCTCTTTGAAAAGATTCGGATATAATGGTCGGATGAATACCTGTAATATTTGTCACATTAGTTATATTCTATGAAGTCCCTAGTTTTGGAATCTTATAGCCCACCCTTTGCCAAAAGCCGATCCGCAGCACCAAGTAAGCTGCCAGCGATAACAACGACAGACGTGGTACCGTCTCCAGCTTCGATATCCTGGGCGGCACTGAGGTCGACAAGCATCTTCGCCGCAGGATGCATCACGCTCATGCTTTTCAACATAGTGTTTCCATCATTGGTCTTGGGCAGTCAGCGTCAGTCAGGCGAAGCGGAGGCGGGGCACACACAATAATCGTATTTCCTTTGCCGCTTTGAATCTAGAGATCTGTCAGAATATGTTCCATAGTAGTATCAATAAGATAAGATAAAGACATACCATCTTGTCCATTCCCCTCGGTCCCAGAGACTAGATGCTGTTAGGATATGAAATATATCTGCGGGGTGGATGGAAAACGGATTACCGTTCTGATAGCATCAGCAACAGCTGCAGATCTGTCAGTATATCTGAATGAACCGCAATATGGAGCAAATTTTATTCAAGCACACATACCTCGAGCTGCCAAAATGTTTGCAGTCCGCACTGCCATTGGCTTCGCCTTGTCCTGAAAAGGGTGTTAGCAAACCCCCGCTTCAGCAACAGGCCATCTCCGCCACCTACCTTGAAGGCAGAATTGCCAAGGCCACTGGGGGGAGCCACTGCTGTAGCCATTCTGACTCCGAAATCTCAAGACTTGGAGGAGTAGCTAAAAATAAAGGTTTGGTGGGTGTTGGTGGTCAGCAGAAATAAAGTGCAGCCGCTCTTTCGGAATTTCAGAAGTTCTGCCGGCGATCGTGGTTTGGATGCTTGGCAGACGCTAGCGTTGCTCTAGGGTTATCAGGGTTAATAATAAACTGAGCAAGTACAAGTCTAAACACACATCAAATTAATGTTGAGAAACAAAACGGCTTCGAAGGCAAAATACTCTGCTAAACAAACTACTCCTAACTTGACTATTTATGGTTGGTGGAATTATCAATGGAAAACGAGGTAGAGGGACTACCTATGCACTTGAAATGCCCCAGTTATTAGATCAACTATGCTTCGATATCTATTTAGCTTTTAGCTTAGATACCTAGCAAGTCATATTATACAGTAAAGTCGCTACTGTGCTCAAATATTTACAGCCAAGTGGTGGAGGCTGCGTAGTACCTAAAGTCATTGCGTCGGGCGAGTCTTGTACCGTAAAAAATATCATACATTGGAGTCAACGAAGACATACTAGGTAATAAGCAATAAGCATGTCAATACTTCCACTGCTGGAAGCTTTACTGTATCTCCAGCTGCGCGTTTCGATAAAACCCATCTGGAACCATTCATATCAGCAGACGATCATCTCCAGTCACGGATCTGTCCTTGGGGCAATGTTGGTGTCCATGAATTGCCCCAATTGAAGAATGAGATCTCTTCTGGGATGTTTCGTTGCATAAATTGGGAAATTGCTGTGATACTCCGGATCTCTGCTCGTATATCGAGATAGACAGTTTTTGCATAGCTGCCTCCATTGTCTCCGTGCTGCGTTCCAAAATTGGAAATAATTCCACAACCCTATGAGGCTATGACAGGCTTATATTCGAGCTGTATGGACCCACGAAAATACCCCAGTCATTGATATGCTCTCCCCGGGAGAGGGGGGGCTGGTAATCATCCTCGAGTGACATATCCCGCATGCGCCAGACTTTCTGGATGACTGATCTTGTTCGTGCAATATTGGACAGCGACAATTTCTCCATGGCTTCCAGCGTCTCTATCACGAGTCGTCTCCCGCTTACTAGCTCCCCGTTTTTACTGTCCCAGAAAAGCTGATTATCTGTTGGGTGCAGCTCTACTGCAGCGACAAAGATTGGAAACGCCAACCCGGCGGCGAACCCATCCTTAACGAGATCGCACGTCTCTTCTAAAATCTCTCTCTTCAGCTGGCAGACGAAAGGTGTTGATGGGCATGCATCATACAGGACGCAATGATGATATAGGAGCACGGATTTTCGCTTAAGCTCTGCGGCCAAAACCAGAGTGTTGTCGAAGGAACTTGTTTCCGTCTGGAGCTGCATAGCTTCTAGCCGTTTCTCTAGTTCTGCAGACTCCGCCTCGAGAATGTCCCCTGATATATGATTCTGGGCCTTTAATCGGCTTATTTCGGCAGTGCGACACAGTATGCTCACTAGAGAGGGACTGCAACCCATCCAGGAGTCAATATCTTCTGGCTGACTGCCATCAGTCCAATACTCAACTCCAAAGAGGGCCGAATTACCGCAGGCTGTCCTGCTTATAACATCTTGGAAAGCAAAGAAGCGTTCCGCGAATTTGGTCAGAGCACCGAATTCTTTCTTGCATGGCCTTGCTGTTTCCAGCTGCCTGCTTCGTCGAATAACTTCTTTACTAGCACGTAAGTGGATCACCCAACGGTGGTCACAGTTGTCGACAATCTCATAAAGACATAGAAACATCATAATAACCAGGATCTGCGGGTTCCACGTGTAGTCGGGTTCGCCAGCAGCGAGGAGTCTCTTGCGAAGAGAAGTGATGACACTGCCCTTCAGTGTCATGGCGGAGCGAGACCACTGCGAGTCGCTGACACATCTGTGACGGGCCGACAATGCCAGAACAGCCTGTAAGATATCATCCTGGCCAGGAACGCTGAAAAGAGGAATAACAAGTTCGGCAAAGGGAGAGGGGGTGGAGCGAGATAATGTTGTCATAGGACAAAGCCGAGACAGGTAATATTCCAGCAGATGAGTGTCGGCATTGGCTAGGTTGGGATATGCGGTTGGCGATGGAAAAATAGGCTTAGTACCAACCACGCCAATATCGATGTCATCTCTGGTCGAAGACAGGCTCCAATCACATTCCTGGTCGGCATTGACGTCGAAATCACCGTGATAGAAATTGATAAAGTGTCGGTACTGCACCGGTGGAAAGCTACACCACTCCATCACCGGCTCAGGACCAGATGGCGGTGTCTGGCTCTTGCTCCATCTGCCCTGCCGGCCGAAAGCCATACCACGGCTTTCGTATTCCTGTTCCCATTTTAGCCGCAAAGTATTGTCGCAAGCAAGACCCCGTTGCAAGCAGTTCTGGCATCGAGGCTTGCTCTCATCACACTTGACTCTCCGCGCGCGACAGGTCTTGCAGCCGGTGCGGACTCTCCGCTTGATACAGCTGCTATGCCCTGGAAGTCGACGACGCGGCATGGTCCAATGATTGTGACGGGTATATAGCTATATAAGTGGCAGAAGATAGGGCCTAGATAACAAGAGGGTCTGGACTGAGGACGGATGGATGGATGGATGTTTTATTACGCCCGGAGGTGCTAACCTAAAGGGCACTAGTGCGCTAATTACATAGTCATT